>JARBWK010000004.1:8569678-8965915 GCA_030556195.1 Anolis apletophallus | reverse complement strand
AGTGTAGGTACACCCTATGGTAAGGAGCAAGAGATTGAAATTACAGGAAAAGAGACTTCACCTAAACATTATAAAGAACTTCTGTATAGCAGTGGGGCATGCTGCTTAGGAGTGTGATGGAGTCTCCTTCTTTGGAAGTTTTTAAATAGAGGCTGGTTAGCCATCTGTTGGGAGTGCTTTTATACTATGGTCCATCTCTTAGGATAAGAATGTCTTCTGTGCATCAATTTTGAATTTCATAGACTTGATAAAGACACAGGTTAGTTAGTTAGTTTAGTTTATTGCATTAGCCACAAGGCCATATCAAGCAGAACAAACCATGCAAAAGAAATACATGTATCAAGCGTTGAACAGTGGTTCCGTACTGTCCAACAGTACATTAAGCAAACTGTTCTGTAATGAAATAACAAATACTCTCCTGGCACCTCTGCCTTTCTGCTTCATTTTGGTCAAAATTCCTAGCTTATATGCCCATCTATTTGTTCCTCAAGTATCCTCATCCTCCCTGCAATCAATTCCAATTGAGGCAATATATCGTTGCCTAATTTTACTGGCTTTGTAGAAGAATGTTGCTACTTTGGTAATTAATAACTGGTTGGGATTAGAGAGGAGGAATATAGTTCTATTAGTTGGAGCCCAGTGGGATTTGTCGAGTAAGAAAACTTCAAGTAGAAATTTTCTTTCTTTTTCATATATTACACATTGGTGGAGGATATGATTTAGATCTTCCACCTCCTGGGCCCCACAGACACATGTTCTCTCTGTGTAAGGGATGGAATGGTATCTACCATATCTAACCATTGATTCATTCTGTTCAAACCTTGCCCTTGTCAGAGCCACTCTTAGCAGTCTTGGTAGATTGGCCGTCAGATAGTGGGCACGACTGTAGGTGGGATTCAGTGCCGCTAGCCATTTCAAAGAGCCCGCACTAGCGAGGCACGCCAAGTCCTCTTGGGCTTGAATGTCTAAAATTCTCTCTTTCACCTCTGCTCTAACTTTGATGGTATTATTGCTCAAGGAGTCTGGGGGTAGCCCACATGATCTTAGTGAGTGGCTTAATTTATTTGCCCAAGTAGATTGGGGAGTGTTTTGTAGTTGTTCTTCTAGACAGAAGCGGGAGTCTGTGAGCTTCAAGGTTATGGATTTTGTTACCGTAGTTAAAGGCCCTGGCCAAAGCAAGGCCTTCTATTCGGTGCATCTCCGTCTCAACTCTGACTGCTGCTGCTGGTGTGCTTTTATTAACTCCCAACATCTGTCTTAAAAATGTGTTTGGTTCTGATCAAACATGGGCATTTTAAAAGGTCCCCATAATTGGCTACATATAGCAGTAAAGGGATGATTTTGGCTGAGTACACTTTGAGAATGGGGCCAAGAGATCCGGGATGATGGTGATTTACCAACCGTAGCAATTGGTTGGAATGGGCACTCGCTTTTATTGTGCAGGAGTGGCACTGGTCTAGCCATTTGCCTTAAAGACACAGGTGCATCTGCTGTGTGTTACAATCTTGTCACCTGGGACGTGAGATCGTGACTCAGCATTTTTACGTAGTTTTTAATCAGCTTGATAGATTGTTAAGTGTTTAATTGTTTATATGCTTAGATTGTTTATATTTTTATGAGATGTGTTTTATCGGTTACCTGTGTGGTATCAAATTCTTGCCAAATTTGTAAGCCGCCTTGAGTCCCCACTCGGGTCGAGAAAAGTGGGGTAGAAATGAAGCCAATAAATAAATAAATAAATAACCTCTTCGCAGAATCAAAAAGAAAGCAGATTAACTCCAAAATGAGAATGTTGCCCAGAGAGAATTTGAGCTGTAAATTTGGAAATAACAAATAGGTTAATTTATTTTGTAGATTTTTAATTTTTTAAAAAATGACTTCCTACTTTTTAGGTTGACTTTAGTATTTAATAATCTGGCTAGAGTCGTCCACGCTCTGGTCACATCCCGAATATATTACTGCAACGCACTCTACGTGGGGCTGCCTTTGAAGACAGTTCGGAAATTGCAGCTAGTCCAACGGGCGGCAGCCAGATTGTTAACCGGAGCTACATACAGAGAGTATACCACCCCCTGTTGTGTCAGCTCCACTGGCTGCCTATCCACTTCCGAGCTCAATTCAAGGTGCTGGTTTTGACCTTTAAAGCTCTATACCAGGGGTGCTCACACTTTTTCAGCATGCGAGCTACTCTTAAAGCAACCAAGTCCAAAAGATCTACCTGCCCCCGCCACCATGCGCTCCTGCATGTTCCCGCCGCCACGTGCTCTTGCCAACGCACGTGCTCCTGCTGATGTTTTCCGCCCGCGCAGCGCTTCTTCCGCCTGCGGGGCATTGCAGGAAGGAGAAAGCACGAGGCGGGGCATCCAGAGGGAGCGCGGCCCTGCCTGTCTCGCCGACAAAGGAGGCTGCACAGCTGCTTCTGGACGAGAGAGAGGCAGGGTGCTCCCTCCAGAGGCCCCGCCTCATGCTTCCTTCTTCCTGCAATGCCCCGCAGGCGAAAGAAGCACCGCAAGAGCGGAAGCGAACAGCAAGAGCGCGCGTGCGCACAGGGTGTCTTGGCCGCGCATGGCAGGAGCGCCCCATCCGGCTGGTGAGGCCCGAAGATCACCAGGAAGAGAGCCGAAAATCTACTAGTAGCTCCCGAGCTACCTAATGAGCACCCCTGCTCTATACGGTTCTGGCCCAGCTTACTTGTCCAAACACATCTGCTGCTACGTCCCACCCCGTAATTTAAGATCATCTGGGGAGGCCCTGCTTTCGCTCCTGCCAACTTCTCAAATGCAGTTGTTGGGGATGAGAGAGACGGCCTTCTTGGTGGTGGCTTCCTGTCTGTGGAATATAAGAACATAAGAACATAAGAAGAGCCATGCTGAATCGGACCTCAGCCCATCTAGTCCAGCATTCTGTATCACACAGTGGCCCCCAGTTGTACACGGGGATCTCGAGCAGAAGGGAGGGCAAAACCCTAACCTGCTCCCGACCCCCCACAACCAGTACCCAGGGAAATCCTGCCTACCTCAACCAACTCCGAGGTGGCACTTGAATGTCCTTTTCAGTAACTACCGATACACTTGGTATCCATGAATCTGTCTAATCCTGCCTTGAAGTTGTTCAGGCTGACAGCTGTCACAACCTCTTCTGGAAGTGAGTTCCATAACCCAATGACCCTCTGGGTGAAGAAATATTTCCCTTTATTAGTCCTAATTTTCCTACCTTGGAGCTTCAGGGAGTGCCCTCTAGTCCTAGTGTTTTGTGACAAAGACAATATTTTTTTCTTTATTCACCTTTTCTATCCCATGCATGATTTTATACACTTCGATCAAGTCACCTCTTAAACGCCGTCTTTCAAGGCTGAAAAGACCAGGCGTTGCAACCTGATTTCATAAGGGAGCCGCTCCATCCCTTGGATCATTCTTGTTGCCCTTTTCTGTACCTTTTCCAGTTCCGTTATATCCTTCTTAAGGTGCGGAGACCAGAACCCCAAGATCCCTTTCCTGGTTTGTCTCGGAAAGCTTTGACCCCATCAATTGGTAGGTGTAGTTGGGGTTCTTTGCCCCGATGTGCATGACTTTACACTTGTTTAGGTTAAAATGCATTTGCCACTTTGTTGCCCATTCACTCAATTTCGAGATCTTTCTGGAGCTCTTTACAATCAGTTTCATTTTTAACTACCCTGAACAATTTAGTGTCATCTGCAAACTTTGCTATCTCAGAATTCACTCCTACATCCAGATCATTAATGAATAAATTAAAAAGTAACGGACCCAAAACTGAACCTTGGGGTACGCCACTTCTCACCTTTTTCCACTCAGAGAAATGTCCGTTTATTACCACCCTTTGTTTCCTACGGTTTAGCCAGGTTCCAATCCAGGACAAGACCTGTCCTCTGATTCCATGGCTGAAGAGCTTATTTAGGAGCCTTTGGTGAGGGACTTTGTCAAAAGCCTTTTGAAAGTCAAGGTAAACAATTGAAAGTCAATTGGGTCCCCTTTATCTATGTGTTTATTTACACCCTCAAAGAATTCTAACAAGTTAGTAAGACATGATTTGTCTTTGCAGAAACCATGTTGATTTTCTTTCAGCAATGCCTGTTCTTCTATGTGCCTAGTAATATTTTCTTTAATAATGGTTTCCATCACTTTGCCTGGAACTGAGGTTAAACTAACTGGTCTATAATTTCCTGGATCACCTCTGGATCCTTTCTTGAAGATCGGTGTTACATTTGCCTCCCTCCAGTCCTCGGGTACAGTGCCTGATCTTAGAGAAAGTTTATATATCTTAGCTAGAAGTTCAGCAATTTCACACTTGAGTTCCTTAAGAACTCTGGGGTGGATGCCGTCTGGACTTGGTGATTTGTTGATGTTTAGTTTAGTAAGGCATGTGAGAACATCCTCCTTGTTTATCTCTATCTGTTTTAATTCTTTTAATTCCCTCCTGAAAAAAACTGACTCAGCTGCCGGCATCTGTTGTCTGTCCTCCTGTGTGAAAACGGAGGCAAAGAAGTCATTTAGTCACTCAGCAATCTCCTTGTCTTCACTGATTTTCCCTTTCTGACCATTGTCATCGAGTGGCTGTCATGATGCAGGGTCTCGGCTCAGCCCCTTAATCACACACACAGAGACGGTAATCAGCTAACTATTTATTGAATAATAAGAAACAGGTGAAAAGGTAAATTGTCCATAAAAAGTATCAAAAAGTTCAATCCAAAATAGGTAAAGAGTCCGTAGGTAAAATCCAAAGGCAACCGTGGCAAGGCACCGCAAAACTATGCGGATCAAGGACTTGGTCTGTGGCAAAGAACAAGGCAAAGTTCATGAACAACTCCAAGAAACTACTTGGCAAGGCTCGAGCCGGCAACTTGGCTCCTGGAACTCCGCTCGCTTCACTCCTCTTAGAATAGAAGTGGCCGAGCTACTGAGGATCCGTTCCCACGGATCCTATACTTAATCCCCTTGGCGAGGCCCCCGACGCTCTAGGCTTCTGCGCCAATCTGTGCTATGGGATCTAGCGCTTCTCTGGCGTTCTAGGCTGCGGTGCCAATCCCTCCTGCTGGACTCAATGCTCCATCTCCTATCAAAGCTCCGTCCTTGCCTCCCAGCACCTGGGTCGCTATCTTCATGAGAGCTGAACTCCCTTTCAGCTTCCATGGGCTCATCCTCCACTGTTTCCCTGATCCTTTCCTGCGACCCGTAACCACCTGGTTTCTCAGAATTATCAGAATCATTACTCTCAGGGTCAGCCTGAACTTCCCAGCTAGCATAGCCGTCAGGCCATTCATCATCCCAGGCCAAGCTCTCTGTGGGAGAGGAAGGCCCAGCTAACTCATCAGCCCCTTCCTCCATGTCCTCATCAACTGCAGCTGGCCCTAATGCAAGTGGGACCCCCGGTGCTGCCCCCTGCCCCCCAGGCACGAAAGGGAACTGGGTTGCTACAGTGGCCCAACTGCTTTTCTAGTTGGGTTTCTGCTTCTGATGTACTTAAAGAAGTTTTAGTTATTTTTTAAAAAATTCTTTGCTATATGTGCCTCAAAATCTCTCTTGGCTTTCCTGACTGTTGCTTTGCATTTAGTTTGCCAGAGCTTGTGTTCCTTTCTGTTCTCCTCGGTAGGAAGAGCCTTCCATTTGTTAAATGAGTTTTTCTTCTTTCCAATCACATCTTTTACTTCATTTGTAAGCCATACTGGTGTCCTTTTGGACTTTCCATGCCTCTTTCTTTTTATTGGAATGCATTTTAGTTCGGCCTGTTTTAAGGTATTTTTAAACAGTTTCCAAGCATTTTGGAGGGATTTGATTTTTTTACTGCTCCTTTTAGTTTGTTCTTTACAATTTTTTCTCATTTTGGTGAAATTCCCTTTGTGAAAGTTTAACGTCTCCGTGTTAGTTTTCACTGACAGTTTGCTATCAAACTTAAGTTGAAGGTTATTGTGTTATGGTCACTGGTACCTATGGGGTCAGTTACAAGGACATCTTGAACGAGATCTTGTTCATTAGTTAGCACCAAGTCCAGGATCCCCTTTCCCTGGTTGGTTCCATGACCATCTGCTCAAGGGAATAATCAGCTAGCATGTCGAGGAACCTTGTCTCTCTTTCATGCATAGAACAAGAATTTGGCCAATCTATTTGGGGATAGTTGAAGTCCCCATTATGACTAATGTATTTCTTTTGAGGCCTGTTTCACTTCATTTTCCAGATAGCAGTCTGCCTCTGGAGTTTGGTTGGGAGGGCGATAGCAGATCCCTAGTGCTAGATTAGTTTTTGTCCTGGGACTTTTATCCACAATGTTTCTGTAGGTGAGTTTGAAATTTCTTGAAGTTCTAATTCATGAGATTCTAGCTCTTCATTTATGTACAAGGCCACACCGCCACCATTTTTCCCTCTCCTGTCTTTCCTGTAGAGTTTATAACCTGGAATCTTTGTGTCCCATTTGTTTTCCTCCGTCCACCAGGTTTCTGTTATGCCAATAATATCAATATTTTTTTTCTTTTGCCAAATATTCCAACTCCCCTATTTTTGTTCGAAGGCTTCTAGCGTTTGCATACAGACATTTATATTTATTTCTCTGGTGCACTTTCAACTTTGGCTGTTTGTGAGAATTTGTAGAAGGCCTACCATGTCCTACCTCTCGACTACTACTATCTATCTTTTCTGTTGACTCAGCCATTTGTGTGTAGATTTCGTCCTCCATACTTGGCATTTCACCCTCTCGAACCGGAAGCTGCCCAGGTCCTGTCGACTTTCCCCTAGGAATCAGTTTAAAAGCTGAAATCTTTTTAATATTAATCGCCAGCAGTCTGGTTCCATTTTCGTTCAAGTGGAATGCGCTTCCAAGCGACATAGGATCAACCCCATCACTCCTGGCATTCAGGAAAAAAGTGAAATCGTGGCTCTGGGATCAGGCTTTTGCACATTAGCACAATGCAGCACTTTGGATTGGAATTGTAATTGGTAAGTTGATGGTTATGGCTCAATGTGTATGTGGTGGACGGAACTCTGTTTTTAACTTAAGTGTAGGTGTATTATGTGTCAATGCTAATTGTCTTTTAATTCTGAATGTTTATGGTTTTATATTGTATTTATATTGTGTATCGGCATCAAATTGTTGCCTTTTGTTAGGCCGCTCTGAGTCCCCCCTTGGGGGTTGAGAAGAGCGGGGTAGAAATGATGTAAATAATAATAATAACAAATAATAAAAGGTTTTACATTGTAGTGCTTTCTGCAACTGGACTTGCCTATCTCGGATTGGCCTTTTTAGTCATCAATGTGCTTGTAAAAAGCATGGGATGAGTCCTTCCTAAGAATCTTGGCTCATGAAGTAATGCCAGAGATACATTATAGAAATTCAAGATAAAAAAGAATATAAAAAGGGGTTTCTTTAAATAAAAAAGCAAGTATCTTGCTGTTTTCTCATTTGACACAACAAAGCTAGCCAATTTTGCCTAATATCAGAAGGCGTATTGTAGTCTTGAAGGAAAGTAAAATAATCTATACTATCTAGAAATCAAATGGCATATATTGAACATGTTGTGCTAGGCATAGAAGACACCTGAAGTCTGCCATATTAAATCATGATTAGAAAGATTGTAGAAATTAGATTAGAAAATCTTTACTTTAATTCGGTGCCCAGCTGCATTTCTGAAGTGCTCCTTCCACCCGCCTCTCTTTCCCTTTCGAGAGGAGGAAACCCACTGCTCATTCATGAGGAGAAAATGCTTCTGGTTTCAATGATGAAAGCACAAAGGAAAGCATTTGCCGTCTCCAGGGACTCTCTGTGACTGATGTGATTTGTGAGAAAAGTACAAGACTGCTGATCTGGTGGAAGCACTTCTCTCTGGTATCTTTTTAAAAAGGGACATCTTGGATGCACACAAACACACAGAGATAAGATAGCCACAGCATTTATGACAGGCAACCTCACCTACCACACATGCATTTCGACATAACGGTGGTTCTTTCTTTCTTTCGTTTGTTTTTTACTCAGGCCAAGCAGATGTAACCTATGTTGGAAGATCTGTCATATGGTAGTCACAGGTCATTTATCAACACAGGTCAAGATGGAAGTTCTCTGTCCAATGCAAACACCCAGCTGTTGTTAAACTGCAGCTACCATAATCCCCAATCAGTATGCTTACCAGGCAAGTATCTGTGTGCCGAGGTCACAGATTCTTTCCTCCTTTCTCTTCCTTCATCTCCATCTTTTATTCATTTACTAGCTTGGGGACCTGACAGTGCCCGGGTTATTTGAGAAAGGCATTGTTTGATATTTTTGAAGTTTTGTAATGTCTAACATTATTTATTAGAAAAAGCCGATTTTTTTTAAAAAAATGAATGCTCCCTATAGAAAATGCATAAGTATGTGGGTGAACTGCAGTTCCCAGAATCGTGGGTCAATCCTTCCCAAACTCTGCCTTTATTCAAAATTGGCAATGTTCGGCCTGTGTGCCAAGTGTGGTCCAGATCCGTTGGTTGGGTTCTTAGTGCTCTCTGGATGTAGGGGAACTACAACTCCTATAAATCAAAGTCAATTCCTCCAAACCTGGTCATGGGGGTTTTGCATGACAAATGAGGTCCAGATCCATTATCAAAGGGGGTCAGAGTATTCTGCCATGATGCAGGGTGAATTACAACTTCTACCCTGTTGAGTCAGTCCCCCAACCCCCTCCAGTATGTTCAGTTGCTGATCAATTCCTCTGTGTTTGCTGTGCGCCATAGGAAAGCTTAGGAGAGGGCTAAGGAAGTGACAGTGTGTGTGTGGGGGGGGGCATGCAAATTCCACACAAGGAACCCTGGGATGCCTGCTTGTGGTGGAGGAAACATATGAAATCTGGATGAAATTGTACCTGAATGAAAGCATTCCTTGGGTGGTTAGTGCTTGAGGAGGACATTGGACGGCTACATGTTAATGGCGCTTGCTATAACCTGCAATGTCAGTTGAGGGAGTGCCTTTGGAGGCTTCTCAGCACTTGGCACTCTAGCCTGTTTGTGGAGATGGGAGGCTGTTTGTGTAAGTGAACACCTCTGCCACATACACACTTTTCACTTTTATTATGTGTGTGTATATAGATATATGTATAGATATAGATATATAGATATATCCCACCTTTCTCTGGAGAATGGGACTCAATGTAGCTAAAACATATTTAATACAATACAAGTTAAAAGTAATATAAATAAAAATATAAGACTGAAAAATTAATTAAGCCATATAAGTTAAAACACTAAACATTTATGTGTAAACCACTTTGAGTTCCCCCAGGGGTGAGAAAGGCAGTATATTTATTTATTTATTAATTATTCGTATTTATATACCATGCCATTCCCTTAGGCTTGGGGTGGTTTACATAGATAAAACAGGCAATAACAATAAAACAACTTTAACACTATACATTAAAACACTATAAGCTACTAACAACTGTCCCAATTTATCATAACACAGTCAAGTAGGACCATTGATGTTAAACACCTGCCAGAACAACATTGTTTTACAGGCTCTTCTAAATACATATATTCCTGTAAGAGCCTGGGTGCTATCTGGCAGGGTGTTCCACAGTGTTGGAGCTACAATAGAGAACGTTCTTTGCCTCATTGAGGACAGGTGGTAAGTTTTGACCAAAGGAACCTCTAAAAGGTTTTGATCCCCAGACCGTAGTGATCTCTAGGGAATGTATGGGGAAAAACAGTCCCTCAAGTACACAGGCCCCAGGCCATGTCTGGCCTTAAAGGTTAATACCAACACTTTGAACATAATCCGGTACTCTATTGGAAGCCAGTGCAGTTGCTGCAGGATAGGTTTTATATGGCATCTCGCCAGAACACCGGCGAGCAGACAAGCTGCAGCATTCTGCACAAGCTTAAGTTTCTGGATCACGGACAAAGGAAGGCCAATGTAGAGGGCGTTACAGTAGTCTAGTCTCGAGATGACAGTCGCCTGGATCACTATGGCCAGGCCGCCACTAGACAGGTAGGGTGCCAGCCGTCTAGCCTGTCGCAGATGGAAAAATGCAGATCTGCTGACTATGGCAACCTGGGCCTCCATAGTCAGCAACGGGTCTAACTGGACCCCCAGACTCTTTACCAAGGGCGAAGGGCAAAGTGGCATGCCGTCCAGGGTAGCCAGAATATAAATACTGTAAATAAATAAATAAACATTAAAAATTAAAATTTATTTTAAAAACATTACATAAACTCTTTTAATAATCTGATGGAAACCATTATTAAAGAAAAAATTACTAAGCACATAGAAGAGCAGGCATTGCTGAAGGAAAATCAACATGGTTTCTGCAAAGGCAAATCATGTCTTACTAACTTGATAGAATTCTTTGAGGGTGTAAATAAACACATAGATAAAGGGGACCCAGTCGATATTGTTTACCTTGACTTTCAAAAGGCTTTTGACAAAGTCCCTCACCAAAGGCTCCTAAATAAGTTCTTCAGCCATGGAATCAGGGGACAGGTCTTGTCCTGGATTGGAACCTGGCTAAACTGTAGGAAACAAAGGGTGGTAATAAACGGACATTTCTCTGGATGGAAAGAGGTGAGAAGTGGCGTACCCCAAGGTTCAGTTTTAGGACCGTTACTTTTTAATTTATTCATTAATGATCTGGATGTAGGAGTAAATTCTGAGGTAGCAAAGTTTGCAGATGACACTAAACTGTTCAGGGTAGTTAAAAATGAAACTGATTGTAAAGAGCTCCAGAAAGATCTCTCGAAATTGAGTGAATGGGCAACAAAGTGGCAAATGCATTTTAACCTAAACAAGTGTAAAGTCATGCACATCGGGGCAAAGAACCCCAAATACACTTATCAACTGATGGGATCAAAGCTTTCTGAGACAAACCAGGAAAGGGATCTTGGGGTTTTGGTGGACAGCTCAATGAAGATGTCAACCCAGTGCGCTGCAGCAGTGAAAAAAGCAAATTCTATGCTTGGCATGATCAGGAAGAGAATCAAAAATAGGTTGGCAAATGTTGTATTGCCTCTCTACAAATCTATGGTGAGGCCACATCTGGAGTACTGTGTACAATTCTGGTCACCGCACCTTAAGAAGGATATAACGGAACTGGAAAAGGTACAAAGAAGGGCAACAAGAATGATCCAAGGGATGGAGCAGCTCCCTTATGAAACCAGGTTGCAACGCCTTGGTCTTTTCAGCCTTGAAAGACGGCGTTTAAGAGGTGACTTGATCGAAGTGTATAAAATCATGCATGGGATAGAAAAGGTGAATAAAGAAAAAATATTTTCTCTGTCACACAACACTAGGACTAGGGGCACTCCCTAAAGCTCCAAGGTAGGAAAGTTAGGACTAATAAAGGGAAATATTTCTTCACCCAGAGGGTCATTGGGTTATGGAACTCACTTCCAGAGGAGGTTGTGACAGCTGTCAGCCTGGACAGCTTCAAGGCAGGATTAGACAGATTCATGGATACCAAGGGAATCAGTAGTTACTGAAATGGACATCCAAGTGCCACCTCTGTGTTGATTGAGGCAGGCAGGATTTCCCCGGGTACTGGTTGTGGGGGTCGGGAGCAGGTGAGGGTTTTGCCCTCCTTTCTGCTAGAGATCCCCGTGTACAACTAGTGGGCCACTGTGTGACACAGAATGCTGGACTAGATGGGCTGAGGCCCGATTCAGCATGGTTCTTCTTATGTTCTTATGTTCTTAATCTTAAAAACAGTAACCCATAACATTAAAAGTCCAGCGCCTTAAACGTCTGTGGAAGCCTGAAATCACATAAATGTTTGACCTGCTGCTGGAAAGAGAATAAAGCCTGGCACAAGCCATCAAAAAAGCCCTCTTCCTTCTTCCCACCAAACAAACCTTCAAAGGTTCGCCTAGTTGTGGCTCTTATGTTGTTTTACTGTATTTTTAGATGTGTTTTATTGTGTTTTAATGCTTCTATGTTCGACTGTTTTTATGATGTTGCTGTTAGCCGCCCCGAGCCCTCAGGGAAGGGAGGCAGATAAGTATGAATAAATAAATAAATAAATAAATAAAATAATAAAGGAGGTAAAACAGAGAGAAGGCCTTCTCCAGATGATCCTAGATCTCTATTGGTCTCACACAAGGTGACATGATCATTCAAATCACCTGGACCCAAGCTTTATGGTCACTTGTAGGAGGAGAAGCTAGCAGATTCTGTTAACACTGAGCCAAATCAGTCAACGCCCAAAGGCATTTTCCTATGAGTCTGAGGAGCCAACTACATTCAGCACTGCTACACCTGCTCAACAACACATGGAGGCAGGAAACAGCCATGTAGAAAATGAAGACCAGGGCTGAAGAATTGTAGCTGGTGCATGAGAAGAGTCATGTTGAATCCAATGTACTCTTAGCCCAGGAAAGATTGTTCACAGTTTCAATTAATTGGGAGAGTAGAACCCACATTTTTAAAATATTTATTCTGATGTTGATTATATATCTAATCCTATAGTTCACAATTTGGAAATATTGATGCACATGTTCAAAGTCTTCCAAATAATTAGTAAAAGGGAAAGCATGCCCTATGTTTTCAGGCAGATGAACCTTCCTGCAATATCTGCCTATATTACTCCAACAGAGTTCTATTGGCTGTGATCCTGCTTCGAGAGATGAACATCTGGCATGTAGCGATGTGTCTTTATTTCCGCAAACCCATCTTTCAAACCATGCTCCTCTTTTCAACATAGCTGTGTTGTTTGCGAGAAGAAGCTTTAATGGAGATGCAGCCAGCTATTTTCTTATTGTTGGACATGGTGCAAGTGCAGGTGTCTCCTGAGAACTCTTGAATGAATGCCTCTTTCTCCACATACAGGTAATGGAAAATAGCTGGACCCATCTCTACTTATTTATCATGTCAGGAGTGAATTGAGGGCACAGTTATAATTTATTTAAGAAAACACAAAGTTAAATCTTGGCATTATACTAGATTACCTTTGACCAGAAGCTGGCCACTGGGGTGCTTATGGTGTTGCTGTGAGAAGGTCCTTCATTGTGCACATGGCAAGGCCCAGACTACAGTGTAGTAGGTGGTCTGTGGTTTGCTCTTCACACTCACATGGACTCCACTTTGTGCCCCTATTTCTTAAAGATTGATTTTAGAGGGATAATTTTGTTGCTGTGCAGTTAGTAAAAAATTCCAACCTCTGTATCAACCAAAAAAGTGGGTTATGATAGCATATGTTGGATTTATGCCACTAACTTTACTCATAGGATGCCAGGGAACATCTCACTGAAGAAATATCGACATTCCTTATTGCTAACAGCAGATGATTTTTTTATTTGCCACTATCTCAAGTTCCTTAAAAAATGTGGTCTTTTTGGCTTGATAAGCACCTCCTGGACTACAGATCAAAGGGCAACTGTCCATTGGATTTCACACTTCTGTGACTGTGGGGTGTACTTCTCAGCTCAGAAAACACATTGGTGTGCATTTAAAATGCATTCGGAAATGCAGAGCATGCCATAAAAAGATGCATTTGAAGTGGGGATATATGGATCTGAAGAGCAGTTTACCTCTTGAATTTGTTACAACTGAAGTTCCCTCCCCTCCACTTAGAAGTAAGTCTCAAAAAGGTTCTTAAGAAAAAAATGAACCCAGTAAAGTCAATGAGCTTCTGGTTCATCTCTAAGTAAAATACATATATTTCAATGTTGATTGTCATGTTTAACCCCCCCCCCTCCCAAATTAAACATTAATACAGAAATGGGATAGAATGGACTAATCACATGCAAAAACTATAGTAGACTAGAAATAAATTGATTTCTCCATTCCTACCACAAAGAATGCAGTATGAGTTCATACTGGAAGTTCTCACTGGATCTCCCGGGGCTGTTGGAGATGTATAATGGAAATATTTTATTTCTAGTTTAAGTATGGTATATGATCTGAATGTAATGGCTCCAGATTTACAAACAACAAACAACACAGAATAAACTGTGGAAATGTAGCAAGTATCCACAAAGAGGGACAAACACAATTCAAATTGTATCAAATTTAATAATTAGACGATTTGGCTACATGCGCAAAACACAGTCATACATATATATAGTATTTGGGATCATCTTAATAAAGTCCAAATGGACATAACGACAATAATATATAATGTCCGCTGAATCACAGTACCTTGGGAGTAATAAGTACAAAGATCCGTGTCCTGGGGAGGATGCCAAGGAACGCGGGACAGGCGCCGCAATGATAGAGCTGCAGGGCCCAATCCATTTCGCCTCAAGGTAGGCTTTTCAAGTGCCAAGATTAGTGGTAAGATACTACGCATCACAGATATACACAAATCATGTTGAGAATGGACACTAGGCTTGTTTTAGAACCCAAAAATCGTGATTCTAAAATCTAATGGGGGGGATTTTTTTGATTAGTAATAGAAAGACCTACAATTTTTTTCCCCAAAAAGTTCTAAAATGTAACGTAATTACTAACGGAATTCTTAATTAGTTCTAAATTAGGCAAAGCAGGGAAACAGGACTGACACTGTTAAAAGCACAGGGAAATCAAGGGTCAACATTTCCCTTCACCTCTGGAGTGCAATTGACTGGAGATGTAGTACGTATTCCTCCTCCCCCCTTTATTTTTCCCCTTCCCCTCCTTTCTTCCTCCTTTCTTCCTTCTCTACCCCTTTTTTCATTCCTTCCTTTGCTCTTTGGTTCCATCCCTCCTTTTCTCTTTCCTTCCTTCCCTCTCCCTTTCTCTACTTCTCCTTTGTCTCTCTCCTTCCTTCCTTTGTTCACTTTTTATTTCCCTTTCTCCTTCCTTCCTTCCTTCCTTCCTTCCTTCGCTACGCTATCTCTTTCTGTCCTTACCTTCTTCTCTCCTTCCTTCCACCTTTCCTTCCTGTCAGTTCTCCCCTAACTGTATTCTATGTGTGTATTTAATATTTTATGGGATTATGTCAGCTCACCTCTGTTCTTAAGCCAAAGGAGGGGGGGAAGCAAATCGCCTCCTCCTCCCCCCCTCCTTTCCTTGCCAATAAACCGAAGTCACAAAAGAGTCTGGAGCAACAAGAACCTGAGGCAAAGTACCAAAATCAGTGTGTACAGAGCTATCATACTGTCTGTTCTCCTTTATGGGTCTGAAACATGGGTCACCTATCGCCAACACCTACGACTCCTCGAACGCTTTCATAGCTCAATCCTAAATATACACTGGACCGACTATGTGACGAATGTTGCTGTCCTTGAGCAAGCAGGAGTCACCAGCATTGAGGCCATGCTATTGAGAACACAGCTGCGCTGGGCAGGGCACATCTCTAGGTTGGAGGACCACCACCTCCCAAAGACACTACTCTATGGTGAACTCGCCACGGGTCAGCGCAAGAGAGGCGCCCCAAAAAAGAGATATAAGGACTCCTGAAATAACATCTCAGGCTCGGCCAGATTGATCACCAACAATGGTCCACCCTGGCCTCACATCGGGAGGCATGAGGACGCATTATCCACAATGCTGCGGCCCCTTTCGAGAAGACACACCGAATGAGTCTCGAAGAGAAACGACAACGCAGAAAGAACTGCAACTTGGAAACAACATCACCCAAGGAGACTTTCTGCTGTGCTTTCTGCAACTGAACTTGCCTATCTCAGATTGGCCTTTTTAGTCATCAACGTGCTTGTAAAAAGCGTGGGATGAGCAAGGAAAGGAGGGGGGAAGCGAATCGCCTCCTCCTTCCCCTCCTTTCCTTGCCAATAAACCGAAGTATTGGCAGGGAAAGGAGGGAGGGTGGCGAGAGAGGAGGAAGATGCCCCCCGCGCCCCTCGCTGCCTCTCTCTAGTTTTGATCCATGGATCGGGGCCAGAGAGAGGCAGCGAGGGGTGCGGGGGGCATCCTCCTCCTCTCTCGCCGCCGTGCCATAGGCGGGAGAGGAGGAGGCCCCCGCTCGCCCCCCTCGCCTCTCTTTTAGTTTTGATCCATGGTTCCATGGATCGGGGCCAGAGAGAGGCAGCGAGGGGCGCGGGGGGCCTCCTCCTCCTCTCTCGCCGCCGTGCCATAGGCGGGAGAGGAGGAGGAGGCCCACGCTCGCCCCCCTTGCCTCTCTTTCGCCCCGATCCATGGATCCATGGATCGGGGCCAGAGAGAGGCAGCGAGGGGGGCTGGGCATCCTCCTCTCTTGCCGCCGTGCCATAGGCGGGAGAGGAGGAGGCCCCCGCTCGCCCCCTCGCCTCTCTTTCGCCCCGATCCATGGATCCATGGATTGGGGCCAGAGAGAGGCAGCGAGGGGCACGGGTGGCATCCTCCTCCTCTCTCGCCGCCCTGCCATAGGCGGGAGAGGAGGAGGAGACCCTCGCTCGCTGATTGGCTATAGGAAAGAAGGTGGTTTTATGGTACCACCTGGTCTCCATTAGCCAATCAGAAACCACGTTGACTAAGGGCAAAGAAGCCATCCTACGTCCTTACGACACTTACGCACCAGATACAAAAATGGCGCCGCCCAGTGTCGAAAAAGAAAGGTTACTTCCTGGTTTGCCGGTGAGTTGCGTAAAAACTATAAAGTCCCATTTCTTACGAATCTCTTCCGATATCGATTAATTTTCATAACTTTTTTTACATGCCTAATGGATACCTTCATGGTATATGCTGTGGACCCGAAGGACCTGTAGAGCTAAGGCCTTGTCCTGCATTCCTTGGCGTCCTCCCCAGGACACGGATCTTTGCATTTACCACCACTGCAATCTGTACTGGGATCCAGACCCACTTTGATTTTAATGTGGATTTACAAATTTCACCTTTTGTGTGGGACTCTCATGGAACGTTGAATGAACTCCCTTAAAGATTTTCCTTACCACCTGTCTGGACTTACCTTTCCTGCTTATTTCTCCCAAGGCACTGTGATTCAGCGGACATTATATATTATTGTTGTTATGTCCATTTGGACTTTATTAAGATGATCCCAAATACTATATACATGTATGACTGTGTTTTGGGCATGTAGCCAAATCATCTAATTACTAAATTTGATACAATTTGAATTGTGTTTGTCCCTCTTTGTGGATACTTCCAGATTTACAAAGTCGATATTTGAAGAGCTGGATCAGACTTCTCCCACTGACCCTGTGGATCTTAAGGTGGGATTCCTCAACACACATCTTCTCATGAACCTCAGGAGGCAGGTGTCTCTGATGTTGCCACACCTGTGCAGGAAAAATGCCAGATATGGAACCACCAACTGGAGAAGTGACACCTTTTCCCAAACCAAGTGGCTCTGTAAGAGGTTCCTTTATCTGAGTAAGTGAGTGAAGCATAGTTGACAGGGAGCTGGAAAGAGAGGGTCATAACAGAGTAGGTTCGCCATGCTGCTTTGTTGTTACCAGATACAGAAAAAAACCAGATCATTCTGAGATTTTACACTACTTTTTCTCAGCCTCTCTCACTTTCAGATGAAATCTCTGTGTCCATCTTAAGCATTGTAAATGAAAACTTAGGCACTGATTTAATTATAGTTAATACTAACCTATCATCATATTTATATATGTATATACTGATTATTTCTCTGAAAAGAGACTCAAAATCAAGGTTTGACATCAATTAGTTAACCTTTTCCAATATCAGGCCTGCAGTCAGGACCTTTGGCATGACCTGAGTATATGTAACCTGGTCTACATAGGGGTTTATTGGAAGAAGCTGCTGATCAATGGCCTATCATTGCTACTGGATGTATACTGGGATGAGCACCTTCATTATTACACTACTCTTCATTTGCATAACTGCACCAAATCACCAATTCATGGTTTCTCAATTGTTCTTCAGCATGCCCTCCTAACCCCACCTTGCTAACTTATTATTTTTTTTAAAAGCAATTTCACAGTTTTACTAATGGCTAACAAAAAAAGAGGCAAATATAACAAAAATATTTAATTAAAACACAAAACAGAGACCTTCAAAATAGCAAAAAAGGCGGAAGAGTTAGAGAATCTCATTTACTACCAGAATGTTGGCACTGAAGAGAAGCACACCCATCACACAAGATAGGTGTCTGGAACATTGCAGGATTGTAAGCTATTGATGGGTTTTTCCCATCAAAACCAAAGGATGCGTAAATTGCAGGCACACCAGCAGCATAATTAATGCCCACTGACCCAGTAATTTCTACTCATTCATAATATGATAATAACACACACACACACACACACTAACATCAACAGAAGAGTTATGGGTAATCACCACACATCCTAACACAACTATGGTTCTTCAGCTCTTAACATCACCCTTTCAGTGTGCTTAAACTAAAATGCATGTAATTATATGCTTTGCTACACTTGGATATACTTGTTAGCCACCTATGTCCATTAAAAATTTGTAACAAATTTAAGAATTTGTCACATGTTAAGATCACCATGAAGACTGGTTGCATCTAAACAAATGCAATGTAGCCTACAAAAACCTCTGCTGAAATAAATTGGTTAAAGGTGCTTTAGTATTCTTTCCCTCTTTTGATATTGATAAGACTAATGCTTCAACCTTTTTGCAAATGGCTGTGGAATAGTTTATTACTGGAGTATATTAGCAAATATATATGCGAGAAAGTATGCGAGATGTTCTAGGGTTAGTTGAGCCAATACTGGGCCAACTGAATTTGTACTGAATCCAAACCTATGCCAATCTACAGCTGTTGAAAATTACTTATGACTATATTCTCCCTGGTCTGAACCTCAGGTTTCGGTGGTGACCAGGGGAGCATTCACACAATTAAAACTTGTGTGCCAGCTGTGCCCATACCTTGGGAAGTCTGACTTGGCCACAGTAGTCCATGCTCTGGTTACATCTTGTATAGATTACTGCAACACTCTCTACGTGGGGCTGCCTTTGAAGACTGCTCGGAAGCTTCAATTGGTTCAACGAACAGCAGCCAGGTTGATAACAGGAGCGGCACTTAGGGAGCGTACAACTCCCCTGTTGTGCCAGCTCCACTGTCTACCACAGGGGTGCTCAGAAAGTCGATCGCGATCGACTGGTCGATCTTGGGACCCAGGGAGGTCGATCCCAGCTGGATGGGACGCGTCTGAGGGGGCGGAGCCATGTCACGCCAAGCCCCGCCCCTGCTTGCTTCAGCAGGGGGCGGAGCCAAGCCCCACCAAGCCCCGCCCCCTTCCCCAGCTCCGCCCTGTTCTCTCTTGGTAGATCTTTCTGACTTGGTTTTAGTTTAAGTAGCTCGCATGCTGAAAAAGTGTGGGCACCCCTGGTCTACCAGTTTGCTACCGGGCACAATTCAAAGTGCTGGTTTTGGCCTTTAAAGCTCTAAACGGATATGGTCCAACTTACCTGTCTGAACGCACCTCTCCCTATGAGCCATGAAAATGCTTAAAATCATCCGGAGTGGCCCTGCTGTCGGTCCCGCCTGCTTTGCAGGCGTGTCTGGCGGGGACAAGAGACAGGGCCTTCTCAGCGGTGGCTCCTCAGCTTTGGAACTCCCTTCCTAGTGACATCAGATCGGCCCTCTCCCTCCTGACATTTCATAAGAAAGTCAAGACTTGGCTGTTTGAGAAAGTATTCGCAGACGAACTTTAATTACTTGAGATCAAAGGATTAGTATGATGATGAAACGGAAACCAATTTTAAGATTGTGGTGCTGAGATTCGTATTTTGTAGTTTTAATTGTTAATTTATATGGTTTTATATGATTGTTTTTATCTTATTATGATGTGTTGTATGTGGGCACTTGCTGCCGCTTGTTCACCGCCTCGAGTCACCTTCGGGCTGAGAGAGGCGGTATAGAAGCATAGCAAATAAATAAATAAATAAATACTTTTTTCTATATCAGTGAGTTGAATCTAGTTTAGGTCCTTTTCTCAATCCTAGCAGATCTTAGCTCTGCTTGCAAATTGCTACTCAGGGCCCCTTCCACACAGCTGAATAAATTCCACATTGAACCAGATTATATAGCAGTGTGGACTCAGACAATCCAGTTCAAAGCACATATTGTGGATTATCTGCCTTGATATTCTGGGTTATATGGCTGTATGGAAGGACCCTTAATATAGACGCTGGAAGTCAGCTGCCAGAAGAGAATTCTTCTGGTGAAAGGGCATTTCTGAAGCCAGAAGAATCTTATGTTCTATCCTAACACTTGTAGTCCAGCACACATTTAAACTGCATCCTGGATATTGTGTGAGCCAGTGTTTCCCGACCTTTTTTGAGCCGCAGCACACTTTTTACATTTGCAAAATCCTGGGGCACACCACCAACCAAAATGACACAAAATGACACTCTAACACAGTCATACATATAGTTAATATGTTTTAAAATGTATTTATACCCTCAGTGTGAAACCTGGGCCTGTTTCGATGAACACAACATAGATATCCTGGCAGGAATGGCAGAAAGTTCTGGCTATGCAACCACCTAAACAGCTGCTGTTGAGGCCAGCATGCCTGGACTCCAAGGCGCAGGTGTTGTGTGGCCTACCTAGGAAGGATGGGCTGACAGGCCAGCTTGAGGACCCAACTTTAGACCAGGAAACTCCTGAGGAGACGCAGTCAGGATTTCAACCGAACTGCCCTCCTGAAAGCCTGGAGAATTCCAGAGGGACCCGCTATAGATCCAGGACCTTTTGGGGCCGGGGATTTAATAGCTGGGGTCGCAGACATTCTACTGGCTCCATCCGGGAGACAAGGACTAGGCCTCCTGGTTCGGGACTAGTTGTGGGTCTTAATCATCAATGCCGCCCTTTTCAGGAGGCGAGCAGAAGACCAGACACCTAGATGACCAGCTGGACATTAGGCGGGGCAGGGAATACCAGTGATCTCGGGAGGGTAAATGGGACGGTAGACGTAGGCCTTATGAGAGAAGGAGGCCAAGTCGAGGGAAGACTCGTCCCCTTCTGACCTACGAGCTATCCCTAGGCACACAGATGGTAAGTCTCCAACGATCTCCTCTCCGACTCTGGTACTAGCAAACGCCAGGTCCGTGCGGAATAAGACAGGGACCATCAGAGACTTCCTCCTTGAGAAGAACGTAGATCTTGCCTGTATCACAGAGACATGGCTACAGGAGGGAGACGATGTCCTTCTGCACGAGCTGACATCCCCAGGTTTTGTGGCTAGCTACCAGACTAGGACAGAGAGACGGGGGGGTGGAGTAGCTATTCTCAGCCGAGACAAATTTAATTCCAGGACGATCCCGACCGCGAACATCCCAGGAATTGAGTGTGCGGGCCTAGTGTGGGATTCTTGTGGGAGTGTAGCCTCTCTGCTGGTGTACCGTGCACCCAACGCACCAGCAGAGAGTCTGCCTAAGCTGCTGGAGGTGGTTTCGAGTGGGCATTGAGGTTCCCTAAACTTATTGTGTTGGGGACTTCAATGTCCACGCCGATACCGCCCCCTTCAATAGCAGCCATGGACCTAGTATCCACCATGGAGATGCTAGGACTCTCACTTTGTAAGACCGGTCCCACACATCAAGCCGGACACACCCTGGATCTGATCTTCGCGGCCGAATTAAAGTGATCCCAACCTCTATTATAGAGGTTCCATGGTCGGATCACAGTGTCCTGAAGTCCATCTGGGAGTGGCCCCTCCACCTGGTAAGGGTGCCGAACCCATTATGGTTCGCCCGAAGAGACTTATGGAACCCACTAGGTTCCTGAATGCTCTGAGGGATTTGGAACTCACCAGCGACTCAGTCGAGGGGCAAGTGGAGTGCTGGAATACCTGTCTCTCCACAGCCTTAGATGAGATCGCCCCTAGACGCTCTCTCACCCTCGTAGAAATCGCCGCCTTGGTTTACCGAGGAGCTGCGAACGATGAAACGGAGGAGGAGACAGTTAGAGGACGTGTGGCGGGATCGCCGTGACGGAGCGCCGAGATCGGCTTATAAACAATTCAAGGATGTTTATGAGCGTGCTATCAAGGAGGCCAAAAGGTTCATTATTCCTCCTTGATAGAGTCAGCCAATTCACGCCCAGCTCAACTCTTTAGAATAATTCGGTCATTGACAACAATTTCGACTGTCCCAAATGATAGGGATTTGGCTCCCACAGCTGAGGCATTTCAGAATTATTTCGCCGACAAGATCTCGACTCTCCGCCAGGATATCCCAGCCACTTTTGAGACAGTATGCGAGCTCGAGACCCCGCCGCCACTCGGCGGGCCCACCTTCACCCGCTTTCCAACTGCTGGACGCAGCAGCTGTCGATAAGTTACTGACTGCAGCTAGACCAACTACCTGCTCCCTTGATCCGTGTCCCTCCTGGCTTGTTAGATCTTGCCGGGAGGGGCTACGAGACCCCCTGGGAAAGATTATCAACAGCTCCCTTGAGCAAGGAGTGTTCCCAGGGGTTTGAAAGAGGCAATGGTAAGACCGCTGCTGAAGAAGCCGACTTAGATCTTTTCGGCTCCCTCCAATTACCGACCTGTGTCTAATTTGCCTTTTTTAGGCAAGGTAATTGAGAGGGCAGCAGCGGATCAGCTGCAGCGGTTCTTAGAAGACACAGCTGGACTTGATCCCTTCCAGTCCGGCTTCCGTATTGGGCATGGGACGGAGACCGTGCTTGTCGCCATTACAGACCAACTTCGCCGCCAGCTGGACCAGGGTGGATCAGCCCTGCTTGTCCTGTTAGATCTGACAGCAGCGTTTGACACCGTAGATCATGCATTGTTAGCCCACCGCCTAGCCGTGACTGGAGTCAGGGGGACTGCCCTTAAATGGGTGGCCTCCTTTCTCCGGGATCGGGGACAGCGTGTGGAGAGGGGAGAGGAGGTCTCCGGGAGGCTCCCATTAAGTTGTGGGGTCCCCAGGGGCCATCCTCTCGCCCTTATTATTCAACATCTACATGCGCCCCTTGGCCCAGCTGGCCCGCGACTTTGGTCTGGAGTGTTATCAGTACGCTGGATGACACCCAGCTTCTGCTGAGAATGGACGGCAGGCCGGACACCGTACCCGATTGTTTCCATCAATGCCTCGAAGCCGTGACTGGATGGCTGCGTGCCAGCCGGCTGAAGGTGAACCCGTCGAAGACGGAGATCTTGTGGCCTGTCGCCCTGGGCTGGATGAGTGCCGGTTGCCTACCCTGGATGGCGAGCAACTTAGCCCGTCACCCTTGGTTAAGAGCTTGGGTGTTAAACTGGACTCCCAGCTGACCATGGAGGCCCAGGTCTCCATGGTCAGCGGGGTGTCGTTTTTTCACCTACGGCAGGCTAGGCGACTGGCCCCCTACCTGTCCAGGGACGACCTGGCCACGGTGATCCAAGCGACGGTCATCTCGAGACTGGACTACTGCAATGCCCTCTACGTTGGCCTTCCCTTGTCGACAATCCGGAAACTCAAGCTGGTGCAGAATGCCGCGGCTCGCCTGCTGGTGGGAGCACCAGTGAGAGAGCACATTACTCCCATCCTCCGGCACCTGCACTGGCTTCCTATTGAGTACCGGATTGCCTTCAAGGTGTTGGTTTTAACCTTTAAGGCCTTACACGGTCTGGGGCCTGTGTACCTGAGGGACGGCCTTACCCCGTATGTTCCCCGAGATCACTGCGCCGGAAGAGCAAAATTTGTTAGTGATTCCATCGTCCCGCTCCTGCCATCTGTCCAGTACTAGACAGAGAGCTTTTTTCTGCTGCGGCTCCAGCACTTTGGAACTCGCTCCCTGAGCACATCCGAGCGATCCCTGAACTCCTTCCCTTTCGAAGGGAATGTAAGACAACCTTTTTCAGGTTAGCGTTTGGCTAGACCCAAACGCGATTGGCTCGCCTGTCCCAGCAATGAACTATAGACCTGTTCCATCTCGGTCATGTACCATGTTTTTACTGCTGTTTTACTGTATGTTTTATTGTATGTTGTAATTGTGATCCGCCCCGAGCCTGCAGGGAAGAGCGGAATATAAAACCGAAGAAATAAATAAATAAATAAATAAAGACACAAACTTCCCACACAGAACTCCCATAACCAAGAGAAAATGCTATAAGAGTTTGGTGGGCATTGACCTTGAGTTTTGGAGTTGTAGTTCACCTATATCCAGAGAGCACTGTGGACTCAAACAATGGTGGATCAGGACCAAACTTGGAATGAATACTCATAATGCCCAAATATGAAACACAGATGGAGTTCAGGGGAAATAGACCTTTTATTTATTTATTTATTTCTCGGACTTCTAGGCCGCCACTCCCTTATTTATTTATTTATTTATTATATTTATTCATTATTTGGATTTTTTGGTCGCCCCTTCCAAGTGGCTCGGGGCAACTCACAGTCCCAAAACGATTACAGTCGATAAAAACACGTTAAAAACACCATAGAACACCATAAACCCTTGACATTTGGGAGTTGTAGTTGCTGGGATTTATAGTTCCCCTACAATCAAAGAGCATTCTGAACCCCACCAATGATAGAACTGGGCCAAACTTCCCACACAGAACCCCCAGGAGGCAAGAGGAGGTATCTACTTGGGGAAAGGGAGGCGGGCCTTCCCAATGCATGGAGAGGGAGAGACCAAGTAGACAACGGGTGGGGAGGGGTGGTTTGTAATTTTGTGCCTTTATAGAGGTAGGTTTCTTAGGGTTTTTATACATCAACACACTAGACTATCTCCCCCCCCCCCTTTTCCTGAATTTTCCAATTTCCCACGGCACATCTGCTGATCGCTCACGGCACACTAGTGTGCCCCGGCACACTGGTTGGGAAACACTGGTGTGAGCCACACATGTTGATGAGTACAGAACTTCCTCAACAGGTCTACCAGATATTTTTCTTCAGGACAAAACGACACCATACAAGATGCCTGAACAACCATTTCAAATACAATGTATGACAAGGATCTCTTACGTTTGCTGACAAGTCAAAGACTCAAAATGCAGCCCTCCCACCGGTAGTATGGTACATTATCCTCAATATGGTGTAGCATTCCAAGGGGGAAACAATAATATGCCCTATAACTGAACTCAATAACACAAGGAACATGATAGTTGGCCTTCCAGTGCCATCAGCTTTCAAGTACGTCTTATTAAGATCAACCTTTACAACTGTTTATCATTGCTTCCCTCGCTAATGAGAACCTTTGGACTGAATGGTAAATATCGATCAATAAGCTTTGAAACAGATGACAGCTGTTGGAATTTTTGTGTGCCCTTTTTCGGAAACTCTTCAAACTTAATTTCTTAGAGAAAAAAGCAAGTTAGATGATTTTGCTGGCATCAAATATCATGTAGAAAGATTAAGAAGGAGAACACAATGTCAGAGGCATCAATGCAAACCGAGCAAAATGTGTCTCCAAGCCTTTCTCTTTCTCTTTTAGAAGAACACATTGATTGACATTTTGAATCCCAGCCTACTTGGCTGAATGAGTCATTTTCTCATTGGCCCACTGCCAAAGTTCTTGGAATTTCCACAAAACAGCACAAAAGAACTATATCAGACTAAGCACAATCTTGGCGCTACTGCCGTCTCCAGTCAACTCAAAACTTCTTAGAGTAGTTTTGAGTGGACAGGAAGTAGCACAAAAGTAGTCCTTACTATAGAACAAAAACACTTCTTCCAAATTCATTATCCCTTTCGATGGGTTGCCAAACTGCTATCAAACAGCTCTACTGACATTGAAGAGGACACCTTTCTTATTCCCCTGAACTACACAACATCGGGCCAACCCTCTCTGTCTTTCTGTGGTGAGAGAGAAAGGGGAACCTACCAGCTGCTATCTGTCAAAAACGTAGCAGCGCTTGACTATTTTTAAGAAAATAATTACCACAACTATCACGTTAATGTCTGATATACATGTCTTCCCATTCCTATGCACATTTCGATAATTTTTGTTTCTGTCTCATTTGTAATCTCAACCAAACACACAAGGGAAGTATATGCAAAAGTTAGCAAAAATAGCAGTGTAATATTCACAGTGTCAATTAACACACATTAGAAGGACGCCATACAAAGCCCATAGATCACCAGTAAATGACAGGGAGTTGTAGGAAAAAGTTCAGCGGGTGGGAATGCGTAGACCAGGGCAGAAAAAGTTCAAGGAAGAGGTGGTAATCCCAAAGTCCATGCGGATGAATTCCAATAAGTCCAGCCAAAGTCAGCGCAAGGTCCCAGTAACCCGGTTTCGCATCTGATTGGGACGATGCCACCCTTTCCGTGGCATCGTCCGGACGGGGCCCAGGCCATCCCCCCAGCCATCCAGCCACTATTGATTTTCCCTCCCACAGGATTGAACCAGGGACACCGGGAATACTGGGCTTTATTGGCCTTCGTCTCGGCGACAGTCGGCCCCTTTAATTGAACAGGGCCTCATTGATTCATTTCCGGGCACGTCACCACGCAAGCACGATAGAGGCAAGCTGAACGCCGCCCTCAGGCGCCGCCCACGCTATCTACGTCTGACGGCGCACGTTGTGGCCTCTGTGACGTCATTGGACGGCGCAGTGTTTACATCCCACGTCATCTGTACCGGACACGTCGAAGCCTTCCATTCGTCCACGCATTGCGCCTGCTTCCTCCTTGCGTCATCACTACTGGACACGAGCGGGACGTCCTTCCTTCCACGCCGCCCCCTCCACCCCACGGCTTCCCCGCTTCCCTGCCATCGTATGTACTTTGGTCTTCCCAACAGCAGACCAGCGTCAACCTAGTTTCACTGCAGGACGATATTTAGACCACGGCCCCCTATTGTTATGCGACTGTTTCCCTGGAGCATTCATCCTTGTGCATTCTGATTTCTATGTGGGGTTTATTTTGTGGGGGGGGGCAGGGACGGTGTTCTCACCTCCCCATTGGCCTGGCTCAGCGGAGCATTTCTCTAGTGAGTGGTTAGGGGAGGCACACACAGTCCCCCTGGTGTTTGCTCCCGGCCCAGTGGGAGATAGCCTACATCTTTATGATGAATGTTGGTCCAGACCGTTGATATTTCTGAGTGAGTCATTGTGGTTCAGCACACTGTGTGTAGTTTTTGCAGGGCAAGTACCCTGGTGTGTTTGTTTAGTGCAAAAGCAACATGATTCCTACACCCTCAGTAGGATAATATGCAGTAGCATGAAAAAATCTAAGTGCAAAGGCTCATGTAGCTGTTCCCCATGTTTTTTGGTGAGGTATCTCAACTTTCCTCTCCATTGGCGCCCCCTTGTCATGGGGGAGAGGCTTGCGTACCCTAATGAAGTTGTGAGCTATGCTGGTGTTGGCATAATAGCCACCGGTAGGGCCTCCCATGCCAGAGAGGTCACAACCGAAGGGTCTGACAAAGAGCGTAAAAGGGCAGGATGGGCTCTCTAGCCTTTTGCAACCATCCTAGGAGCAGGAAAACTCTGATTTCAAACCTGGGCAGATGGTGCTCATTTAACCCTGTAAGGCCCACCATCTAAGAGAAGGAAACTCGAACCAAACCTACGACCTGATGACCTCGCTGCCATGTTCCAAGCTTGCTAAGCCCTGGCAGACGAACCTTTGGTTTAAAGGGTGAGGCCAGTTCTGTGCATGCTGTGCTCCACCAGAAAAATCCATTGCACAGGCTCGAAGGACACATCCAACCTTCTTAGTCATCAACGCACTTGTAGAGAGCGTGGGAGGAGTCCTTCCTGAATCTTCGTTCACGAAGAAAAACCAAGAAGATCTCAGCTTTCAAGCTATCCATTCCTATTATATTACTTTTGTTGAGGTATATTCTACATTCTTAATCAGCCATAGCACATTTCTTTCTGTTTAAAAATGAACAGGGAAGCTAAGTCTCAGAGAGACTCTTCATGGTCTCAGTTGCCAGTGAGAGCAGATTACAAGACAGGCTTTGTCTATGCATCTGAGAGAGAATCCCCACCCCAGAGGTTGCAAGGTTAATTTTACAAAAAAAGACAATAAACTCTGAAGAAAAGTTAGGTGGGACTGTCTTTGACTAGCAGCCATTTTATAACCCAAAGAGCTATTTAATTGCTTTCCTGCAACCCCCAAGGGTGGGTGGGGTATGTGTAGTCGCCTGCTTCATAAACACCTAATTTCGTCTGTCCAGGCAGGTAGTGAGTGATATTGCTCTTCCAGAGAGATGATGAATGGCAATCATTATTAAGAGTAAATCCCAGGGTCTGGATGCTCCTTGAAATCTAAATTTAAGTAGTTATGTCCTCTGTGGCACTCTATAATACCAGCTGTTGCAGAATTGTCTTGTCTCCTATTACTCACATGATGTTTTTATGATATGCTATGAAAGGCAGAGGAAAATATGCCATCCAGCATTTTTTAAAAACAAGTAACAATTCTAGTAGAAAATAAGCTGTTTTACTATTTTATTGTTAGACTAAATGAAATGAAAATAGTAATCCCACACAGTGATCTGAACAAGAAAATAGGTTCTCATGAGAATCGTATTGATTTCAATGACTAAAACTTTTTACAGAGTTTGATGGAACATTATATCTGCAGCATTGTCCAGTCACAGGTAATATTTCCTGTTTTGTATTTTATGTGACATCAGTTTTATTTTCTTCTCTCTTGATAGCTGATTTGAATCCATGTCTGAAAAATAATATGTAAATCTTTTAAACAAATTACAGTGCAGTCTTGCATGGATATCAGCGTACACAGCAAAGGTTGAAAAGACAGTTGATATTTCGGAAAAGAAGAACTGATGCTAAATTTGACACTAGATCTCCATCTGTGGCGCCCACATGGGGCTGGTTTTACATCTGTACTGTGTACCTGTTTGCTTTTACCTGCAAGGCCTTGGTTCCATTGTTCTGCCATGTGGGCACTTAGGGGCGGAGCTGTGTCTTGGCTCCAAACCTGGCGTCACGACCCTTAACTTTTTCCGGAGATTGCCTGAGAGGCAGGACTTCCTTTCTGGTTCATTCCAGAAGAGCACACGGACATAGCAAGGTGGAATCTAAGCCATTGCTGCGACAAAGCATCTTAGTTCACCTACTAAGCTTGTCCTCAACACAGACTGTGGATTTTGGGGCTTTACAGGACTTCATGGGCCTACAAGCCAGAGGTCAACAGGAACCTGGGATGCAAGAAAGGCACCATCACTCTGCAAACAAAGAGGCAAGTGATCACATTCTTTTTCAAAGACTTCCTTTTGCAACCAACTAAGCATTTTGGGCCACCAGCATTTTACTGGTTGTTATTCAATAAATCTTGTTTGGTTCACTATTTTGAGTCTAGCACTCATTCTTAAAGCTATTCCAGGTCTCCCTGTATGTGGGACGGCTTTTCTCTACCTTCAGGGCCAATAGCTTGCATGTCCATCCTTTTAAAGCCTATTTTTTTGGCCCTGAAGGCAGAAGACCATCCATGAAAAGTTATGCAGGTCTCACATCCCCAATATCAGAGAGGGAGCAAAGAGGAACGTTGTATATGTGGCATGGGTGGGGCATGTTAGGTTTTGGTGAGCAATGGGAGAGAAATAAAAAACTGGAACAGAGCAGAAAACATTGTGCAAGTTATGTTCATAACGCAAATTATGTGTTCTGGTACAAGATACAACACATTTCTTGTGTCTAATCAAGAAAACAAACAGTTTATGGAACAATTATGTACACCAACCACATTAGCACTAATGCAACACTCCACTTATTTAAGGAAAGAAATAAAAAGACAAGGGCTTCATTGGCATAACTTGCTTCCTGTCCTTAACCAATGCAAGAAGATAAGTCGCGATAGAGTTTTGAGTCCTATTGATATCACTTGATTGGTAAGAAGAGCAGCATTACCCAAGTAAGAAGTTGCCTCCTACAGGCAGCATTTCTGCAAGTGTACCATCCATCTTGCTACCTACAGATGCCCAGCTGAGCTCATGGAACTATTCTTGGTGCTTGGAGGCCCCTTACACACAGCTGTATAAAATCCACACCGAACTGGATTATATGGCAGTGTGGAATTAGATAACCCAATTCAAAGCAGATATTGTAGATCACTGATTCTCAAAGTGGGCGGTACCACCCCCTGGTGGGTGGTGAGGTGATCCAAGGGGGTGGTGGAAGGCTCAGGGGAATTTGGGGGGCGGTGAACCCCTTTAAGGAGGTGGTGAACATTGGCTATTTAGGAGGGGTCGCGCAGCCCTCTTCTTTGGCCCCGCCCCCTTCACTTTGACCTGCATATTAGATACTTGGATTAGAATTCGTAAGAGTAGCAAAATTATTTATGAAGTAGCAACAAAAATATGGTTGGGGGTCACCACAACATGAGGAACCTTATTTAGGGGTCATGGCATTAGAAAGGTTGAGAACAACTGCATTAATACATATCTTGAATTGTTTAATTGCTATCAACAATTTTTAAAATTAATTTATAGGGGGGCAGTGAGTAATTTTTTTTCTGGAAAGGGGGCGGTAGGCCGAAAAAGTTTGGGAACCACTGTTGTAGATTATCTGCTTTGATATTCTGGATTATAAGGCTGTGTGCAAGGACCCTGAATCACTCAGACTTTTAGAACCTCATCACATTGATCAGGTCTCACGTTCCATTTTGCCAGACTCCATGGCAATTTGGTGAGGCAATCCCAGCACCCCACCCCACACCAGCAGCGACACTTTCCCATCACACATGGATTTTATACAGCTGTGTGGAAAGGGCCTCAGAGCCCCTAAACATTCAGCTGGTGACACTCTTGATAGTAGTTTCAGTTCTGAGCAGATGAATTTGTGGACGGATGTGATTAATACAGACCATTTACAGTTTATGTCTTATGTAATTGATTATGTTGTTGTTTGATTGATTTTACCTTGGTTGTTGTATTGTTGGGCTTGGCCTCATGTAAGCCACCCCAAGTCCCCATTGGGGAGATGGTGGTGGGGTACAAATAAAGATTATTATTATTATTATTATTATTATTCTAGTCAGAGTTAGCATGACATATACTGTTTGTCTCTGCAGGGGTGGTGGACCTGTTGAAATGGACTGTTCTAGAAGGCTAATGGATTCTTCAGTCCTTCAGGGTTTAAGAAAACCTTAAAGGGTTTTATGATTGCTATCACAGTTGATCCTGTTGAAGCCCTGCTCAATGCAGGGTATTTATGTTACTCCTTATATTTCTTCTCAATTTAATCTTCACCAAGCTGAACATGCCCAGCTATTTCCAAATCATCAGGATGCATGGGCAGGGTGCTATAATTATGGTGATGACATCCAAATATATTACTTCAAAATATAGCATTGGCTAGGGAAGGTAATGCCTAGAGAAGGCATTGGGTTGTTGGACAAAAAACCCCAAACTGAAACAAAATTAATACAAAATGGAGGTGCATATACCTCCTGGGGTTGAAGGTCACACCCTTGATAGCATGTGTTAACCAGTTCTGAATGGGGTTACATGTTCGCAGCATAGCAGTTTTTCTGGATCCATTGATCCAAATGACAGCCCAGATAGGTAAGGCAGTCAGGAGTGCTTACCATGTGCTGTATACCCATTGAGTCCCTTCCTAGAGCTGGAGGACTTTAACATGATAATGCACACACTGGTAAGCTCAACTTCTGCAATGTGCTGTACAGAGGGCTAACTCTGTACCAAGTTTGGAAACTTCAGTTAGTGCAAAACATGGCAACCACAGAAGTTACTGGGACAACTAGGAATGACCATATTACACCTGTGTTAAAATCACTCAATTTCTGGTGAAGGTACAATATGTTGCTTGTTACCTTTAAAGTCTTACATAGTTTGGATCTAAGGCACCTACAGAACCCTACCTCCATATAAAAAGCCTTCTCAAATGTAATCTGCCCATGTTATTCATTCTTCCGGGGGACATTTTCTTCATTTAGCCAGGACAAGACTGAGAACTGTTAACTAGAGCAGTGATTTTCAACCTTTTTTTGAGCCGCGGCATATTTTTTACATTTACAAAATCCTGGGGCACACCACCACCATCATCATCAGTTTCTCTCTAGTTAATCGCCCTCGATTAAAATGCTCCAGGTGATTTACATAAAACAATTGCATAAAAACATTACACAATACTGAATAGACTGGTGACCGTGGCAAGAGCGACGACCTGCCCCACGGACCCTTGTCCATCGCACTTAATCAAGTCCTGCATTGACATCATATCGGACGCTCTGAGGGACTTGGTGAACCTCTCCCTGGATACAGGCACTTTCCCGGAGTCCCTGAAAGAGGCCAGAGTTAGCCCCCTCTTGAAAAAGACGAGCCTTGACCCCGATGACCCGGCAAACTACCGCCCTGTTGCCAATCTACCCTTCTTGGGTAAGCTCCTGGAACGGGCGGTGGAAAGCCAACTGCGTGATTTCTTAAATCGATCCGGGGGCCTGGACCCGTCCCAGTCAGGTTTCCGCGGGTCATGGAGTGGAATCCGTCCGGGTCGCGATTCCAGATGACATCCGCCGCCAGCTGGACGGGGGGGGGGGGGCTCGGCAGTCCTGGTCCTCCTGGATCTAACCGCGGCCTTCGACACTGTTGACCATGACCTGCTGCTCCATCGCCTGGCTGCCTCCGGGATCCAGGACAAGGCTCTAACCTGGCTGGGGTCGTTCCTATGGGGCCGCTCGCAGCGGGTCGAGTGGCAGGGCCAGGTCTCTAGGAAATGCGGGTTGGAGTGTGGGGTTCCCCAGGGTGCCATCCTATCTCCCACCCTTTTCAACATCTACGTTCAGCCCCTGGCCAGTATTGCTAGGAGCCATGGTTTCTGCTGCTACCAGTACGCCGACGACACACAGCTGCTGCTGAAGCTCGACCCAGGGATGTCGTCGGTGCCGGATAGCTTCAGCCAAGGGCTGAGAGCAGTGACAAGCTGGCTCAGAGCATATAGGCTCAAAATCAACCCGGCAAAAACGGAGATCCTCTGGCCGGGCCGACCCGACCCTCACCACTGCCACTCTTTGAAGGCGAGCCCCTATCCCCGGCTCCGGCGGTGAAGAGCTTGGGAGTGATCCTGGACGAGAGACTGACGATGGAAGCCCAGACCCAGGCCGCAGCCAAGGGTGCCTTTTTCCATCTTCGTAGGGCCCGACGGTTGGCCCCCTACCTACCACCAGAGGCGCTGAAAACCGTGATACATGCCACCGTCGTCTCGCGTCTTGATTATTGCAATGCCCTATATGCGGGCCTACCTCTGTCCACAACCCGGAGGCTGAGACTCATTCAGAACGCAGCGGCCAGACTCATCTCTGGGGCATCAGTCAGGAACCATATCTCTCCAATTCTAAAAGATCTTCACTGGCTGCCCACAGAGTTTAGAGTGATCTACAAACTTATGGCGCTAACCTTTAAAGCACGGCATAAAATTGGGCCAGCTTATTTGGGCGATCGGCTGACAGACCAACGCCGCGAAAGGCCAGCGCGCGCCATAAATGGTGATCGTATAGCCATCCCGGGGTGAGAGAGGCCCGGCTGACGGAGACCCGTCGGAGAGCCTTCTCCGTGGCGGCTCCCATGATCTGGAACACCCTTCCGCCTGCTCTCAGGGCCACATCGGCCCCAATCAGATTCCTGTCCGACCTGAAAACCTGGCTCTTTTGCCAGGCATTTGGGGTTTGATCGGACGTTTGGAGACTGAGCCTTTCTGGCGCTTTGTACCTATGTTTTTAAATTGATGCATTTAGGGTTTTTAAATGATGTAAGTCGCCCGGAGCACCTGGGGTGGAGGGCGACTCACAAATAATAAAGTTATTATTATTATTATTATTATTAAACATTAAAAGCTCTGCTAAAAACCCAGGTCTTGAGTGCCACCACCAACCAAAATGACACAAAATGACACTCAGTCTAACACAGTAATACATATAGTTAATATGTTTTTAAATGTATTTATACACTCACTTTTGTCCACCACTCATATTGGGGCCTTCATCTGTGTCATAATTTTGTCCAGGGCCCTGTTCGGCATTTGCATTTTCCCTTCTCAAAAACTTCTCCATCACTGTCACTCGCTTGTCTTGCTGTGATCCCAAATTGCCACTGTCACTTGACGCGCAGCTGCAGCACTAACTCTAACTTTGTTTACTTAGCTGCGTCTGAGTGAATCCAAGATGGCGTGACCATAGCACTCCCGCGTCACTTCTTAAGTGACGTGAGAGTGCTATGGTTCCATTTCTTAAAGGGACAGATGCGCCTTATAGTTTATATATGAAGTTTGAAAATCATTTCCCACGGCACACCTGATGATCTCTCACGGCATACTAGTGTTCCGCGGCACACTGGTTGAAAATCACTGAACTAGAGGATATTTTCATCCACCATCCCCAAATTGTAGAATGGCCTGCCAGAAGAAATGTTGACACCTTGACATGCTGACTGTGTTCGAAACTCAATGAGAGTCCATTATTTTCCAATAGACCTATCCAGATTGTTTTAAATTATTGTTTTTATACTGTGATTATGCTCTTTTTACTGTTTATGTATTTTAAATTGGTGTTCATACTTTGTGTGTGTGTGTGATATATCTTTCCCCCCTGTATTTCAGTCCATTGTTTCCTTGATCCATAGTGAGCGATCAATAAAAAATAACAACAATGATAATAATGATAATAATAGATTAAATGCAGTTTGCATTCACTTCTTGAGTAGCTATTCATTGAAATGTAGAGAGGAATAAAGCACGTTAATTTGAATGTGCTTCAAATATGCTTAACTATGAATTGGATTAGGATGCAATCTGTGAGGCTGATCATGTATGAAAGTACTGTACATCAGCTTATTTAAATAAAATACCACACTATTAGTTGAGCCTTGATTGGTTTAACCCCAAGACTCATGGGCAAAATTTAATTATATTTTTAATATAAATAACTTTCCATGCCACCTGATTGCCACTTTTCCCCATTTAATGTTTTCTACATAAAGATATTGGATTTGAAAAACGTACTACTGATCTTAACTGTGCCATTTTAATGATAAATGGAGACACTGTTTCATTTGTAACGGAGAAATAACACTATCATAGAAATGAAGTTTGCACAGGCTATTATTATTATTATTCATTGAGGAGCCCCCGATGGTGCAATGGGTTAAACCCTTGTGCTAGCAGGACTGCTGACCGAAAGATTGGTGGTTGGAATCTGAGGAGCAGGATGAGCTCCCATCTGTCAGCTCCAGCTTCCAATGCTGGGAAATGAGAGAAGCCTCCCATTAGATCAGGGGTGGGCAATTACCTGTCCTCCAGGTGTTTTGGACTTCAACTCCCAGAAACTGGATGGGATTTCTGGGAGTTGAAGTCCAAAACCCCTGGAGGGCCGGTAATTGCCCACCCCTGCATTAGATGGTAAAACATCTGGGAGTCCCCTGGACAACATCCTTGCAGACAGCAAATTTTCTCACATCAGAAGCAACTTGCAGTTTCACAAGTTGCTCCCACCTTTTCACCAGTACTGGAATCCAACACAGTTTACAGAAACTTAAAACAAGAACAGATTAAAAACATATAAAAATATCAATGAAAAATCAATATTGCCTATATAAATTATTGATTAGAACTAGGGAAAATCATTTAAAGGCAGAATATATATAAAAAAACACAAAACAGCACAATTATCTTGGTGGAATAGGAAAGTTTTCACTTGCCTGCAGAAGTAGAACTAGGAGGGAGCCATAATAGGGTGATATTCCAAAGTTTGGGAGCTGCCACCAAGAAGCCCTCTTTCTTCTTCTTCTCAACAACTGTGTATGGGAAGTTAATGGGATTGAGAGAACATGCTCCCAGAATGATCTTAGAATTCAGGGTCATAATATAGTCCCTTAGATCAGTGTCTTTCAACCTTTTTTGAGCCGCGGCACATTTTTTACATTTACAAAATCCTGGGGCACACCACCAACCAAAATGACACAAAATGACACTCTAACACAGTAATACGTATAGCTAATATGTTTTTAAATGTATTTATACACTCAGTGTGAAACCTGGGCCTGTTTTGATGAACACAACATAGATATCCTGGCAGGAATGGCAGAAAGACACAAATTTCCCACACAGAACTCCCATAACCAAGAGAAAATACTATAAGAGTTTGGTGGGCATTGACCTTGGGTTTTGGAGTTGTAGTTCACCTATATCCAGAGAGCATTGTGGACTGAAACAATGTTGGATCAGGACCAAACTTTGCATAAATACTCAATATGCCCAAATGTGAACACAGATGGAGTTTGGGGAAAATAGACCTTGACATTTGGGAGTTACAGTTTCTGGGATTTATAGTTCACCTACAATCAAAGAGCATCCTGAACTCTTGCAACAATGGAACTGAACCAAACTTGGCATATTGAACTCTCATTACCAATAGAAAGTACTGAAAGGGTTTGCTTGGGAATTGACCTTGAGTTTGGAAGTTGTAGTTCACCTACACCCAGAGAGCACCGTGGGCAGGAGGGGGAAGAAAGGGTATTGGAGGTTCCACCTTCCCACGGCACACCTGATGATCGCTCACGGCACACTAGTGTGCCACGGCACACTGGTTGGGAAACACTGCCTTAGATATCTTGGACCTGAGCTGTAAGTAGCTGGTTTCTTTTCCTTGCCCTCTTATCTCTTTCGTCAGTAATGCCAAAAAGCAGCCTCGGACATTCCTAGCGTCCTTCTGTTCTGTCTCTCTTAGCTCATGTTCAGTGTACTAAACTTTATCTGACTTTACTACTTGTGTCTCTAATTGTAGATGTGGGTCCTCCTGCTGTAGCCTATTGGTCCAGTTGTTAACCTTTGCGCAGCTTCTTGAACCTGCTCGATTATACTGGAATGGACTCCCAACCTTATCTTCACCCCTGCGTAGGATACACTAACTGCTCCTGACATTATCCCTGACCCAGAGGGGAAAAAGTCTTGGCTTCTTGCAGCTTAGAGTAAGCAATGATGCCGGAATGCTAGAAGAATGGCACAGACAACGCTATTCTAAATGACAATAAGACAGGAGATTGGACTTCTAAATTTTTCTTGAGCTCTTTGATACCCAACCAATTCCTTACCGAGTCACTTTGCCCAATAGGAAAGCAATGCTAATATAGTCAAATTTAGTACAGTCATCACACTATAGTTGTCAAAAGATTAAAAGATTAAAAACATCAGATACATGAGTTCAGTAAGACTAACTGCCACCACTAGAGGGTATAACATTAATGATAACTTCATAAGAAAAGAAAAAAACACAATTGTATTCGGTTTGTTCCGAAATATGTTTCGTACTTGACTTATTTTTTTTTTGGGGGAAATCAACAACTAGAATTAATCAGAAATTCTTGGCAATGTATTTCTAGAAGATGTGAAAAAATCGAAAGGGTTTAAGTTTGGTCAAAATGCTCACACAATATATTATTTGGAAAGGGATCCATCACTTGTAATGCAAGGTCTCATAACTGAGTGGTGGACACTGAGTGTGGTGCCTCCAGGTAGAAGAAAATAGATCAACAGAACAGTTATCCATAGCAACCAAAAATTGATTTCAAATGTCGTATTTTCCTGTCTAAAAATAAACTAATAATAGGACTCCTCCAGGGCAAATACGCAATATTACTGGCTGCAATTTTCATTAAAGAAATCCAAAGATATTCTGGTATTTTTTGTCAATTTCCAGTACCAGCTGCAATGTTTCATTCTTGTCCTTTTAATAGTTTTTATAAGTTATAATGCTATTGTATTTCAGTGCATTGGTGAAATGACATTTTTGCAGTAAAGCAAAAAAAGAGGGTTTTTTAAAATTCACCTTCAATCCACTGGTCTCCCCCCTCCTGTAGGAAGCCACACCACTGTTTTAAAAATACCTTTGGAAGAGTTCTAATGCATATTTTTTCAAAACCCAACCACTAGAAACCACCTTCAAAATAATGAAATGAGTGGAAGTTGAAGCCAGAACAACCAGAAAATAGAGCAAAGCTCAAAGAGTTCTATAAGAACGGATGCTTCTTATAGAATCCTTTAGAACAGTGATTTTTAACTTTTTTTTGAGCCGCAGCACATTTGTTACATTTACAAAATCCTGGGGCACACCACCAACCAAAATGACATAAAATGACACTCTAACACAGTAATACATATAGTTAATATGTTTTAAAATGTGTTTATACACTTACTTAGTGTGAAACCTGGGCCTGTTTCGATGAACACAAAATAGATATCCTGGCAGGAATGGTAGAAAGACACACACGAAGGTCTTGCTCAACAGTTGTCAGTCTCTCTCTGTTTTTAGTTTTTATCGCAGTCAAGCTTGAGAAGCTCATCTCACTCACCCGCTTAAGGAAAGGGCCTGAGGCTGTTAGGAATGGTGGGAGTTGAACTCCAAAACACCTGGAGGGCCCAAGTTCTGGTATAGAGTCACCCAAATCAGGCAGGCAAGGCAGGAGGGCATTTCACGGCCCTGAGGCACTGACCTGGCCGCACGGTCTTGAGGCACACAGGCTCCCTGAAGTGGCAGATGATGGCCAGCATGTTGTGTCGTGAGGCCACTCACTGGGGTGCCGTTCATCTCCAGCAAGACGTCTCCCGGTGCCAGGGCTTTCCCACGGCACACCTGATGATCTCTCACGGCACACTAGTGTTCCGCGGTACACTGGTTGAAAATCACTGCTTTAGAATAAATGACCAGCATTAGCCTGCCTGCCTGGGAAATGTGAAACACTCTCTAGAGTTTGGACTGTAAAATCACTGTTCTAACGGATTCTATAAGAAGCATCCGTTCGTGTAGAACTCTTTGGGCTTTGCTAGGTTGTTCTGGCTGTTCTGGCTTCAATATGGTCATTTTTTAATTAATTATGAAAAAGGGGACTCGAAGCAGTAGTCCCATGAGGGAGAAAAGCAGGATATAAATAAAGATTTATTATTATTATTATTAGAAACACAACAAGATTAGTACACAGCAAACAAGATCACTGTGCTAGATGTTTATTGGATCAGATGTCAGACATTTCCCAAGTGTCTAGGACAGTATTCTCTCCGTTGGCGCCCCCTTATCATGGGGGAGAGGCTTGTGTACCCTAATGAAGTTGTGAGCTATGCTGGCGGTGGCAAAATAGCCACCGGTAGGGCCTCCCATGCCAGACAGGTTACAACCAAAGGGTCTGACAAAGGGTACAATGGGCAGGATGGGCTCTCTAACCTTTTGGCAACCATCCTAGGAGAAGGAAAACACTAATTGCAAACCTGGGCAGATGGTGCTCATCTAACCCTGTAAGGTCCACCATCTAAGAGAAGGAAACTCGAACCAAACCTATGACCTGAGGACCTCGCTGCCACCGTCCTAGCTTGCTAGGCCCCGGCAGACAAACCTTTGGTTTAAAGGGTGAGGCCAGTTCTGTGCACGCTGCGCTCCACCAGAAAAATCCATTGCACAGGCTCGAAGGACACATCCAACCTCCGAATCTTCAACGTGCTTGTGGAAAGCATGGTATGAGTCATTCCTGATTCTTCGTTCGTGAAGAAAAGCCAAGAAGAGAAGAGAGATGAAAAAAAAAGAAAATGCAAGTGGTATAATCAGAAAATGCAAGTGGTATAATCTGGTTGCTCTTTAAAGTCTCCCCCCCCCGCCCCGCCTTTTTGTGTGCGCTGCTCTGAGAATAGAAAAATTGAGCATAAGGGATCAAGAGCATTGAGGACATGCACACACACACACACAAAACGGTCACATGCCTTTTGTGGTTGGGTTTTATGCATCATGTCCAAATAAATACTTGGCAGTTAAAGAGAGCTACCTGATGATATCTAATTCACCACCACTTGCTAATGCTATTAATAAGACTCCTATTGCTGTTTTCCATCAACCACCTACTCTAAAGAAGCTGCTGGTAAGAGATGCAATCAAAATACCAAATGAAAATCCTAGACTTCATCACTGTGCATCCAAGCATTGCATCATTTATACATATCTGGATGAAACAACAACATGTAATAGAAGACACATGGGTAAAATCAATTGAATTAAATATAATCTGACTTGCAATTCCACCAATGTCATATGATTAAATGCCAGCATGCTGGAGGCAAAATGAAATATGTAGGAAAATCCATTACTGATCTGCAACCAAAATTCAGGAACCAAAAGTCAGTAATCATCTCTAAAGATAGTTGCTATTCATTTTAATTCTGAGGAACTCAGCCTTTCTAACATGGTAGTAAGAAACCCCAGGGTCCAATTATGCTTGTGGAAAATTGTAGATATATATCCTGATGCCACATGGTCTTAACTTAGAGGACAGTTTCTCTCATACTTCCAGCACCATCCCCTGAAACCTTGTGAATTCTATAAGTGCTGTGGGATATTTTTATCTTTCCCCTTCCAAAGGGCCCCAAAGAGGAAGATGGAAGCCCAAATTGATGCTATTCTATTGCGATCCATGTTCTACTAGAAAACTATTCTTTTAAAAAAATAGTTGGGCAGATTCTGGAATGATGAACTGAATCGATAGGAGAGAACTCTTCAGTGTTCAGCATTGTTATCAATGAGCTCATCTACACTGACTCTTTATTCCAGGGCAGGTCCAGGATGTCGAATTATGGATCAGCCTTGAGATGGTTTTGAGTGCCTGCCTCCTGGGCACTGTGGAGGTAGAAAGCTGCGCCTGTACCTTGGGAAGTCTGATCTGGCTACGGTTGTCCACGCTCTGGTCACATCCCGAATAGATTACTGCAACGCACTCTATGTGGGGCTGCCTTTGAAGACAGTTCGGAAATTGCAGCTAGTCCAACGGGCGGCAGCCAGGTTACTAACTGGAGCTACATACCAGGAGCATACCACCCCCCTGTTGTGTCAGCTCCACTGGCTGCCTGTCCACTTCCAAGCTCAATTCAAAGTGCTGGTTTTGACCTTTCAAGCTCTATACGGTTCTGGCCCAGCTTACTTGTCCGAACGCATCAGCCCCTACATCCCACCTTGTAATTTAAGATCAACCGGGGAGGTCCTGCTCTCACTCCCATCAACTTCTCAAACGTGGTTGGTGGGGACGAGAGAGAGGGCCTTCTTGGTGGTGGCGGCTCCCCGTCTGTGGAACGCGCCCCAAGCAACATACGATCGACCACATCCCTCCTGGCATTCAGGAAAGGAGTGAAGTCCTGGCTGTGGGACCAGGCGTTTGCGCATTAGCACAATGCAGCACTTTGGACTGGATTTGTAAGGGCAAGTTGATGGAGATGGCTCAATGCCCCTGTTATGGACGGAACACTGTTTTTAACTTAAGTGAATGTGTGTGATGTGTTAATGTTAATTGTATTTTAATGTATTTTAATGCTGAATGTTTTTGGTTACCCTTACTATCCCCCTCCCATTCTCATCATAGTGACAGCTAACAGATAAGACATGTCTAGTATCCATCATTTGTAGTCTGGAACAATATTGGCTGCAGCACTACAGTGACATGAAAGAGGGGGGAGAGGAGAGAAGGAATTGATCCCAGGGAATATGGGATGGCTGTGAAAACAATTGCAGCTGATTCCATCTCACAACAGGTCCAATTGCTTACACGTTGACAAAGTCATAGTTTTCTTGTGATCCTCACGGGGAATTCAGAGCAACCCAGGACTTTTGTTAACATGATTCAAGCCGAATCAACGTCATGCGTCATGAAGCCAACATAGAGCTGATCTCCCCCACTCCCAGCTATATCTCTTTTAACTACTGGTAGAAGTGGGGTTAAACTAAATAAATAATTTAAATAAATCTATATCAGATTAAAATATGAACCATTGCACAGTCATACCAATAAAAATGTCAATTTAAAATTCAAATATAAAAATGTTTGACTAAGAAATAATGGCCAGTATTATTCTGCAACCACTCCCCTGGCCTGGGGAAGCCAATTTTGAACATCCTTACATAAAATACAGCTTGATCATAATGATAAACATTCTATGTGAATTTAAAGTGACCACATTTTAAATAACTTTATAAATAAAGTTATAAAATAACTTTATAAATAAATCCCAAAACCTTAAGTAAAATATTGCCCCAATGCTCATGTACATTTAAATGTTTGCTGTCATTAAGTCTAGCATTATTGTATTTTTTCCCCTCTGGCGTTGATATTTGAGATATCTGATATGCTTTGAGTTACAAGGAATAGTAAATAAACTATTTCAGATTTTAGGGAAAAAAACCTTATTTGCTTTGAGATAATGCCATAACAGCAGGGGTTAGGCCAAGTAATTATCTACAAAGGAGAGAAGCGAATCACCCCTTCCTCTGATAAAATAAGATAGTAACCAAGGCTGTCTGAATTATTTGGGGAGACTATAATCTCCCAAATTCCTTTCCTCCTTCCCTGGCAACAAAACTATGACAATATATCAAGCAATTTGTTGCCCTTTCATGAGTTGCCGGAGGCATCCACCTCACTATATTTAATAGTAAGGCTAGTATGTCATAGCTGTGTTCTGCAATGTATACAATACAACTGCTAATCCATTTCTGGCAGTTACATGTAACTCAGTGGAATTGCACAGGAGGGAATAACATAAATCAACAAGGGTAGGAGTCAACTTGTTCAAAAGTGGCAGATACATCATCAGAAAGACCTGAGGCATTGGAAGACCACACATCATTTTAATATTTTTTGTGCGTTCATTCAAGCATAAGATGGGGAGTCTTGGTTTACAGTTCCCCTCAGTGTGTGTGTGTGTGTGTGTGTGTGTCTGTCTGTCTGTCTGTCTATCTATACAATATTTATATATTCAATCTCAAGGGATGGTAGGAACTATAATCCAAATGTTCTGTAGGGCCAAAGTTTCCCCACACAAAATATTTTCTGTTGCTAGGGCTGGCAGACATTTTATATCTCTGCTACGGCTTGTGCAAAATTTTCAGAAAAAAGAGAACAAGCCGTTCCTCCTCGCGATGCTTTGGAGAGGATCTCCAGCTGATAAACCAGCTTCCTCTTATTATGGCCCAGCAATCAAAATGTTTCCTTACAAATGCGTATATTGCCAAAGAAAGACGAGAGCTTAGAGCATATTGCCCATGTAAACATGTTTTAGTCTGTCCAAACTTTGGCAGAACTCCAGTACTTCTCTGGGTAGTAGTTATCATTAACAGTTTCCTAGCCATTCCAGTTTCATTTAGCACCAGCTGTAGCTGTGCTTTAATTTCCTCAGGTGTCAAAGAAGAAGGACCCATAAAGGATAAGAAAGCCGGGCTTTTATTCTAACACAGAGAAAATATTATCACGTTCCAGATGGAAATTCTCAATGAGAACCATTGCTTGGTATTTGTGTACTTTAAAAATTAAGATTCTGGATATTTTGGAAATTGTAATAGGCTGAGCATATAAGCCATCTGGGCTACCCAAGAGCCTTGGCTAATTCTAACATGAGCTCTGCAACAGTCAGAGTCCAATGCAGACTTAAGCGCATTTAAGCTCATTGCGTCAACCTCGTAATTATGCTAACATCCCATGAATCATGAGAGCTGAAGACGTAATACATTTGAGCTTCCCTGTAAGTGCTTTGCCAAACATATGCATTGTAACCTCCTGCTCTTCCATTGGTATGCCTTGACGCGCTGCGTTTTTTCAAACTGAGCCTATCAACTCTTAAAAGCTATAATGAATGTCTATTGTCTACCGATACTACACATCTTTGGATTACATAGCATGGATCGGTATGTAGTGGAAAGGAAGATAGCTGTACATGTCCACTGTCTAATTCATTTTTAAAGGTCTGTAATTCAGCCAGCAACATTATCAATAATTACTAGAAGAATGCAATAATTCACATCAAGGAGACCAGAAGTTTGGCAGGAAGCCTGCATTAGGCTTACAAATATCATATGTTTACACACAGGCTACTCCAGCATCCTAATTGCCTCTAGGCAGTCAAGAGACCTCAACATATACGCAGAGAAGAGCTCTGGCATACTGGCCAGGGACATTGCATAGCAACAATGTAATTGCTGACGTTCATCAAGGAAACTACAAAGGCCCTGGTGGAAAAACATTGGAAACTGTCGATTCAGCAATGGATTTTAGGATTATGTTCCACATTAAGAAGAAGTAATTACACTCTTAAAATGCAAAGAGGGAAGTGTCTGGAAAAAGTCAAAGACACATGCTAATGCAGGCCAGATTGATAAAGGAAGTCATCTCTATATAAAGTAAGTTCAGAAAAACAGTCGGGAGGATTATCCTTCACTTGCAAATTACATTGAGCAAAGTTATAAGTGTGCACTGCTTTTTAAAATGTTGGTAAGACTGAAATACAGTATGATTAGAATGGGCCTTATATTTACCATACCAGTAATGCTGTAAGCCATCCTGAGTCCCTCTTTGGAGGTTGAGAAGGACGGGATACAGGAACATAGCCAGGATTTTGATTCAGGGGATGGGGCGGGACTGAGTTTGATTTGGGGGGGGGGGGGTTGAGTCTGACTGAGAGAGGATCTACCCTAGCAAACCTTTGGTATCATCATCCCAATACCCCCCATGCATATGAGATATATTGAGCATGGTGATCAGATCATGATATGAATAAACATAACAATTTAAATAATGTACCAGTAAGGCCTTATCGCGGACCACACTGAGAATGGGGGGGGGGTGAAGCCCCTCAAGCTTCCCCCACTACATCCCTAATGGGATATAAATGTTCCAAATAAATAAATAAAAATAGAAGTCACTGTCCAGATTTCTGATAGGCTATCACTTCATATGGTCAGCAGGGATGGATGGCTCCCTCGATTCTCATCTTGCTAAGGTTGTTGATTTAATGTCAAGTCTGGTCTAAGAGTTGTCAGGATTTAAGATCATGTTTCCATATTAACCTGCAATATTAAAATAAGAAGCAAGTACTATTGTGTGTATTTTTGTAATCTTCACTTCTTTATGTACACTTTTTAAATCTACAAATTTCTAAATATATTAGCTTACAATAACCATAATAATAATAATACACTTTATTTATATTCTGCTTTATCTCCCCGGATGGACTCAGAACGGATTACAATATACAAATTATGAGGCAAACATTCAATTCCCTTTACACACAGTAAACAACGATATACAACACAGACAAAGGTAAAGCCCCCCCCCCCTTTCCATTTCTGGCATCTGGAGGTGATGCGCTTCTTCCATTTTTCCATACCAAGGAGCCTGTTGTTCATGGACATCTCCAATTGTGTTGCTTGTATGTCTGCATGGGGCACCCTTTTACCTTCCCACCGAGGTGGTAACTATTGATTTACTAACATTGCATGCTTTTGAACTGCTAGTTTGGTAGAAGCTAGGGCTCACAGTTGAGAGCTTTCCCTGATTCATGGCTTCAAACTGCCGACCTTCCGGTCAGCAGATTTTCTGCAGCTAGTGGTTTAACCCACTGGGCTGCTGCAGTTTCATGCATTTTTCCTAAATTAAAGGCATTTTTTGGATCAAATGCTGTAAGAAGTTCCATTACAGTGGCTATATTGAATGTATTGTTGATCATGAGTCAACACTTATGAAAATTTCCATTGATTCCATGAATGTATTAGTGTTGGAACCACGAAGAGTCTTTCCTTTTTATGCACATTTCGCACATTTGAAGTGCATCACAACTTGCAAAAAAGTGTTAAGTTTGCTTCAAAACAAATAGCTCATTTGACTGTTCTTCCTCATTAGTACTTTTGCCACCTTGATCACATGTCTTGGTGTTCATATGTGAAATGTTGGATATGAGCTTTGGATATTCATAAAGCAATATTATATAACTGTTTATGGATATTATGCCTAAATCTAATTGTTAGTTTCACCCAAGGGGGAGGCAGTGCATCAAGAAAATCTTAAGTTGCTTAAGTTGCATTGGTGGAATGGGTCTATTTCACGTAAATGTAAGACTATGGAACTTGAAGGGAGGGATTTTCTGCTGCCCCTGTTGCTGAAGTTTAGCAGTTTAGAGCCCAGTAATCCCCGCAACAGTAAAACTTACAAAAACTATAACTTAATTCTATAATGGAATGAAGGTGAATACACACACACACACACACACACACACACAGTGTTCCCTCACTTATCGCGGGTGTTACATCCCAGGAAATATACAAGAATTTGTTTCCAGTAGTTGTTTACTTTGCTGCAGGTCCACCATGTGTGGTAAAATGTGCCTTTTTCATTCCCACATTTCCAACATTTGTCGGTGCAATATACATCTGGTCTAGTCTCTCTGGAGGGAGATACTATTGCAGGTGCATTTTGTAAACATTTTATTTTAAATTTTGACATGCAGTGTATTTCATTCTTCTCTTCCATGTCTTTTCCCATTGGACCATTTTTAGCTTATGTTTTGAGCCCATCTAACCATCGAGTCTTTTACTACTTCCTCTTCTATTTATTTATTTATTTAAAACTTTTGTTCCCCGACTTTCTCACTTCCATAGAAGGACTCAGACCGGCTTACAGCAAGATTCAATGATATACAATTCAAAACAACTACAACAACATATTAAAATACATAAAAAGCTCAAGATATAAAACCAAATTGCCATTAAAACAATTCCACTCAGTTTGAAACGTGGTCATTCATTCAGACTATAACCAATCTCAGCCTATTCTGGGAAAGCTTCATTCCACATCCAGGTCTTCACCAGCCTCCTAAAGGACAACCGAGAGGGTGCGGATCTAACCTCCCTTGGGAGAGAGTTCCATAGCCGAGGGGCGACCACAGAGAAGGCCCTGTCTCTCGTACCCACCAGTCACGCTCGTGAAGATGGCGGGACTGAGAGCAGGGCCTCTCTGGAGGAACTTAATGTCCTTGATGGTTCATAGGGGAGAATCCGTTCGGACAGGTAAACTGGGCCAGAACCGTATAGGGTTTTGTAGGTTAAAACCAGCACTTTGAATTGTGCCCAGAAACCAACTGGCAGCCAGTGGAGCTGGTCCAACAAGGGAGTTGTATGCTCCCTGTACCCCACTCCTGTTAGTAACCTGGCTGCCGAGTGTTGGACTAATTGAAGTTTCCGAGCAGTCTTCAGAGGCAATCCCATGTAGAGAGCATTGCAGTAGTCTATTCGGGATGTAACCAGAGCGTGGACCACTGTGGCCAAGTCAGACTTCCCAAGGTACGGGCGCAGCTGGCGCATAAGCTTTAACTGTGCAAAAGCTCTCCCAGCCAACATCGAGACCTGGGGCTCCAGGCTCAGCGATGAGTCCAGGATCAGTAGATTGTGTGTGTGTGTGTGTGTGTGTGTGTGTGTGTGCATGTATGATATAAGTCACATTGCCACATCAAACCATGTTTTTGCAATTTGGAAGCTCAAGGTTCTAAGTTGTTCTTTAAATTTCCCGCACAGCTGTCTATATAGAAGCCAATTGCATTTAAGGCCCATTTGGTTCAATTCATCAAGGGGTTTCATTGCTGGGTTTTCTAAGTTTTCTATAAATTATAATGATAATAAAACCGGGAATGTTCAATGTTCACATTGGTTTGACCGTTAGAGTGCAACTTCTAATACCAGTCTTTTTAAACCAAAGATTTCCCAGGGTAAAATATAGATATCAAATGAACTGGGTTCATTCATCCATCCTTCCATCTGCTACTTGTTTTATCTGCTACACTGCACTTTGTAAGGCACCGAGAGGAAGAAACGTGTTTGCTATTTTCCAACATATTTTCAACATCTCATGCAGGCTTGTGGTGTAGTGTGGCAGTGAGGGAGGGGTTAAGCCAGAGCCATTCTGCATCTCGTATATCCTAATGTGCCAGTGGCCATCTCTTTTCCTGAAGATAGATGTTTGTACTCTGAGTACCTCTCCAGAGAGCTAATGGCCGACATGGCATTACTACCAGCTTGCAATGAGCTCCATTTTTTTATGATGGTAATTTGTTACACCGGTTTGCCACACACCCGCTGCTTCCTTGTTAATCCAATAATCTATATGAGAAAAGCAATTTGACATTCCTCCTTCCCATCTGCTGCCCATCACCCAATCTATATCTTAACTATCAGTGATTTATTAATGGCATCTGCATTAAGCACATCTCCGCTTGGTTGGCGTCCCCTCCTTCCCTTTCAGACACGCTCCTTGACTATGTTTAGAGAGCAGAATCAGCAAGGAGATAAAAACCAACAATGAGATCAAATGTGCTGCTGTGATTCATTCAGATAATTCACAGACAAGCCAGGGTTGGGGGGGGGGGGGGATGTTCCCAGCCAGTCTGAAAGCCATTCCCCCCAAAGCAGTATACCCTTTGACTTTCTACATGGCCCGTTATTGCCTGCCCAGACAGACTTTAATTAATGTTCAAAAGGCATCATATTATTCCAATATTACAGCTGGATTTCACCTTACTGCCATATGAACAAAAGATGCGGATATATATTCTAGCAATATAAAATGTAGAGAATTCAAGAACCATATTATATGAACAAAGGGGAAGCAATGTGACACTGCCCCTATCTCCCAGGATCTTTTCTGGACCTTCCCCCACCACCCCACCCTACTAACATAACTGGGTGATGCTAGAATTGTACTCCCCAAACATAAGGGTATCAAAATCTACAGCAGGAGAGAATGTATGCTCTTTCCTACTCCCAGGATCTGATCCCAGATTATCTGCTTTAAACTGCAATATATATGAGTCCCCATTGCCAGATAACCTGGGATAAACAGATGATCTGGGATCAGATCCTGGGAGATAAGGGCCCTAAGTAGACAATGCTTCCCCCAACTTTCCCTAATATGGGGCAAAACCATGGTAGGTGGCCTTTCCTGCACGCCAACTCTCTCCAGCAGCAGCTACACCTCGCTGCCCCCTCCCACCAGCTGCCAGCAGGAGACTTTGGCTCCTCCAGAGTGGAAGGTGCAACCTACACACCAACTCTCCTTGGTGGCAGCTACACTTCGGTGCCCCTCCCCACCCTCAGTCTACTGATAATCCAACCTGACAGCTCACACCTGACTTATGACACCAGAACTGATAAAATCTATGTTCCTCTGGACTTTTACGAAACTGATCAGTAGCTTACTACCATCATCAGATAAGACTCTTCCTTCACCTGTCCCAAGGACCCCATATCCCATTTACCATCCCCCAAGAAGGCCCAGGACGTGTTTTGTTTTTACCCTCCCCATTTTGTATTCAATCTGTACCTAAATAACTTTGTGTCTGGTGGGATTTAGGGGGAGGCAGGGAGGGTATAAAAAGGGCTGAAACGCTATGGAGAGAAAGTTGGGGGGGGGTCTACATTGTTAATTGCAGCAATAATATGTTTCACACTTATATCTATGCTTGATATGTTTTTTATAATTTTAATGGTTATTTTCTACAGTTATTGGAAGTCGAACGAATTAATGAGACGCTGATATTGTGTTTTTAACATTGAATGCTAATTTGTATATGTTGGAATTGTATTGTATTGATAATTGTTGATATGTTTGTCTTGAGCAGTTTCTGCTGTTGTACACCGCCTCGAGTCGCCTCCGGGCTGAGAGAGGCGGTCTAGAAGCAAAGTAAATAATAAATAAATAAATAAATAATATGTTATTGATTTGGAAATGTGAGATGTGTGTGTGTGTGTGTGTGTGTGAGAGAGAGAGAGGCATTGAATTTGCCATTTATTATGTCGTAAACCGCTTTGAGTCCCCCCAGGGGTGAGAAAAGCAGTATAGAAATGCAGTTAACAACAACAACAACAACAACAACAACAACAACAACACAATCCCTTCTGGGTATAGTGTTTGTGTGGATGTGTCCTTAGACATGGTAGGTTTTATTTCTACTACTCATTTTCTGTCTCAGCATGTTGGGGATGTTCTGCTTTCAGTGTTTTGAATCATTGATCTTAATGTAACTGTATTTTTTTATAAAAAAAAACAACCCACAAAACTCTGATTTTAATGCTTTAATGCTTTATTGTGACCGTCACAATAAAATTGATTTATCCTCACAAGCATCATGTAAACATCATAGACCTGATCCTCAATCACTTCTGGGTTTAATATTCGTGTAGATGTGCCCTTAGACATGGTAGGTTCCATTTTTACAACTCATTGCATGTTCAAGGGTGACACACCTCGCGCCATGAACAATTTATTTATTTATTTATTTATTTATTTATTTGTTCCATCTTGTATTCCGCCCCTCCCTGCAGGCTCGGGGCGGATAACATCATAAAATTCGGCAGGCATGTACATCCATGTCGCCATACAATAAAATGCAACATAAAACATACAATAAAACAAAATACAATAGGTCCCGAGATTAAAATTATGTACATGCCATGGCATTCCCTGAACCAGGGTGCTGATTAGGAAGATGAGTACATTCGGCTTACTCGCCTAGCCGAAGGCCAGTCTGAACAGGGCGGTCTTACAAGCCCTGCGGAACGGGATGAGCTCCGTGACAGCTCGGACGTCGTCCGGGAGAGAGTTCCAGAGTACTGGAGCCGCCACAGAGAAAGCCCTTTGCCTGGTAGCAGACAGGTGACAGGCACGGACCGATGGAATCAGGAGCAAATTCGACTCCTCAGAACGTAGTGATCTCGGGGGAATGTATGGGGAAAGGCGGTCCCTCAGGTACGCAGGCCCTAGGCCGTGTAGAGCCTTAAAGGTTCGGTACTCAATAGGCAGCCAGTGCAGCTGCCGGAGGATGGGCGTGATGTGCTCCTTACCGGCGTTCCCGTCAGCAAGCGAGCAGCGGCATTCTGCACTAGCTTGAGTTTCCGAACTGTCGCCAAGGGAAGGCCAACGTAGAGGCGTTACAGTAGTCTAATCTCGAGATGACCGTCGCTTGGATCACCGTGGCCAGGTCGTAAAGGTAGGGTGCCAGTCGCCTAGCCTGATCTAGGTGGAAAAAATGTGCTGGCCGCGAGACCTGGGTCTCCATGGTCAGCAGGGGTCCAGGTGGACACCTAGGCTCTTAACAACAGGTGACGGGCTAGCCGTTCGCCGTCCAGGGTGCACTCATCCCGCCCAGGTCCAGGCCACAAGATCTCCGTCTTCGACGGGTTCACAGCTGGCCCGCAGCCAACCAGTCACGGCCTCTAGGCACTGATGGAAACAATCGGGTACGGTGTCCGGCCTGCCGTCCATTCTCAGCAACTGGGTGTCATCAGCGTCTGATAACACTCCAGACCAAAGTCGCCCAGCTGGGCCAGGGGGCGCATGTACGTTAAATAATAAGGGGAGAGGATGGCCCCTGGGGGACTGTCAAGGGGAATCTCCCAAGTCCAGCTGTCCCCGTCCCGGAGGAAGGAGGCCACCCATTTAAGGGGCCCCCCGAAGAACTGTGCGTGATCTACAGTGTCTGAGATCTAACAAGCTGCCGATCCACCCTGGTCCAGCTGGCGGCGAAGTCTGTAATCACCACGGTCTCCGTCCTAAGAAAGGGACTGGAAGGGATCAAGTCCAGCTGTGTCTTCCAAGAACTGCTGCAGCTGATCCGCTGCTGCCCTCTCAATCACCTTGCCTAAGAAAGGCAGGTTGGAAACTGGCCGGGGGAGCCGAAGATCTAAATTCGGCTTCTTCAGCAGCGGTCTCACCATTGCCTCTTTCAGTCCCCCCGGGAAGACTCCTTGCTCAAGGAGCTATTTATGATCGTGCCCAGGGGCCTCGTAGCCCCCCCGACACGCTCTAACAAGCCAGGAGGGGCACGGGTCGAGGAGCATGTAGTTGGTCAAGCTGCAGCTAGTAACTTGTCGACAGCTGCTGCGTCCAGCAATTGGAAACGGGTGAAGGTGGGCCCACCGAGTGGTGGCGGAGTCTCGAGTTCACTAACTGTATCAAACGTGGCCGGAATGTCCCGGCGGAGAGTTGAAATCTTGTCAGCGAAATAGCTCTGGAAAACCTCAGCTGTCGGTGCCAAACCCCTATCATTTGGGACAGTTGGGATTGCTGTCAAAGACCGAATTATCCTAAACAATTGCGCTGGGCGTGAGCTGGCCGACTCTATCAAGGAAGAGTAGTAGACCTTTTTAGCTTCCTTGATAGCTTGCTCATAAACCTCTTTGAACTGTTTATAAGCCGATTTCGACGCTCGTCACGGAGATTCCGCCACACGTCCTCTAACTGTCTCCTCCTCCGCTTCATCGCCTGCAGCTCCTCGGTAAACCAAGGCGAGCGATTTCTGCGGGGGAGGAGAGAGCGCCTGGGGCGATCTCGTCAGGGCCGCAGAGAGACTGGTATTCCAGTGTTCCACCTGCCCATCGACTGAGTCGCTGGGAAGTTCCCATTCCTTAGAGCATTCAGGAACCTAGTGGGTTCCATAAGTCTCTTCGGGCGAACCAGAATAGGTTCGGCACCCTTACCGAGAGGGGATGCCACCCCAGCCGAACTTCCAGGACTCTGTGATCCGACCATGGAACCTCCATTATGGAGGCTAGGGTCACGCTAATTCCGGCGGCGAAGATCAAATCCAGGGTGTGCCCGGCCTGATGCGTGGGACCGGTCTTACAGAGTGAGAGTCCTAGTGCCTCCATGGTAGACACCAGGTCCACGGCTGCCGTTGAGGGGGTATCGGGCGTGGACATTGAAATCCCCTAAGACAATAAGCTTAGGAACCTCAATGCCCACTCCGCGACCACCTCCAGCAGCTTAGGTAGACTCCCCGCCGGTGCGTTGGGTGCACGGTACACCAGCAGGAAGGCCACGCTCTCACTAAGATCCCACACCAGGCCCGCGCCTCCATCCCCGGAATGTTCGCCGTCGGAATCGTCCTGGAATTAAAAGTGTCTCGGCTGAGGATAGCGACCCCTCCCCCCCGCCTCTCTGTCCTCATCTGATAACTGGCCACAAACCCAGGAGATGCCACCTCGTGCATAACGACCTCATCTCCCTCCTGGAGCCATGTTTCTGTCAAACAGGCTAGATCGATCTCTCTCTCAGGAGGAAGTCCCTGATGGTCCCGGTCTTATTTCGCACGGACCTGGTGTTGGCCAGAACCAGAGTTGGAGGAGAGGTAGTAGGGAACTTCGCATCTGCGTGCCTAGGGATAGCCCGTAGGTCAGAAGGGGGACGAGCCTCTCTTTGGCTCCTCCGCCTTCTCTCATCAGGCCTACGTCTACCGTCCCGATTGCCCCTACCCGAGATCACACGTATTACCCGCCCCGCACCTCATCCTCCCCGAATCCCCTAGGTGTCCGGCCTTCTGCCCTCCCTCTGAAAAGGGGTGTGCCGGTGGTGACCCTCTTTCCCCGGGGGACAACAGGTTGCAGATAAAGGCAGGGATGTCCTTCCCTCAACAGGGGCTTGAGTTGTCCATGGTGGTAAAGGTGAACCTTGCCCTGTACCTGATGGTCCACCGGGCCCCCCCAGTCGACTGGGGTTGGGGGGGGTATAGGAATGGGACCGGGAGGTTCTCCCCGGTTCCCACCACCAAAACCCACTCCCCACAGGTCCATGTCCTAAACCGCCCCCTCTTTACGTTCATCAGAGTCTTAGTGGTGGGGTCGCTGGTGTCGTTGCGTCCTCCACTCTGTTTCCCTGATGGGCCCCAGCCTGAGCACCGACTCTCCAAGGTGGATTCTGGAGCCAGAGGGTTGCCAGGATTGCCTTCCAACCCCTGTGGGAGTTGCTGACCTGAAGCTGCATGGCGGTGTTGGCTAGGTCGTTTCGCGGCTCCAGGCCTATGATTGCAGGTGAATCCCCACGGTGTTCCACCTGTTGAGTCACCATCTGGTGGATGGTCCATTTATCATCTTGACGCCGCCCGGCAAGATCAATGGCAATGGAGTAAGTCCTCCGGCCCCGAGGTGGCGCTGGTGCTTTCCGCCCTGTTGACAATGTTCACTCCCCTGCTGGGGGGGGAAGGGGCGGGCCTTCCGCTACACTAGGGGGCGGGCCTACCAGGAGTGGGGCTGGACTCACTGCACGTTGGATACGTCTGCGCCGCTTGCGTCGCCGGGCGGTGCTTTCGCCGCCCCTCCTCCCTCCACTAGGGAGGGGAGGGGCCGATGTCCCTCCAGCGGAGCTTCCGGTGGGACTTCCAATGGGCCGGCTGGGGGGGCGGTCGCCGATGAGCTTCTCTTCCGGCGCCGGCGCTGGTGTCTAGTGCGCCTGCGCCTCAGCTCCTCGCCGTCCAGTTCCAGTGGGGGGGGGGAGACACATGTCTCCCTTCCGCATCCCCAAGGCCACACGCCATTTTGCTCCATACCCGCAACTCCTTCCGCGCCGAGCGGGACAGCGGGAGGCGCCTCGGCCGGCAGCCCACCGGATGCTCCAGGACCTGCTCAACATCGAAGAGCTCCTCCTCTCCGGCCTCCCGTCGCCCGTCAAGGCCGGTCTCCGGGTGTCCCTGGCCAGGTAACCGGGAACAGGCCTCCGGATCTAGGCCCATCAGGGCGGCTGGATGGCCTGTGCCAGGGGGGTGTCCTGTTCCTGTTATCGCCCTCAGGTTCTTAGTCGGCTCCTCTGACCACAGTTGGTCAGCCGCTGGCGCATCGTCCGCCGGCGTGCCTGGCTGGGCCTCCATTTCTAAGTCCCAGGAGTGATCCCAGAGGAAATCTGGGGAACTCCTTTGATCTGGGGTCGGGGTGGTCGGGATGGTAGCCACCTCTCCCTCTTTCTCCTCCTCGCCCAGAGGGGATCCGGCCAGTCCGAGGCAGGTATCCGCGAGGACTCGATTCAGCCGCTCGCCAAACAGCCTGATCCTCTCCTCTAGCCAGCCGAATTCCTCACTGAGCTGTTGTAGAGTCAGTTGTCCAGCTGGGGTGGTAGGGGCAGCCCCAGCGTTTCGGGGGACCAGCGGTGGCTGGGATCGAGGCCTCTCCCTCGACCGGGGGCCTCGTTGGACCCTCAGCTCAGCCTCCAGCCCCAGACAGTAATGGTAGAAGTCCTCGAACTCATCTTCCGGGCCGAATACCTCCCACTGAGGACCCACACCGGCCTCCTCTGGGGACCGGGGGTCTACTACAGTGGGCGATCGGACCTCTCCTGGGCCAAGGTTGTCTTCGGGTGCCTTAAAGCTGGAAGACGGCATCTCTTCTTAAAAATGTCCACAAGCTGAGATAGTCAACAAAACAGCAAAATACAGTTAAATCAAACAGGCAGGTTCCAGCATTTGCAGCCGGAACACTCCCCCGAGTTGCTTACTGCTGCGGCGTCTTATCTGTATAAATAAAGATAGCAGTCCTTTAGTAGCAAAACATATTCCATCTCAAAGCTTGGCTAAATGGGCTAATAAAAGCTCAGGAATGTCAACAAGCTGATATATTCAGCAAAAAGACAGAGTCAAACAGCAGATTCCAGCGTTTGCAGCTGGAGCACTTCCACCGAGCTGCTTACTGCGACGCCATCTTGCCTCATCTGCGACGCCATCTTGCCTCAATTGTGTCTGCAATAATGCAGACACAATTGGTTGGATGAAAATGGCCACAACTCGTTTATTGAAAACAGAACCAAGGGTTGGCAGCCACGCATGGGTCCTGGATCAGGGATGAACAGCCCCCACGAATGTCCAAAGGCGTTAGCAAGCCTGGGGTGTGAGCGGCCCAATGCCTGTCCATGGAAACTGGCCCTCCCAGGGGGCCTGGGAGTTATTCCCCTTACAACCAAGGGGCGATAAGCCAGCCTGATCCAGGGGCCATGCCACACGTCAAACACAGAGTTGCGACAAAGAACATAACAAAACGTGAAACCATGAACAGAGCAACAATGAAGTGCATAGAAACAAAGGGACACCAACAAGCAATGCAATAAGTAGGGAGGGTGGGAGGAAAAACAAGACTGCTTGCACATGTGGCCAGGCAGTCCACGGGCAGCCTAAGTAAGGTGCCCGGGCAGAAGCGCGGGCCGGCCGGAAGCAGGGAGGGGGTGGGGTGGAGCCAGCCCCCTCATTGGCCGGCCGGCGTGAGTGGCGGGAAGCCTTCCCACCACCCCCAGGGGCTTCTGGGAAGAAGAAGCCCCTACAGGAGAACAAGATGGCGCGAGGGCAACGCTGCCCCACAACCCGCTTGGCCGGTAAGTCGGCCAAGCCCATTCTCTGTCTCACCCAAAGATGCGGGTGCTTTTCACAGGAAAAGTGTGCTTGGTTAAGACAATGTTATTGGCATTTCATTGATCAATACAACTTGCATATTTGTCATTATTTATTTATTTCAAACATTTGTACTCCCGTCCTTCTTCAACCCCCAAGGTGGGACTCAGGGCGGCTTACAATTAGCAGCAATTCGATGCCAACATATACATCTTAACAAACAACACAGATAAAACATTAATTAAAACATTAAATTATAAAATAGCAAATTAAAACATTTAAAACATTATTATTACAGTAACAATATAACTGCATCCATTTATTGGGTGTGTGCGGTAGTGTATCGGGTGTGTGGGGTAGGGACTGGTGAAGGGTTGTCTGTCCTTGTTTGGAATATCAGACTGTACAAGAGAGCTCATTTGGTATATCTTGCAAGAGGAAGATTTCATTAATGGCTTCAAGAAAGACACATGTGAAATTCAAGACAGTAATTTGTGAACAAAATTGCAGGGAAGAGCTAGTCTAACCTCACATTTCTGCTTTTGTGGAACTCTCTAGGTACCCACACACACACACAGAGAACTATTTCAGCTCACAGTGCTTTTACCTCCAGACTGTAATTTAACTCATGTTTAAATTTTCTTTCCTTGGGAAGAAAGGTAGAAAAGAAATGTTCTGCCAAAGGAAAAACTGAAAGCTGTACTATTGCATTAAAAAGCTGAAAGGAGTGAGCTATCCCAGCCTCCAGCAAATTTTGTGAATGAGTCATCAGTGGTATTTCTTTATGTGTTTTTCATAAAACATCTCTACTTTGATTTTTCCTTATTATTTTTATGGTTCATTAGAATATCTGTATATGCTTCTTTCTCTTATTCCAAAACCTGTGTACTGATTAATACTTTTGGGGGGGAGGGTAAAACCTGAGTGTTTTGTCATCTATATATATAAAGGAGACGCGGTTGTGCAAAGTCGTATATAGGCAACGAAACTATAAGTCGCAGAAACACCAAACTAAACAACTGACTGGCCCTGACCACGAGGTACAGACAACAGTAAAAAAACCTGACCTACATACCTCCCAACACCCCAAAAAACGATCCCCAAAAAATAGCCAACGGAACTCCCACCCCGGCCACTTCGCTGCCAGCGCGAACGTTCAGAACGTTCGCACATGGCAGCCAGAGCGCCTCCTCCGCCTCCTCCTTTGATCAGGAAGAGCGGCGGGGGGGCCCCGGTAGCCGCCGATGGAAGAGGCGGCCCGCCTACCTCTCACCCAGGATGCCTCTTCAACCCGCGGCCTTGCTCCTTCCCCGAAGCCCCGGCCTTAGCTAGGACAAGGGCCTCCTCTTAGGAAAGGCCGGGGCTTCGGGGAAGGAGCAAGGCCGCGGGCGAAGGAGACGCCGTGGAGGGAAGGAAGGCGGCCGCACCGCCTCCTCCCTGGTCGCCGCCGACGGAAGAGGCGGCCCGCCTTCCTCTCACCCAGGACGCCTCTTCAACCCGCGGCCTTGCTCCTTCCCCGAAGCCCCGGCCTTAGCTAGGACAAGGGCCTCCTCTTAGGAAAGGCCGGGGCTTCGGGGAAGGAGCAAGGCCGCGGGCGAAGGAGGCGCCGTGGAGGGAAGGAAGGCGGCCGCACCGCCTCCTCCCCGGTCGCCGGCCGCGGAAGAGGCGACCCGCCTTCCTCTCCCCCCCTTGGGCTCCACCAGGAGGATGCGGCGGCAGCAGAGAGAGAGAGATAGAGACAGAGAGAGAGAAAGAAAGACAAGAGAGAGAGAAGACAGAGAGAAAAGAGAAAAGAGAGAGAAAAAGAGCGCCACCCTCGGGGGCCCGGACACCTGCCCCCAACACACGTGTGCCGCAAAACACCCCCAAAATCCCACACACACGCGCCGCAACTACCCCCCCACCTTCCCACCAACATACAAACCCATTAACAAAAAAAATCCCTCCCCCCCTTCCCAAGGCCACGACACATCTGAAAACCCACACACACACTCCCTCCCTAAACACACGGCGGCCAAAAAGCTTAACCAGGACATACTCCCCAAACACACCAGGCCCCTCCCCACCAATAGCATTCTTAGCACATTCCACCCACACTTCCATGCCCACTACACACTTCTCCTCACCTCCTTTCCACACTGTACAATCCACACACACGCCCCTCGCAACACCAGACACTCACAAACTTCACTTACCTTCCACAACAAACTTCCCTCAACACGTTCAGCCGGCACCCCAAAACCCGACCCCCAAAAATCACCATGCAAACCTATGGAGGGATCCGGCGCGATCCCAAGCCAGCCCGACCAAGCGCCACATCTCTCCCACGATACACCAGGGAGGCAGCTCCATGGGGTGAACACCAGCGCCTCGCCCTCAGCGGGTTCAGGGGCTTTGGATGGGCCTCTCCTGACCCTCTCCGCCGCTTTTCCGGGCGACCGGGCCAGCAAGAGACCCAAAAAAAAACCAACCCCAAAACTACAAAAAACATGGCACCCGAACCACTTCCGGTCCGGCCATAAACACTCCGCCCGGAAGTTGTCCCTCACAAAAAGGACCCGGCAGGAAACACAAACTCCCTTCGCTCTCCTCTTCTGGGAGCGGAAAGGAGGCGGCGAAGGAGGGCCAGAAGGGAATGGACGAGGCGAATGCGCCGCAAACGTCCACCTGGCTCCCCTTCTCCCCCCCTTGGACAGAGAGATAGCGAAGAAGGACTAACAGGGACCAGAAGACACGGACATGGAAGGCACAGGCAAGCTTCCCAAAAAAACCTAGACACACATAATAATAACAAACAACTAAAAAAAACCTACACACACCCACAAAACCCAACACATATACTGTACACACACATACACATATATAACCACACATATAGACACATAAACATACAGTAACATAAACATAAACATATATACACATACACACACATATACAAACACACACATACATAAATATACACACAAATAAACACATACATATATATACACACACAAATAAATACAAACACCAATATACGCACATACACAAAAACACACATACATATACGGTATATATATATACACACACAAATACATACAAACACCAATATACGCACATACACAAATACACACATACATAAATACACATACATACACAAACACATAACAACAGACACACACATACCCCCAAAGATAAACACACATATGCATACACACACACACAAATAGGAACATACATACACACACATACATACACATATACACACACACAAAACACATACTCACATCAATACACACATACACACACACATATATACACATACACATACACACACAAACACAATCACAGACACACACATACCCCCAAACATAAACACACATATACATACACACACACAAATAGAAACACACACACACACACACATGCATACACATATATACACACATAAAACACATACTCACATCATTTTCCAACCCTTACATCCTAAGACTTTCCCACATCTCCTACATAGGGCACAGCAACGCGTGCCGGGATCAGCTAGTTCCTTCTAAAAGCCAACTCAGGTAGCGAGTGCTGATAGAGCCTGCAGTTCTGTTTGAATTTAAGATCTGACTATTTGAACTTTTAAAAAGTTACCTGCCTTATGAAGTTCTCATCAAAGGGCCCTTCCACTCATGCATCATGTAATCATCATAGACCTGATCCTCAATCCCTTCTGGGTATAATATTCATGTAGATGTGCCCTTAGACATTGTAGGTTCCATTTTTACAACTCTTTCTCTGTCTCACCCAAAGATGCAGGTGCTTTTCACAGGAAAGGAGAAATATCAAGGAAGAAAATCTCACAATATCTGCTTTGAACTGGGATATCTGCCAGTTCAAAGCAGATCTTATGCAGCTGGCAGTCAGCTGCATAAGATCTCTACTGACCAGAAGGTCATGAGTTTGAAGCCTGCCCGGGTCGGGGTGAGCTCTCGACCAATTAGTGTAGCTTGTTGTCGACCTTTGCAACCCAAAAGACAGTTGCATTAGTCAAGTAGGAAATTTAGGTACCACTTTGTGGGGAGGCTAATTTAACTGATTTATGAGGCCATAAAAACCTCCAGGAAGTATGTGAAGAATGAAGGAATGCGACAGATCCTCCTGGTGGCCAAATGCTGGAATGTTAAATAGCTTCTGTGCCTTTGTCTATATATGTTGTGTGTCTATGGCATTGAATGTTTGCCTGTATATGTACATTGTAATCTGCCCTGAGTCCCCTGCAGTGTGAGAAGGGCGGAATATTAATGATGTAAATAATAAATAATAAATAAAGCAAAAAGTGTGGGGTTTTATTCAGCTGTGTGGAAGGGGCCAAAGTAGAAAGTCATTTTCCAGAAGTAAAGGAAATCTCGAGATAAAGCTAGGAAGACTCAGCTTAAAACCCTTCAGTTTTGGTTCCACCCCCCCCCCCCCAGCACACAGCATTGTTTCCCAATACTGCATGTTTCATGATATCCAAGTTAGTCTTGGAATTACACAGACGTGGAAACGGGATCATTTTCATACCTTTTTTCTCATGCTGACATCATGAGTCTAATACAGATGCCTGCTGACTTATAGCTGTTCCATTGTCATGCTTCTTGGAGTTGAACATGGGGAAACTTGGGGCTGATACACAGGGATCGGTAACCTCCATTTTTAGATTGTGAAGGACGGAAAAATGGTAGCAATATGTTGAAAATAGCAATCTTCTTCAAGCCTCCACTAGTTATTTGATATGTACATTATTCAGATTGCTTACTGTATTGTATATTGGTATGCAGTTTTCCTTAATTCTATGTTGTGGGAGGGGCTGCAGACCACATGACCAGATCTGGGACTTGTTCAGCTCAGACTCCATTGGACCTTCAGACTACACAGATTCCATTAGACTCTCAGAACCGAGAGATACTTTAGAATATGGACTGTTAAGATTCTAAGAAAGATGCCTTGTGTTACCTACACAGATAAACTACTTTAAATTATGTCTGTAACTGGACCGATAAGCAATGTACCTGTATGCTGAATACATTTATTTATTTATTTATTTATTGTTCACTTTTGTATTCCGCTCCTCCCAGCAGGCTCGGGGCGGATAACAGCAAATACACAGGCAGCATGTCACAACATGTTGCCTTACACTTGATAAAACATAAAACATAAAACCACATTTAAAACATATAGCATCGTCAAGTACTAAATGAGAGGACATACGGCACAGTTCTTAGTCCGGTGTGCCTAATTAAAGGCTAAGCCGAAAAGGGCCATCTTGCAGGCCCTCCGGAACGGGGCCAGTTCCAAGATAGCTCGAGTGCTATCCGGGAGGGCATTCCAGAGTGCCGGTGCCGCTATGGAAAAGGTCCTTTGTCTGGTCGTTGATAGGTGGCAGGAGCGGACTGATGGAACTAACAACAGATTCTGTTCATCTGAGCGCAGTGATCTCGGGGGAGAGTACGGGGTAAGGTGGTCCCTCAGGTACGCAGGCCCTAGGCCGTGCAAGGCCTTAAAGGTCAAAACCAACACCTTGAAGGCAATTCGGTACTCGATAGGAAGCCAGTGCAGTTGCCGAAGAATAGGTGTAATGTGCTCCCTCACCGGCACTCCTGCCAGCAAGCGGGCGGCGGCATTCTGCACTAGCTTGAGTTTCCGGATTGTCGACAAAGGGAGGCCGACGTAGAGGGCATTACAGTAGTCTAGTCTTGAGATGACCGTCACTTGAATTACAGTGGCCAGGTCGTTCCTGGACAGGTAGGGTGCCAGTCGCCTAGCCTGTCGGAGGTGGTAGAATGACGTCCTGCTGACCACGGAGACCTGAGCCTCCATGGTCAGTGAGGAGTCCAACAGAACCCCCAAGCTCTTAACCGATGGCGATGGGTTAAGCCGCTCGCCATCCAGGGTAGGCAACCGGCACCCACCCAGCCCAGGCCGACCAGGCGACTTACATAAAAACAAGATAAAAACAGAGTAAGCTTACACAAACAGGTATTAAGATTAGATTACAGGTCAAATGCTCTGCTAAAGAGCCAGGTCTTAAGTGCTTGAATAAAGGACCGTAGGTCACGCATGGCTTTTATGTAAGGTGGCAACGAACTCCATAGAGCTGGAGCAGAGATTGAAAAGGCTTGTACTTTCGAGGCGTACTTCTCTGGGACCCGGTATATAAAGCAGATTTCCTTGGGAGGGGCGAGGCAACCACTGGTGGTGAAGGGGAGAAAGGCGGTCTCTGAGGTACGTTGGCCCCTGACCATACAAAGCCTTTAAGGTCAGGACCAGCACCTTATAAGAAACCCGGTATTCAATTGGCAGCCAATGTAGATGCTGAAGAGTTGGTGTTATATGGCATCTCATAGGCATTTTCGTAAGTAGCCCAGCGGCCGCATTCTAAACAATACGAATCTTCTGGATTGCTGACATAGGAAGGACAACGTACAGTGCGTTACAGTAGTCTAACTTAGAGGTGACCGTAGCATGAATTACTGTTGCCAAGGCCTCTCCTGCCTCGCTTGGCGAAGATGGAAAAAGGCCTGCTTGCTGACCTCACTTGCTTAGTTTCCAACAAACCTCACCACCTCTGAGGATGCCTGCCATAGATGTGGGTGAAACGTCAGGAGAGAATGCTTTTGGAACATGGCCATATGGTCTGGGAAACTCACAGCAACCCAGTTATGGAGATTTCCATTTCTCAAAAGGTTATGGCATAATTTTTCCAAAAGGGTATGATTTCATACCCTTTTGGAAAATATTATTCCATCTCTACTGTTAAACAACACAATTGCAGTGGCCATGGGGGAAAACATTGCTTGGGGGAGGTAAAAATCAAATCAGATCGACTCCTCCATTGATCCTATGCACCTGATTCTTTTATTCACTTGCACATTAATATTAAGTCCAGGCTGATTAGAGGTTTTCTCACCCGATAGTTGCTCTGTTAAGTAGAGAAGCTTTGCACACAATAGTTCACATTATCACACTATAGTAAAATAGTTTCCTTACTTTCATAGGTAATAAGAAGCTACTAGACTTAGATTGCTATTTTGATAACAAAAATGTAAACCATACAAATGGATTTTGTAGCAAAAGCAAAGCCTCTGAATCCCCAATAACAGCACCTGAAAACTGAAAACACTTGGAGTTATTGATATCCACAAAGCCAAAGAATATTGGACATGCCACCTTTCAAGAACATGATTGACTGAAAATCCTATCTTAACTGAGCATCCTATGAATTATGACAAGAATGCAGAGCTTGGGAAAGTTGCTTCGTTTTGGTCTAAATTTGCCAGAATCCTCTGCAGGCTGGAGAACCCTGGGAGCTGTAATCAAAATACAGATTTTTTTTTTAAAAAAATATCTACAGCACTTTAAAATATAAACAGAGATAATTAATTTTATTTATTTATTTATTTACCGCATTTCTAACCCGCCCTTCTCAACCTTTCTAATGCCGTGCCCCCTAAATAAGGTTCCTCGTGTTGTGGTGACCCCCATCCATATTTTTGTTGCTACTTCATAAATAATTTTGCTACTCTTACGAATTCTAATGCAAATATCTAATATGCATGATGTATTTTCATTGTTACAAATTGAACATAATTAAAGCATAGTGATTAATCCAAAAACAATATGTTTGGGGGAGTATGGACAACAGATGATGGGATTTGCAGTACATTCGACCAATTCAGCTCTGACTTCCACAGCCGAGACCCCATGAATGACAGACCTGGACCAAACTTGGCACACAGAACCCTCCATGACCAACAGAAAATACTGGAGGGGTTTGGGAGGAATTGACAGTGATTTAGGGGAGATGTAGTTCACCTACATTTGGAGAGCACTCTGAACCCAAACAACCCTGGATCTGGACCAAATTTGGCACAAATACTCAATATACCCAAAGTTGAACAGTTGTAGCTGCTGGGTTTATAGTTCACCAATAATCAAAGAGCATTTTGAACTCCCAACAGGAATGGAAGTGAACTAAACTTGAGGAATAGAAAATACTGGACCTTGGAAATTGGGAGCTGCTTGCATTTTTCTTCATGCCATGGCCATCTCCCAGGAGGCACCTGCAAACGCCGCAGCGACTCACGGGGCGTTTGCAGACGCGGAGGCTTTCCTTCTCCACTGGACCAACTGGCAGGCACACACTCGTAACTGTGCGATTGTCTCAGCCTGCCAGTTGGAATCCTTGGCCAGGTGCTGCCTAGAAACCACAGCGCGCTCCACCTTCCTCTCCTTAACTCCGCCCGTATTGCCCCTTCCTTCCAAGGGACCTGTTGGATTGGAAGGGGCGATACAGGACTGCGCTGTGGGCAGAGTTGAGGAGAGGAAGGGGGCACGCACAGGCACACACTCGCACACTTGCAAGTTGGAATCCCAGCACCACCCCCTTACAGGGCTTCAGTGCCCCCCAAATTCTCCTGAGCCTCCCACCGCCCGCCCCCTTAGATCACCTCACCGCCCACTAGGGGGTGGTACCACCCACTTTGGGAACCACGGGTTTAGAGGTTATAGGTCAGAACCCGCGCTTTGAATTGGGCTTTCATGATTATAAACAAGAAGAGAAAGCTCTGGCCTTTTTAAAGCAAACAAAACAAAAGAGAACAAAACCCACCTCTTATATTTTCATCATTTAGTAGACCCATGTGCAAAATTTGGGTGAATTTCTTAGCTAAAGGGCTGGGCTAGCATTCCGAAATTGTAGCCTTACACAAGCGAAAGACAACCTCACAGCATGTGGCTGGTTCTGCATAGCTACAGTGATGTTCGGCACTTAGTGCTATGCTGCCTGGGGGATCTAATCACATTATGAAAGATTAATGCCAACTATTAGATACATATGGTTGCACTGACACAAATGGTTCTATAGTAGCCAAAAATAATTTAAGATGCCACATTTAAGAAGGGGCTTCCTGTCCTTACTATGGCCCATTTGTGTTTGTGTACTTGCTTGTTTCTTTGCTGCTCATAGGAATTGATATCCCCTATATTCTCTTCTAGAGCCCATCACAGTTTTGAATCAGGCAATTGCTCCTTAAATAGTGATACCCTCACAATATACTGGGACACCATCTATTTTAAAACATGTGCTGGAACTGGGCTGCCAATGGATCGTTCAAATGCAGCTTAGTTCAAATGCAAAATCTAACAGGTTTTGGTATTGTGCTGGAAGTGTGATAAATAAAGGAACAGATGGTGAAATAAAAACTGCAATTACTATTGGATAAAATGTGAACAGCCAATAAAGCAGAATGAATGGATGGATGCACACAAACTGTAATAAGGAGGTCCATTATCCTGTGCAGACAACGTTTTCCTCAAAAAGGCCAGGAACCTCTTTACTAAGAAAAAACAAACAAAGGAAGCAGAGCCAGCTCAGTCTTAGGGGAAAGTGAAGCAGTTGCCTCAGGAAGGAAATTTTGGATGTCATGAAAGGGTAGCAAATGCTTAGTTATTTGCTTTATTATTATTGCATTTCTACTTTTAGGGTGAGATCTACTTAAGCAAATTTGTCTCATATGCCAGATCAATGAGTTGGTTTGGGGCACCATGTAGCCTTGTTTGTATGAAGGTCTCTTTGCTCACTTCAGACAGAAAATATTTTGGGCCACCACTGCAAACTAGGTTTCTGGTCTCTACCATCCTTGCATTACAACAGAGTACTTCTCACAGAGCACTAAGACCAGCATTATTTTGAGAGCTTATGCTGGCCTGACTGGGGGTTGCCAGCACAATAACTTTCTCAGGCATTGTGGATGGAGGAATCCAATATCTCCTTCCACACAGATTTTTCTTTGACTACACAGTGGAAGCCAGACCACTAGAGCAGTGATTTTCAACCTCTTTTGAGCCGCGGCACATTTTTTACATTTACAAAAACCTGGGGCCAGGCATGTAGCCGGGGCTAAGGGGCTTCAGCCCCCGAAATTCTCAGAGGGGGTCCGCGAGAAGGCCTTACTGGTACATTATTTAAACTGTTAAGTTTATTCATATCATGATCTGATCACCATGCTCATTATATCCCACATTAATGGGGTTATTGGGATAACAATACAAAAGGTTTGCTAGGGTAGACCCTCTTCCACCCAGTCTCAGCCCCCCAACCAAACTCAGCCCCGAATCAAAATCCTGGTTACGGCCCTGCCTGGGGCACACCACCAACCAAAATGACACAAAATGACACTCTAACACAGTAATACATATAGTTAATATGTTTTTAAATGTATTGCCTCGAGCTCACAGTCTTTTCTTTTTTCTTTTGTCCACCACTCATATTAGGGCCTTCATGTGTGTTATAATTTTGTCCAGGGCCCTGTTCGACATTTGCATTTTCCCTTCTCAAAAACTTCACCATCACTGTCACTCGCTTGTCTTGCTGTGATCACAAATTGACGTGCAGCTGCAGCACTAACTCTAACTTTGTTTACTTAGCCGCGTCTGAGAGAATCCAAGATGGCGCGACCATAGCACTCTTGCGTGACTTCTTAGGTGACGCGAGAGTGCTATGGTTCCATTTCTTATATGCGTCTTATAGTTTATATATTAATGAAGTTCGAAAATAATTTCCAATGGAACACCTGATGATCTCTCATGGCACACTAGTGTTCCACGGCACACTGGTTGAAAATCACTGCCCTAGAGAACTGTGCCTGGGTACTATCCAGATATCACTGCAAATTGGGGACAGGGGCAGGAATGAGGTTGGCAGGGAGAGGAGACAGTAGACTTAATCTCATGGACTTTCAGTTATGCAGCTCAGTTCTACCTCCCCGAGCATCGGCAATCTGTCTATTATGGTCTAGCTGGGGCAGAAGAATTTGCCTTTGCCCTCTAGACATCCAACATAAGTAAACTATAGAATTTATTTTATTTTATTTTATTTTATTTACTACACTTTTATACCGCCCCTCTCAGCCCAAAGGCGACTCGAGGCGGTTTACATAGGCAATTGCTGTCCTCCTGATAAAACATAATTAAAACAATTAAAAGAGTAAACATATCTTCTTCTTTGGCTTTTCTTCACAAACCAAGATTCAGGAGGGACTCATCCCACGCTTTCTGCAAGTGCGTTGATGATTCGGAGGTTGGATGTGTCCTTCGAGCCTGTGCAATGGATTTTTCGGGTGGAGCACAGCGTGCAAAGAACTGGCCTCACCCTTTAAACCAAAGGTTCATCTGCCGGGGCGTGGCAAGCTTGGATGGTGGCGGCGAGGTCCTCAGGTCGTAGGTTTGGTTTGAGTTTCCTTCTCTAGATTGCTGACCTTACAGGGTTAAATGAGCACCATCTGCCCGGGTTTGAAGTCAGAGCTTTTCTTCTCTTGGGATGGTTGCCAAAAGGCTAGGGAACCCAACCTGCCCTTTGACGCTCTTTGTCAGACCCTTCAGTTGTGACCTGTCTGGCATGGGAGGCCACCGCCAGCATAGCTCACAACTTCATTAGGGTACACAAACCTCTTCCCCACAACAAGGGGGCTCCAACGGAGAGGCCAAGAGTAAACATATAAATAAATAACTATTAGCGATTTAAAAACATAAAAATGCTCAGCGTCTCTTTAAATTCACTTTCCGTCACATCGTCATCATTCCATACGCCTATTTAAACAATTATATTTCATCTGCAAATGCCTGCTCAAACAGCCAGGTCTTGACTTTCTTATGAAATGTCAGGAGGGAGGGGGCTAATCTGATGTCACTAGGAAGAGTGTTCCAAAGCTGAGGAGCTACCACTGAAAAGGCCCTGTCTCTCGTCCTCGCTAATCATGCTTGCGAAGAAGGTGGGATCGAGAGCAGGGACTCTCCGGATGATCTTAAACATCTCGATGGTTCATAGGGAGAGATGCGTTCGGATAGGTATGTTGGACCAGAACTGTTTAGGGCTTTAAAGGCTAAAGCCAGCACTTTGAATTGTGCCCGGTAGCAAACTGGCAGCCAGTGGAGCTGGCACAACAGAGGAGTTGTGTGCTCTCTGAATGCCACTCTTGTTATCAGACTGGCTGCTGTCCATTGGACCAGTTGCAGCTTCCAAACAGTCTTCAAAATCAGCCCCACGTAGAGAGTGTTGCAGTAATCTACATGGGATGTAACGTGGACTACCGTGGCCAAGTCAGACTTCCCAAGCAGTAGTGGTGATTTATGCTCTGCCACTGTTTAATAGGACCTTGGCTTAAGGCTCTATTTAGTGTGACAAACTATAGATGGTTTGCATCTCTAATATCACAGACACAACCTCTTCCCCAACTTACATAAAGGTCTTCAAGCATGGCCATTCCCTGTGTCACAACAAGCAGGCGGAATTGGAGATTCATCTGGCTCCTTCCCCATAATCAGATGTAGGATGATGATGATGATGCTTCCTCGTCTTCTTAAACAATTATATTTCATCTGCAAATGCCTGCTCAAATAGCCAGGTCTTGACTTTCTTATGAAATGTCAGGAGGGAGGGGGCTAATCTGATGTCACTAGGAAGAGCGTTCCAAAGCTGAGGAGCTACCACTGAAAAGGCCCTGTCTCTCATCCTCGCTAATCCTCCTCCTCCTCTTCTTTTTTATGCCCCGCTTTATCTCTCCTGCAAGAGACTCAAAGCAGCCAATCATGTGTGCATAACCTCACGGAAAGACAAGAGAATAGACATGGCAAAGTAATGTTACATATGAGGACAAGAATGATTAGGGAAAGGATTTCAGTGACACTGAGCATGCCTGCCAAAAATAATTCTAATAACAAAGTGGTATCATGATCCAATGAGATACATTAAATACATGAAGGTTCTTGAGAAAGGGTATTGGAAGGTTATTTATTTATTAATTTATTATTTGGACTTACTAGACCGCCCCTCCCGAGGCTCAGGGTGGTTTCCAACAGATAAAAATCACACAATAGCATAAAAACATCATAAAAAACATTCCTAAAACCATTCCAAACAGTGTAAAAAAAATGTCACAGTGGATCGGAACAAAGCCGATCTGCAATAGAGTACAATAGCAGCACAACTAGTATTCAGACGCTGATCAATCGCCAAATGCCTGCCTGAACAGCCAGGTCTTACAAGACCTACGAAAGGCCATCAAGTATAGCAATATCAAATGCTGAAGGATTAAAGCAGAGAACAAAATATATTGGGGTAAGGTACCAAAATGTTAGAAAGTTAGTACAGGATGGTTTTATTAATCCTGTGTATGTCCAGTCAGATGAGAATATGGCTGATATGTTTACAAAATCATTGACTAATTGTAAATTAAATGTATTTTGTAAGAAGATATTGTTATTATAAGTAATGTGTGTACTTGTGTTGCTCATGAAGGAGGAATGTCAGATTATTGCATTTTTAATGGCAATTCATGAGTCAGCACAAGATGTATTTTCTGCAGTGTGACATGTTTGACACCAGATGGCGCTGTCTCAAGACTGATGAATGGAATCTTGAGGAATGACAGTTTGAAAGTGACAGTTGGGATCTGTCAGTTGGGAATTGTCCGTTGAAGAGGACAGTTGGGATTAAATATCTGTGAGGAAAGGATGTTTAGAAAGGTAGCTGCGATTGCTGTTGTTTTTCCATGCTTAGCTTGTTATTGTTAAATACAATTCAATACAAAGTTATATTTTTTACCTTGTGAATTGAATGAGAGTGTCATTATTCACACGAACAGAGACCGGAGTTTATTGGGCCGATGGGGAATTAAACTTCTATATTTCTGTTGCCTATTCCGCTGTGGCATAAATACTCGACGTCGAAGAGATCGGAACAAAGGAACGATCTGCACTAGAGTACAATAGCAGCACAACTAGTATTCAGACGCTGATCAATTGCCAAATGCCTGCCTGAACAGCCAGGTCTTACAAGACCTATGAAAGGCCATCAGGTCCCGCAGGGCCCGCGTCTCAGCCGGTAGCGAGTTCCACAGGGCCAGAGCGGCCACCGAGAATGCTCTCTGCCCGGTACTAGCCAACCTATAGGACTTCACGCCCGGGACCTCGAGCAAATTGTAGTATAGGTATAGAAACAGTATAATAAATAAGAGTTGATACAGGATTCTAGTGCAAACTATTTAAATATTTTGTGTAGATGTGGCTTACATTTGACTGACCTGACATAGCCAATAAAGGTTATATCAATACCCTAGAGTTGTTGACAAATTCCAGAATAGCCTGGAATTTAGTGGTGCATACAGAAATCTCCAGGATCTGTTTCTGTTCATACCATTAGAAACTGATCCAGATTAGGATGAAATCATACACACAGTCCTAAAATCATGGCTGAAGTCATGAACTCAGCCTCATGTTTTCCCGCGGATTTATGTAGATGTAATCAAACCAGGTTAATTAGCATCAACATATATCCGCTGGAAAACATGAGCCTGAGTCCATGACTTTTCGTGCTTCCCTATGTCATTGCTAATGGCTAATGAATCTCCAGTATAGCTTCCTCAGTGATCCTAGGGAGCGCTTTATCTTACCTTTACTGGACAACAAAATCTTTCTGAATTCTCAAGAGATACTACTCTACCTCCTTATGGATACAGATAAATATACGACCTGGCGCGTAGCCCTGTTTGCCCTTGCAGCTAAGAAGATTAGGAGGAGGCACATAGCGGAGATGGCTGTCCTATGTAAAGGAGATAATCTGGTTTAAGAAGGTTTAAATGTGACTCATGGTGTATAAGTAACTGGTAACCTTTTATTGTCTACTATGCAGGTTCCATGTGTGTTGTTTTGTGTGTGCGCTCTTTTTTATTTTGGACTTGCAACGGCCTTTGGTCAAAAGCAATAAAATTTTATACAAACATGTATTGCTTCCTCAGTGCTAAATCCCCTTGTTTTAATAGTGTCTGCTACTGAGACAATTGCGAATGCCTTTTAGTAATTTGAGTTTCAGACAAGTGACTTAGAGAAAATGGGAATGCTGCCTCTCTTTGCTGTTCTTTAATTTCTCAGCCTGGTTTTGTTGCATAAGTCAGGTAAAAATGACTGCAATTCATTTTTAAGTAACATTGGTGCTGTTAGCTAAGTATGGAGTTGGAAAAGACTATCTAGGCACAGAAGTGAAATTGTCAGCATGGGTTGAGGTGCTTTGCTGATAACTGTTCAAGTGTATTCTGTATGGGGAACAGTCAATAGACCATATACGTGCAGCTGGCCTGCGATATACGTGCAGAGCCTCCTCTATGGCACTGTGGCCATAGTTACTGAAAAGTTACTGAAAAGGACATTCAAGTGCCACCTCGGAGTTGGTTGAGGTAGGCAGGATTTCCCTGGGTACTGGTTGTGGGGGGTCGGGAGCAGGTCAGGGTTTTGCCCTCCCTTCTGCTCGAGATCCCCGTGTACAACTGGTGGGCCACTGTGTGATACAGAATGCTGGACTAGATGGGCTGAGGTCCGATTCAGCATGGCTCTTCTTATGTTCTTATGGCCCCTTCTACACTAAGCACAACGGGAGGGTACAAGCAAAATAGAAACAACCTTATTCAATATCAAAAATATCTTATTTCACTTCTTAAATTTCTTAATATTTTGCACACTTCCTGGAGATTTATGGCCTCGTAAATTAGTTAAATTAGCCTCCCCACAACGTGCTACCTAAATTTCCAAATTTGCAACTGTCTCTCAGGTTGCAAAGGTCGACAACGAGCTACACAGATGGTCGAGCGCTCACCCCAACCCGGGCAGGCCTCAAACTCATGTCCTTCTGGTCAGTAGAGATCTTATGGAGCTGACTTCCAACCAGCTGCACCACATTTTTTATTATCTTCTTTGATTTATTTTATTGTATTTTATTTGATGTATTTTCTTATGATTTTTTTTGTTATATTCTTGTGATCTGTTGTAATTTGTTGAACTTGGCCTCATGTTAGCTGCCCCGAGTCCCCCTAGGGAGATGGAGGCGGGGTATAAATAAATTATTATTATTATGGTTATTGCTTAACATGGCATAGGTCCTCATGTGGATATTTAGCTACACTGTTGGAACATTGGATTGAAACCTTTCTAATTTCTAATACACCATGCAGCAGCTTAAAAAATTTAAATAGCTTTTTATCTCCAGTTTCTAGTTGTTCCAGAGCTTTTTGAATGATGTGTTGAAAGCCCATGAATTTTATAGGTTTTTCTTAGGCAAGGAATACTCAGAGGTGGTTTTTCCAGTTCCTTTCTCTGAAATACAGCCTAAAGTACTTGATATTCATTAATGGTCCTCCATCCAAGCACTGACCAGGGCATGATCAGAAGTGTTCTGGTGGATTTAGGACATTTCTGAACTATAGCATATTATAAGATTTCCAATATTTGCCAGCCCAGCAGAAGATATTTATTTATCTACAAAGCGTGACATATCTGCAGGATCTCGGCATTACTTCGTGAACGAAGATTCTTAGGAAGGACTCATCCCACGCTTTTTACAAGCGCGTTGATGACTAAAAAGGCCAATCTGAGATAGGCAAGTTCGGTTGCAGAAAGCACAGCAGAAAGTCTCCTTGGGTGATGTTGTTTCCAAGTTGCGTTTTTTTCTGCGTTGTCGTTTCTCTTTGAGACCCGTTCGGCGTGTCCTCTCGAAAGAGGCCACAGCATTGTGGATAGTGCGTCTCCATGCCTCTGGATGTGAGGCCAGGGTGGACCATTGTTGGTGATCAATCTGGCCAAGCCCGAGGTGTTGTTTCAGGGAGTCCTTGTATCTCTTTTTGGCTGCGCCTCTCTTGCGCTGCCCTGTGGCGAGTTCACCATAGAGTAGTATCTTTGGGAGGCGGTGGTCCTCCATCCTAGAGACATGCCCTGCCCAGTGTAGCTGTGTTTTCAATGGCATGGCCTCAATGCTGGTGACCCCTGCTTGTTCAAGAACAGCAACATTCGTCACATAGTCGGTCCGGTGTATATTTAGGATTGTGCGAAGACAGCGCTGATGAAAGCGTTCGAGGAGTCGTAGGTGTTGGCGTTTGGTGACCCATGTTTCAGACCCATAGAGGAGAATAGACAGTACGATAGCTCTGTACACGCTGATTTTGGTGCTTTGCCTCAGGTGTTGGTTACTCCAGACTCTTTTGTGAAGCCTTCCGAATGCACTCTATGCCTTTGCTAATCTGTGATCTATCTACAAAGCATGACATACCTGCAGGATATGCTGTACTATAATATGTACATGGAAAAACTCAGTTCAGAATGTAGAATAAGCTCTTTCCATATAAAGCTGTAGGTTTCCCTTGTGTGAGCCTTTGATTACACAATTGGGTCTCATTTCCTTTGGATAAAATGTGTCCAGATCAGTAGACCATTTCAACAGACAAGTAAAGGGAGCTGACGCCAGACATGCAGGATTTTGCCACTTTGTCAGCTTTTCTAGGGACGTGATCTTGACAATGTCCCTAAGGCAATGATTAAGGACAGCGCAGACTTTTCCTCCCATCCATTCCTGATTTCCCTCACAACACCCTTGCATTTTCTTTCCTTCCCCTGCAACCTGGTGACCCTTTAGAAGCATGGTGGCAACCGTTTCCATCTCTTCTCAAATTGAATTGCAAATTAGGGAATGAATTGGTGGGAGGTAAGACATCCATTTCGGTTTTGCATCCCTGAGCTCTTGCCTTCTCTTTCTCTTCTGAGACCGACTGAGACCCAGGGGGAATGCAGTCCAACCAGCCACTGTTTACAAAGGCTTCTGATAAGATTGAACTCCATGCTTAAGAGGAGAGTTTGGTCAGTTTTATCCCATCTGCCCTATTTCACTGTGGATTAGCCGAAAGCCAAGTTAAAAGAAGATGATCGGCAGAACCATAATCTTGTACAAACCACATTTTCATTTCGTTTACCCATCTAGATTGATACCTAAAATGCCGGCCTGTAATTGTTTTGAAAAAAAGGGGGCACAAATGCAAAAATACAAACAAAATAACAATTTTGTAATAATTCTCTTAATTCTCTTTTGTTTCTCCGAAATTATAATCTATAAATTTTAGATTTTTACAATTTTTTTTTAAAAAACTAAATCAGTCTTCAGAAGACGGATATGCATAGAATTAGTCTGCTCCTTTTCTGTGGCTATCCGTGCAAGTCTGACAGTCAGTAAACTCCCATGTGACCATATGTCTCTTTAGAATGGGTGAATTTGCCCTTTGACCATGAAAGGATGAAAGGTCAGAAGAGGAAGGTCAGATTGTGTCAGGAGATAATTGCAGAATATACAAATGAAAGAGGTACTCTTGGCCTTTTGGTATGGTGTGTATTGTGGTTGCATCTTACATTTATTTATTTATTTCTCCTCCACTTCTTCTTGCTCGCCCTTTGACCTTATCAGAAGCAAGATCTTGTCCTTTCAAATCTCATGGGGTAGTATCCCGGAAGGATGTCACTGACAAAGCTTGGGCTTGACTTGTGTTTCTGCCCAAATCACATTTATTAAACCTACAGCATCACATTTTGGTAATTTTGATTTTAGTTTATTTAGTCCTAAAATCTAATGACACTGAAGTATACAAGCTTACAAATAATCAATCACACTGAACACAAATTTATTTACTTTTTTGCCATATTTATATGCTGCTCTTCTCAACCCAAGGGGGACTCAGAGGTGCATACATGTGGCAACAATTAAATACCATATAAAACAGCCTATCAATTAAAATCTACATTTACATTAAAACTATAAAAATTTAAACCATCTTAAAAATAACATTAAAACCACTAAAAGGGAAATAGCATCAATTGACTTTACAGAGGAAGACTCAACTGGATTTGGTTTCATCTAGCTCATTGATTCTCAAAGTGGGCGGTACCAACCCCTGGTGGGCGGTGAGGTGATCCAAGGGGGCGGTGGGAGGCTCAGGGGAATTTGGGGAGCGGTGAACCCCTTTAAGGGGGCGGTGAACTATTGGCCATTTAGGAGGGGTCGCACGGCCCTCTTCTTTGCCCCGCCCCCTTTGCTTTGACCCCCACACGCAGTGCAGTGCAAAGGCCTCCACGTCCTCCAACGGAGTCTCCCCGCCACCGCGTAAGAAAGCGCGGCCCTCCCCGGCGGAGGCAATTTATTTCAAACCCCGCCAGTATTTTATGTTGGTCATGGGGGTTCTGTGTGCCAAGTTTGGCTCAATTCCATTGTTGGTGGAATTCAAAATGCTCTTTGATAGTAGGTAAACCATAAATCCCAGTAACTACAAATCCCAAATGAGAAGGGCTATTTTTCCAAAGCTCCACCAGTGTTCAAACTTGGGCATATTGAGTATTTGTGCCAAATTTGGTCCAGATCCATTGTTGTTTGGGTTCTCAGTTCTCTCCGGATATAGATGAACTACATCTCCCCTAAATCACTGTCAATTCCTCCCAAACGCCTCCAGTATTTTCTGTTGGTCATGTGGATTCTCTGTGCCAAGTTTGGTCCAGTTCTGTAATTTATGGGGGTCTCAGTGGTCTGTGGAAATCAGAGCTGAATCAATTGAAGGTACTGCAAATCCCATCATCCGTTGTCCATACTCCCCCCAAATATATTATTTTTTGTTTTAAATCACTATGCTTTAAATATGTTCAATTTGTAACAATGAAAATACATCCTGCATATTAGATATTTGCATTAGAATTCATAAGAGTATCAACATTATTTATGAAGTAGCAACAGAAATATGGTTGGGGTCACCACAACATGAGGAACCTTATTTAGGGGTCACAGCATTACAAAGGTTGAGAACCACTGCATTAATACATATATCTTTCTGTTTAATTGCTATTAATTTTTTTAAAAAAAAATTTCTAGGGGGGCGGTGAGTACATTTTTTTCTGGAAAGGAGGCAGTAGGCCAAAAAAGTTTGGAAACCACTGATCTAGCTTCATAATAGATACCTGGAAAAGTGTAACCTTTTACTACATATAGTCAATGCTGTGATTGGCTAGTTTTCCACTTGAATCTTTTTTCCGGCCAAAACCTCTTCAAAGCTTTCACAAATGCCACTTGTTTCATTAGAAACATGATGGTAAAATTTTGTTTGTACCAACCCCTGTTGTAGCATATATTTTAAAAAGTTTTAACTCAGAAAAGCTCTGTAAAATTCTGCCATATCTTCAACACTCAAGGTAGCTTTTCGGTCTTTTTCATCTCTGAGTTGTAGACCTTTGGCTTTCAATCTGGCGCAAATAAATTCTTCTTTTCACTTTCTAAAGGATATATCCAGGTTTGCCCAGAACTGTTGATTCCACATCTGAGTTTCTTGTCTAAGCTCTCTTAGTCTTTGTTCCAAAGGGGATTCGTGCTTAGGAATATAAAATATTCCTGGTCAGAGGTTTGAACATCGATTAGAAGGACCAATCTAATCATGGCAAGAATGTGAAAGAGGACAAACATCTTAAGTCTGGCTTTTTGACAGAGGAGGTCCACCACTTTTTCCTGGCCCTCTGGTGCCTGAGAAGCCCCCAGGAGACAAAGAGGAGACGAAGCTGCCAAGCAGCATGATCAGCACCATGCAACTTCTGGAGCTTTTGAGGAAAATGCGGCTCCCACCCTCTCCTAAAAGATGTCTGTTTTATCTTAAAATTAAAAAATAAAGTAACTTGTGAGTCAGAATATAAGTCATAGCATAGAATTCTGGATCTGAAATGCTGTAGGTGTTATCAGACGTTACCATCATACCAATACGTGATTCCTGGCATGCAGACATTTCTCATTTGTTGGCCTTCACATCACTATGATTTGGGTTATGACCATCAATAAACAAAAATGGTTTGTCTCTAGAACAAAGACTGTATACAAAGGCAAGCTAAAAAACAAGTTTATTGTAACATACTACAAGCAAAAGCATAATCGACTTCGAAGGTTGTGGTTACCGTATTTTCAGAATAGATGCGATATCAAGGTAATGATTATACTCATATTGTGGTGTCCTTTCAGTTTTGTGATGTTCTTTGGATGTTTTCCACTGAAGTGTTTCCCAGTCTGATATTTAATTCATTTGGCAATTTAAGGAACAACATGCACTCTCAGACTGGGATCAAAGAGAAATTCACCTTGAGCCTTTCAAATAAAAATAAACAAGGACACATGCATCCATTTTCTGTATTATGGGGTTTTCTACAAGATTTCCACAAGATTTCCCCCATTCCCTTTTGAACTACATACAAATAAATTCACTCAACCAAATTTCATGTCTCTGAAATGTATACATAAATCTGCTGGTTAATAGCATAAGCACTTTAAGAACATAAGAACATAAGAACATAAGAAGAGCCATGCTGAATCGGACCTCAGCCCATCTAGTCCAGCATTCTGTATCACACAGTGGCCCACCAGTTGTACACGGGGATCTCTAGCAGAAGGGATGGCAAAACCCTGACCTGCTCCCGACCTCCCACAACCAGTACCCATGAATGTTTATGGTTGAAAAATACCCAAATATGCAGAAATTCCAGGCAAAATTACTCTTCAACATTCCCAGATGGGATTTACTAAAATGTAATAAAATTGAAATCCTGGTGATATAGATCATTGGATGAATAATTATGATAGGTTTTAACTTGGAAATACTGGCTCTGCATTTTGGGGTCAGAATGCAGGAAATCTTATCATGAAGCTTTTTCCTCCCTACTTACTTTTGTTACCATGCACTAAACTGAGTCTGTGCTTGTCACTCTTTCAGCTATCTCAGGAAAAAAACCCATAACATATCCAGAACATCCAATCTCAGTTTAAATATCTCCAGTGAAGAAGGATCCATCACCAAATGCAGTCAGGAAATTCTTTGTGTTTTATAATAATTTTCTTTCTTGTAATTTAAATCAATGGATTCAGCTCCTTCATTATGGAAGGAAAGAAAACAAGAAATGTTTGCTATGACATGAATAGGCTTAGGAACCATTTTCTTATCAAGGATTGCATTCCTGTAGGGGAGAAGTGCTGCAAGTGGGAGTTGGCAAAAGTCCACAGCAGGCAAGTTCAGAGCAACAAATGTGCAGATCAGCCCCCCTTTTTGGGATCTTCCCCCACTCTTTCAGACATCTCGCTCTCCTTTTCCTTCCTTGTCAGTGGGGTGTTGGGAGAAGGATAAATTGCTCTTGGCTAATAGTCTTCTTGCTTGAACAGATTTTTTTTCTATTGAGACAAAAGCTGCATGAATTTAGGCAGAAATTAGACCAAAGACTACATTTGGTCAAAGGGCTAAAGTTGGTCTGCCCCTGTTGTAGTTACATGGGTATTTATGTCGCTTCAGTGACATTTTCTGTACTGTTCTGTACTGTTTGAAATGTAAACAAGCAGAGATGAACTTGATGATCTGACTGCCAAGCAGATCCTAATACCTGGATCAGAGAATAAGCACTTTTGATTTCAGTTTCTAATGTCAATATTTTTGTGAGCGCTTCAGATGTAGCTATGACAGGGTTTGTGTTAATCTATCTCTTTATTGATAGCCTGTCTTTTTCCCATGGCTAGTACACAAGGTGGATTATAGTTAAAGAAAAACACATGAAAAATCACATGTAGCTTAAACATTCAGAAATCAAAATGGCATTACAATATGACTGCGATAAACACAGGACTGGAACTCATAGTTTCACCAACATGCACCTGACAAAATATGTCCTCTTTGGGAATTTTCTAGGTCCTACATGTGATATAATGGTATATGTTCTGGCCAGGGCCGTAGCCAGGATTTTGATTTGGGGGGCTGAGTTTGGTTCGGGGAGGGCTGAGACTGGGTGGAAGAGGGTCTACCCTAGCAAACCTTTTGTATTGTTATTCCAATAACCCCATTAATGTGGGATATAATGAGCATGGTGATCAGATCATGATATGAATAAACATAACAGTTTAAATAATGTACCAGTAAGGCCTTTTCACGGACCACCCTGAGAATTTCGGGGGGGGGGGCTGAAGCCCCCTTAGCCCCCCCCCTGGCTACATGCCTGGTTCTGGCACAGCAGTGCCAATAGGGCTCTGTTTTCCCTTTGTTGCACTACAAGTTTGCAGGAGCTCATTCCCTTGCATTTTATTTTGTAGGTGACTTTCTTGGTTTGCATTTATGGGCCCAGAGGGCTGCCAATCAATCAAGAGTTGCAGACCCGCCCCTAACCCCAGGATTTGGGAGGGAAAGGGGATGTTTTTCCTCTCAGTCTTAACAGCTACTCTATTGGAGAGGATGTGATTTAAGATAGCCTATTCCTTCCTACTTGGAAAAAGGCATTAAATCTTACTGCTTTGCTGGGGTAACAGACCAGCTTTGCTGGGGAAACACAGATCCAGCCTTTGCTGGAGAAATACAGAACAGCTTCACAGTCTTTTGTGAAGGGATAATCTACAGTCCCAAAAGCCTGGCTAATTGACAGGAACCTTGCCTGGTACAGGACATCTGGCTATCCATAACGCAGCTTGGAGTTGGAAGAAGGGGCCTCACACCAGCAAGGTAAAGAAAGATTGCCCAGGGAAGGGTCATAGGATTTTCCCCAAAGGGAGAAGACCAGTATTGCCCAGTTTGTTGGCCCTGTTGCTGCAGACTGAGAAAGTCACCTGTTTGAAGCCTTCCAGTTTGTTAAGATATAAGCCCTAATAAAGAACTTTGTTAAATTTCTTTCAAGCCTCGAAGGACTTTATCATTGGGGGAAACCAAGGGGCCCTTCCAGCTGAGGCACCCCAGCGTCCCGTTGGGCAAACAGAGGTCACGTCCTAGAAACAGCCATTCTACGGGCCCAGCGTGCGACAGCACAGTACACTTTCACCCAAAGGTACCATCGAGTTGTGTTGGAGAACTTAGCAAATTCCTTTCTATGCTCCCCAGGATAATTCCATGGTAATTTCCAGGGGGAACGATTCAATTCTGTAAAGTTCATGATTATCTGTTTTCTGTTTCCATGGTAAATTCAAGAACATATCCCTTACTGGCATAGGGATCTCATTACAATTAAAACCACTTAAAACATTTAAAGCATAGAATAAAAATAGGACTATACATTAAAACAGAAGGCCCTTTACAAGTAAAACAATGTGTCCCAAAACACATGTTGAAATAGGAAAGTCTTCACCTGGTGAAGGAAGCCAGCCTCGCTTCCTAGAAAGAGCATTCCAGAATCTGGGAACAGCCACAGAAGGGCTATTTGGCATTTACTCCAAAAGTGGATCTTACAGCTAGTAGTCTGAATCTGGGCCATTTGGGCTAGTACACTGGAGGAAAGATGAAGACAAGAATTGGCATCTGAATGGTTCAGCATTATATTTTTAAATGTTGGTCCTAGCACAAGGAAGGGACAATTTTTGGGCTTAAGGCAGGAAGATGTCTTAAACCAGGTCTGTAGTTCTTCAAACAGATGCATGTATATTTCTGTGCAAAGCCGAACCATATGCACTTTCAACATGTTTGTCGCTAGTGAAATATATATTTGGTGCCTTACCACCTCCCATGTGTACTTGTTATTTAATCCTATGGGAGCAGTATGTATGATATCATGCAAAGGGTGTAATTTTTTAAACTTTGTTTTCCAAGGTGTGTGTTCATTGTGTTCTCTATAGGATTTGACAGACCAAGTTGAAAGCCTAATTCTCTTCTTTGCATATCCCTCAATACTTTGCATTGTTTTTAAAATAATTTGTACAGATTAAGTTGAATGTTTATTTTGTTATTTGATCTTATATCTAATAGGATCTTACCACTGTATAACAATTGATAATAATAATAATACACTTTATTTATATTCCGCTTTTCTCACCCCAAAGGGGACTCAGAGCGGATTACAGGTACACATACTTAGCAGACAATTCCTGCCGTTTCCACATACACACATATAGACGAACAGAGGCAAACTCTGGCCACCAGGGGGAGCTGATGCACTCCTCATCTCTCAGCGTTCCCAGCGTCCCTTGTTCCTTACGCATTCCTCAGTCTTCCTGGAGTTCTTTAATGGCCTCATAATTCAGTCAAAATTTGCCTCCCCACTCAATGTGGTACCTTTATCTCCTACTTGACAGATGCAACTGTTTTTCGGGCTGCAAAGGTCGACAGCAGGCTACACTTAAAGGTCAAGCACCCACCTTGACCCGGGCAGGCCTCGGACTCATGACCTATTGGTCAGAGAGATCTTATGCAGCTGACACTTAGCCAGCTGCGCCACATTCCCGGTGCCGATAAACAATGGGGAATCATCCTGGGTTTATTCTGTGACATAATTTTTTCTACCAGTTGCACTGTTGTCTATTAAGATGGAATTATTATTATTTTCTTGGTAAGGGAAAATGGTTATGATGAAGATATAAATATGCAATACATTAGACTAACTGGATTCTAGAAGGAAACAACAAAGAAGACATACAGTCAACACTCTCAAAACTCCTGCTTCCTGAAACATTAACACTACTAGATGTTTACTTCACATCTAGTTGCCTTTGAAGACTGTTCAGAAGCTTCAAATGCTCCAATGGATGGCAGCCAGGTTTCTCACTGGAGTGGCATACAGGGAGCACACAACTCCTCTGTAACGCCAGCTCCACTGGTTGCCAGTCTGCTTCTGAGAAGAATTCAAAGTTCTGGTTTTAGCCTATTAAGCCCTAAATGGTTCCAGCTAAGCTTACCTGTCTGAATATATCTCCCTCTATAAACCATCAATGAGGTTAAGATCTTCTGGAGAGGCCCTTCTCTCGGTCCCACCTGCTTCGCAAATGTAGTTGGTGGGGACAAGACACAGGGCCTTCTCAGTGGTGGCTCCTCAACTCTGAAACTCTCTCCCCAGTCAGATTAGATCAGCGCCCTCCTTCTTGGCCTTTAGAAAGAGAACAAACACATGGTTATGGAACCAAGCTTTTAACTAGTGAAGTAACGCAGTACAAAAAGCAAATATGGAATATGTGCAGTGGACATTTGGAATGGCCCGATCTACCTACTTGGATTAAGTGATTTTAACATTTTTATTAGGCGTTTTAATTTTTATATTTCATGTTTTGAATGTCTTTTATTGTATCATATGATGAATTGTCCCATTGATTTTATACTTTGTTATTGATATGGTGTTAATTGTAATGTGGTGTACGTTTGTAAGGCATTGAATTTTGCCACTATTTCTATTTTTAAGTTATTATTTATTTATTTATTTACATCATTTCTACCCCGCATTTCTACCCTGAGGCGGGACTCAGAGCGGCCTAACAAAAGGCAACAATTTGATGCCGATACACAATATAAATACAATATAAAACCATAAACATTCAGAATTAAAATATAATTAGCAATGACACACAATACACATACACTTCAGTTAAAAACAGAGTTCCGTCCACCACATAAACATTGAGCCATAACCAACAACTTACCAATTACAATTCCAATCCAAAGTGCTGCATTGTGCTAATGTGCAAAAGCCTGGTCCCACAGCCACGATTTCACTTTTTTCCTGAATGCCAGGAGGGATGGGGTTGATCATATGTCGCTTGGAAGCGCATTCCACAGACGGGGAGCCACCACCGAGAAGGCCCTCTCTCTCGTCCCCACCAACTGCATTTGAGAAGTTGGCGGGAACGAAAGCAGGGCCTCCCCGGATGATCTTAAATTATGATGTGGGATGTAGCGGCAGATGCGTTTGGACAAGTAAGCTGGGCCAGAACCGTATAGAGTTTTAAAGGTCAAAACCAGAACTTTGAATTGAGCTCGAAAGTGGACAGGCAGCCAGTGGAGCTGACATAACAGTGGGGTGGTATGCTCCCTGAATGTAGCTGCTGTTAGCAATCTGGCTGCCGCCCGTTGGACTAGCTGCCATTTCCGAACTGTCTTCAAAGGCAGCCCCACGTAGAGTGCGTTGCAGTAATCTATTCGGGATGGGACCAGAGTGTGGACAACCGTAGCAAGTTCCTCCAGCGGTGAGAAAAGTGTTATATAAATGCTATAAATAAATAAATAAATTCTACTGATTGGAAACTACTATGGAGAAGAAGCAGTAAATTAATGTGTAACTATAATTGATTAATTCAAAAATTAAGATATCATTTAAGAAGCATTACAGGCTGAATTGGGAAAAATTAAGATTTTGTGGAAGGTACTGTATTTCTTGAGGGAATTTCTTGAGTTTGAAAGAAAACTGATAAAGGAATAGAAAGTACCCTTTTATTATAAAAGCTTTGAAATAGCAGAATTTACCCCTATTATTGGGAAACAGGAGGGTGTCAGAACAGAATTCCAGTCATGTTTCAGACTGGGAAAAAATACAAAAAAAGTCAAGGGAAAGCTTTGCTTTCTGAGTATATGTCATTTACACCTGTGATTTGGAAACATTTGGAAAGAGAGAAATGAATTTCTTACAGAAAGAAAACATGTTTTATAGAGGCAGTCATAGACACCTAACATGAGTTCAGACGAGCTCTGAAGAACATGCATAGATGTTTGAACATGCTTAGCGAAAGGGATTTGTGTGGGAGAATATTGCTTTTTGTGGTGTTGGTGTGATCAGTAATGCAGTGCAGTGTGTCTGAGTGTGGTATAGCATACTTAGTTTCTGTGAGTGACAAGCACAACTCAAATGGAAGATGTCTTTCTGCCTCCTGGGATAGTGCGTACTCTTCTCTCAGTACTTGCTGGCGCTCCCTGCCTCCATTTCAGTTCCTCTGGGGCCAGGTTCACCTCAGCTGAAGAATGACCTCTTCTGCTTCATTCCCTCCTCCTCTTCACCTACAGTCTTGAAGAAAAAATTAACACAGGCGAAAACACAAATAACAAAGGCATTGAAGCGAACATGGGCGAGTCTGTCACGGAAGAAGCTGTCAGGTATCTGAACCTGCCACGGCTGTCCCTGGAGGATGTGGGAACGGGAGATTTTTGATCTTTGGCGCCACAGGGTCAACAGGGAATTGCACATACTTTAATTAGGAGACGCCTTTAGCATCTCATTGGAGATTATACAGGTGGGGAAATGCTGAGTGTCTCTGGCAAGGCGGGGATGATAGAATCAGAAGTATTGGACTTAAATTGTCTGGCTAGGAAACCTTGCAAAAGGAAATCTTTGCTGAAAAGAGACCACAATAAAGAGATATCCCTGAAAATAATTTTATTACAAGCTGTTAGGACTTTAAAGGCAATAGTAAGAGGAGTAGTAGAGTAGTAGTAGTGAATTGATTACCAGCCTTGCCTCATGGCTTGAGGCAGGGTACAATATGATAAAACAGAACAATATTAAAATACATGTAACAAATATATGTAGGTAAAATGCAGATTCAATATTAGCATCATAATAATCTCTGTTGTAGTTTTTCGTAGACATAAAAGAACATAGAGGACAAGAGTAGATTTCGAATTGTGGCCATCTGCCGCTACATTCCACCTCATAACTTAAGATCATCTGGGGAGGCCCTGCTCTCGCTTCAGCCAGCAACTCAACCGGCTGGTGGGGGACGAGAGACAGGGCCTTCTCAGCTGTGCCCCCCCCCCCCCCGCCTGTGGAATGCGCTTCCAAGCGAAATACGATCAACCCCATCGCTCCTAGCTTTCAGGAAGAAAATAACATCAGAATTGTGGGACCACGCCTTTACACAGTAACTTAATGCAGCACTTTACTTGGAATGGACTAATATGACGACAGACATGAAAATACGGCTTTCAGTAAGCTTCATCAAGGGGTTATATTAGCTTGGCTTGCATCCATATAGTTTTCATATAGTGTTAATTTTTAACTTGATTATCTATTTTAGTCTCCTCATAGTGTTCCATGGACTCTGGCAGAAAAAGCACAATGAGGATACTAAAATAGATAATCAAAAAAAGTTAAAATTAACACTATATAACCTATGAAACTTACTGAAACAATATTTAAAGAATTGACCTAGGGAATATTGTCTACATCTATATCTATAAATATATGACAAGATACCTGTGAACACATGTGAAAGAAAGCAGCATCCTATTTTGAAAGTAAAGGATTCTTATTTTTTGAATTTATTATATAATTAAATCCGGTGTGGAATCAACACTAGGTTTCTTTTATACCTTTTTTGGAATTGCCTTGTACACCAAGTAAACTGTTTCACATATTGACTCTTTGAAGTGTTTTGTTTTCAATTTCCTTCTAAATAGAAGCTCACAGGAGAGATTATTTTTTCTGTTGGTTATTGCTGCAGCTGCTCCTATTTATTTGGTAGAAGCTGGACCTAACAGCAGGAGCTTACCCTATTCCCTGGATTTGAACCTCCAACCTTTCGGTCAGCAAGTTCAGCAGCTGAGTGGTTCAATACAAAACTCAGACATGGTTGTTGACCATGATTAAATGACAGGTGGGAAAAGGGCATTTCCTATGCTTACAAAAACAGGAGGATTTTAAAAAGTTAGACTTCTCATCTTATATCAACTCACCGCAGTGTTCAGACCCATTAGTAGATGTGCAGGACTGACATGTGAATGGGTTGGGACAAGTTCCTGTTCCTCAGTGAGCTTCCATGATGAATGGACAACCGAACCTTGGTCTCCCAGAGTCCCAATCTGGAACACTAGCCCACACTGGCTGCCTTATTTGCTAGACTCCTTCCTCAAACAATATTTTCATGGAGAAAGTCATAGTTCTTTCATTATGTGTACCATTACTATGAGGGCGGGTCAATAAGTCAGTGACTTTTTGAATAACACACCGGTTTTCACTTTATTTTCCAACATAGTCTCCTTTGAGCTCTATACACTTTGTCCAACGTTTCTCCAATTTTTTTTATCCCTTCCAAAAAAAAGGATTTGCCGAGGTCATCAAAATAGGTAATCTCTTTCCGCCAAGCCATTTCTTCAGGTTTGGAAACAAGAAATAGTCACTTGAGGCTAAATCCGGAGAATAGGGTGGATGAGGGAGAAATTCGTATCCCAATTCATGGATTTTTGCCATGGAAACTGCACGTGTGCACATTGTCCTGCATTGTGAGCAAAGGCGGCACCCATCTTGTGGAAAGCTTTCTCATACCCAAGTGATTATTTAAAATTGAAACCACTGAGCCATGTAAGATGCCTATGGCTTCCACAATCGCCCACACTTTCAATCTCCGATTGGCCAACACCATATTGTGAATTTTTTCGGTTGTTTTGAGTGTAGAGACCTCAACTGGGCGTCCAGAATGTTCAGCATCTTCCGTGCTTGTACGGCCACAACGAAATTCAGTAAACCACATTTCTACGATTGAAATTGATGGTGCAGAGTCCCCATAGTATTTATCAAGCTTAGCCTTGGTTTGAGTGATGGTTTTTTCCCCGCAAAAAATAATGCTTAATGAGCACACAAAATTCACTTCTTTTCATTTTCTCCTCAAATCACGCGGTAGTCTGCTATCAATGGCTGTCAAACACAAATTAAGTGATGCGGCTTGTTCAAATTTTGACAGGAGTCAACTGACATATACCTATTGACAGGAGCAGTGTTGCCTTCTCAGTTTAGAGGCGGGAAATTCAAAAAGTCACGGACTTATTGACCCGCCTTCGTAGTTTATAATTCTGGAGTTTTCTCTTAATTTGATTTTCATTATTTAAAATTTATCATTGTTTCATATACATCCATTTTTAGCCAACGCTACTTTTAATATGAGTTCTGTTATGGATTTAAATTATGCAGGTTTGTCTGCTAACATTTTCAGAAATAAGTCTGCAGTTGCAAAAACCTACTTGTTGAGAGAACATAACATGAACTTTGATTCCTTTTCTTTTCTTTAATTCATTTTAAAGAGTTCTGCACTTGAGCTAAAGGTCCCATGTGATGCTGAGAGATAACAGATCAAGGATACATTATTGCATCTCTCCTGTGGAAAATCTGACATTTTTCATACGGAAATTAAAGAACACAATGTGCTCAAAGGGTATTTACAAAGTCTAGGGAGTTTTTCATTTTTCTGAACTAGTGGAACTACATTCCTTTTATTGTTAGTGCAACTACAGCTAACTCAAAACCCAATTCATGTTTTGGAATTTGACAGTAAGCTTATATCAGGCTCTGATGTTTACAAATCATTGTAATGGTTTCCACTGAACAGTATTTCAACTGAAAAGATGTATCTATAATTTCACCTGTTTCTTGTGTCTATGAAGTTGGAATTTTTGTTGAATGTGAAAAGTTCTATTTTAGAAGTAAAGCCCATTACTTTAAAAGAAACAGATGCCCTCAAAATTGTATTGGTCTTTAGCTGAATATAAGACTTCATAATCACACAATCATAGAGTTGGAAGAGACCCAACGGCCATCCAGTCTAACCCTATTCTGCAGGAACACATAATCAAAGCACTCCCAACAAATGTACATTCATAGAATCATAGAGTTGGAAGAGACCTCGTGGGCCATCCAGCAGGAAAATTGCATTCAAAGCACCCCCAACAGATCACCATCTAGCCTTTGTTTAAAAGTTTCCAAAGAAGGAGCCTCCACCAAACTCCAGGGCAGAGAGTTCTACTGCTGAATGGCTCTCACAGTCAGGAAGTTCTTACTAATGTTCTGGTGGAATCTCCTTGTAAGGACTCTCTATCTTTCACTTTCAACTGTAGCCGGGTAAGTTTTCTTATTCCACCCTTACCACCAATTTATATAAAGACTTCTTTTATTTCCACTTGCTGCTGCCATATAATGTAATAAGTATTCACACAGGGCAGCTTTCCCACTGACCTTTCAATTACTGTGTCAGGGCAGGGTATCCATCTAACCCAAACTCCCACTGACACTTTTTGTTAACTTTCGCTGCCACCATTCACTATACTTGACTACCCACTAGGAAGAAGTTGTTTTCGAGGCTTGTGTGTGAAGGAACTACATGGGGAGATATCTTTGTCAAAGAACTGTAAAGTTTATTCAAACAATGCTCTAAGCATGGAGGTTTCAGAGTTCAAAGCTTAGGTGGTTACAGTATCTTCTTAGAGGCACATATCTTAAGGTTACAATACACTAACTATGGAGATACAACTTGATACTATATAGCTGCTCTCCCAGAACCAATAGCTCAGCAATCTTTACACTAACTGCTTGTCTTTTAAACCCAACTACTTTCCTAGCAGTTCAAACACAGCTTTTCTTCTACTCTCTCACAGAGTAGAGTCAGAGTCTTTTTTAAAACCGGTTGACAGCTGGCTAAAACGGACTCTCTAACTCTCCACACACCCTCTACCCTTCCACTTTCGCTGCCAATCGCCAACTGCTAATGTTTGAATTCGAACATTCTAAGGCCAGTTGCAGATTCCGCCTCCTGTTTTCACGGTAACGGAAACCCCTTGGAGGTTCTGCATGCTAATATCTCTGTTAACCCTTTAGGGTTTGCTAAGTTGTTATCCCTTCAACATATATACATATATATAAATATCAACCATATTTAAAACCTGTAATAAATAAATATGACTTCACCACACTCCTTTTTTGCAGTTTGAAGCCATTGTTCCATGTCCTAGTTTCCAGGGCAGCAGAAACCAAGCTTGCACCCTCCTCCTTATGACTTCCCCTCACATATTTATACATGGTTATCATGTCTATTCTCAGCCTTCTCTTCTTCAGGCTAAACATGCCCAGCTCTATAAGCTGCTCCTCATAGGGATTGTACTCCAGACCCTTGATCATTTTAGTCGTCCTCCTCTGGACACATTCCAGCTTGAATTCTGCGCCGATTTAAAAACATCCAAAGAAGGAGACCACCATACTGCGAGGCAGCATATTCCCCTGTCAAACAGCTCATACTATCAGGAAGAACTTCAGGTGGGATTGGAGATGCTTGTAACTGCTGTGTAGAAAAGATAATTTCACCACGTTTTGCTTGTTACCCGTCTGTGTCACAAACAACGCCTGTTGAAATTTTGTAATCCACATAGTCATTAAAGGTACAGAACCCAGGATACAGCAGAGTGAACTCTGTGTTGTTGAAGGCTTTCATGGCCGGAGTCACTGGGTTACTGTGAGTTTTCCGGGGTGTATGGCCATGGTCCAGAAGCATTTTCTCCTGACATTTCACCCACATATATGGCAGGCATTCTCAAAGGTTGTGAGGTTTGTTGGAAACTAGGCAAGTGGGGTTTATATATCTCTGGAATGTCCAGGGTGGGAGAAAGAACTCTTGTGTGCTTGAGGCAAGTGTGGATGTTGCAGTTCGACAACTTGATTAGCATTGAATGGCTTTGCGGCTTCAAAGCCTGGCTGCTTCCTGCTTTCTTGTTGGGAGGTCTCAGCTGGCCCTGATTGTTTCCGATCTGGAGAGAAGGCTTCTGGAACATGGCCATACAGCCTGGAAAACTCAGAGCAACCTAGAGTGTACTTTGTTAAATCCTTGACTCAAGGGCTTGATGACTACCTAAATAAAAACAAACCAACAATGAAACAATGAGATTTACATCAGAGTAGATATGTATATGACAGTGCTTTTATTCAAGCAAAAAGAGAAACCTTGAACCTTCTTCGAAGTAAAGGACTTTGGACAATATGTTAAGGCAGTTGTTTTTGCCAGATGCCAAGGAAACCCTGGAAACAGTATTTGCAAAGCTGCGCATTTTATTACAAAGGAGGAAGGAGAGGGGAGGGAAGCCTTCTTTCCTCTGTTACCACTTCCTTTTTTTCATTAGCCTCTAGATGCCAGCCTCCAAATAACTTCTAAAGTAAAGAGCACATCAATATTGCAGGAGTTTCCAATACTAAAAGCTGATAAAGTTTATTGCACTTATAAAATAAATAGAAGGAAATGCTTTGGGTCCCCTATTTATAGACCTCCAGGGAGTTCTCAGGTATGATTTATTGCTTCAATTTTTACAATATTATTTTCTGACTTACACACTCTTGTGCACAAATATATGAACATCTATATGTCATGCTTCTCCTGCTTTGCCTTCATCATCCACATGATTCTCTTCTCAAAATGCAAAAATCGTTCCCATCTGAAAACCTTTTCCAGTTCACATGTTTGTCATCTCCCAAAGGATGATGTGACTTCATTACTTGGTGAAGTCAGCAGATATTCAGAGCACTTGAGCAGAGAGTAGGAAATCCTCAGGAATTCTTAATGCAAATGAAACAGCTCTTTCCATTGCTCTGCTCAACATATTACAGATAAATGTGGGGCTGGGCACAGCTATGTCTGGCTCTTCCTCCCTGATCATACCATTAGATACATCATTAATCACAAACTGGCTTTCATTCCCCCCCCCCCCCCAATTTTCCTTAGTAGTCCAATTGTAGTTTTTCATCCCAGATTGGAGCTTGTGTACGTTCTTATTTTCAGAACCAATCTGTGGATGCTGGTTTTTCGCCCTCCAGATTTGAGGATATAGAAATATCCAAGCAACCAGTGGTCATTTTGTTTTAAGTGTTGTGTATTTTATTGTTTTTCCTAATAGTTTAAATTTGATGTTTACCATCAGGGGATAGAAGTAATCTGCCAACAGAACCAGTTTCTATCTGGTTTTCAAAAATTCCCTTAAATTGCTTATTGCACTCCTGTGTAGCATTTTCAGGGTATAGAAGAGGCTGTGTTGAAGAAATCCATTATAGCCATCCAGGACCGGACGAAGGTAAAAAATAGTAGTAAGCGAACCTTTTTTTTGGCGCCCCCTGGCTCTTCAGGTTGGTGGATATGGCGCATGCGCGCACGCCGAAGCACGCATGCGTGCAAACAGCTAGTTTCGCGCACAAGCTATTGGGACTGAGAGCTTCTGGTGGAGGGAGTAGTGAAATGCACTCCCAAAAGGATGAAAAGGACGGAAGAACATTTTGCAGCTGGGGCGGAGCCTCCCGCCCATGCGCCGCCTGCCCGCAGCAATGGCACAGCATGATGTGCTGAATCTGGCAGCCGGAAGCCGCCGCTTACTTCATCTACACTAAGATCCGCCCCTGTAGCCATCCCAGCTGCATGTACTCAAACTGGGATGTAGTTCAGTTAGTAGCAGAAGTGTAGTCCTGTTAATCTATGGCAGCAAAAGTAGTTGGTGATATTGCAATATATTGCACTGGGAATGTGGCGCAGCTGACTGGAAGTCAGCTGCATAAAATCTTTACTGACTAGAAGGCCGTGAGTTCGAGGCCTGCCGGGTCGAGGTGAGCTCTTGACCAATTGTGTAGCTCGTTGTCTGTCTATATATGTTGTATGTCTATGGCATTGAATATTTGCCTGTATATATGCATTGTGATCCGCCCTGAGTCCCCTGCGGGGTGAGAAGGGCGGAATATAAATGATGTCAATAAATAAATAAATACTTTAAAGAGCAAAAAATATATTGTAGTACAAGTTTTTGTGAGCCACATGCATGCATCATTGTTAATAAGAACATTAATGAGCCAAGCGACTTTGAGAAAAAAGTTATTCTAGAGAAAAGTTCAGGAAATAAACATAGTCCAAGACACAGTAGTGGGTTTTGGAGGGTGCTAAAATATCTTCTGTCAATCTCTCAATCTTAGTAGTAATTCTTTTCACTCAGTAACCATATTTTTGGGTGGGAATAAGGAGAGAAGGAAAGAGGAAGATAGATAATTAGGTTCGCAGGAGAATTTCCAAGAAACAAGCTCGGGAGCAGCCATGGAAGCTGTCAATAGATGTGAAAGATGCACCCAATAAAGGGAATGCAACATCAAGGTACCTTCCCCTTCATAGAATTGTAACATGTGGACAAAAAAATATATCATATGCCAAAAATATTGCCTGGTGAACAAACTTTCAGTATTTCTAAGTTCTCAATCTACTATCTTTGAACTTTATTCTCCTGCTTTTCTGTTAAACCAACAGTTTACTAGATCAGGGGTGCTCATTAGGTAGATCTACTGGTAGATCGCATAGGGCATCCTGGTAGATCACAGGCATGGCAGGAGGAAGGCTCAGTCCCGCCCCGCAGGCTCCCGCCCCCGCCCAGGTCAGCGTGGTCACTTGTAGGTGGCTTGTGGCCAAATTTGGCAGCTATTCGTCCAGTAGTAAGAAATCAGTTTGTGTGTGTCAACTGTAAAATAGGATGTGTGGGTTATCTGAGGTCCTTTCCACACAGTTGAATAAAATCCCATGTTATCTGCTTTGAATCAGATTATATGGCAGTGTGGACTCAGAAAACCCAGTTCAAAGCAGATATTGTGTTATATGTTTCACATTTTTGTAGTGGGTAGGTAGATCATTTTGACTTGGTTGTTTTATACGTAGCTCGCATACTGAAAAAGTGTGAGCACCCCTGGCTTAGGTAAACAGTGAGCAGGGCTGACAGTCGGGTGCTCACGCCAACCCGGGGCTTCAAACTTGCAACCTTTTGGTTGGTAGGTCCTATCATTGCTGGTGATTTACCAGCTGTGCTAAAGCCCTGAACCAAAAGGCACATTTTCATAATATAATTAATGTAGTTTGACTCCACATTAACTGCCATGGGTTCATGGGAGCTATATTTTTGCAAGGTCAAACTACAACCCACATGATCCCAAAGTACTGATCCATGTCAGTTAAAGTGGAGTAAAACTACATTAATTCTACGATGTAGATGTACCCATAGTTTCCTTTTTAACAAGAGAATATGTAAAACATTTCAAAGACATATTACGTGTCTGTTATTATGGAATTGAAAAGCTATTAAATATCCCTGACTTTCCTCCTTTTTAAGGGAACATCTATCTGACAGGGCTTCAATTCTTCTTGTCAGGAGTCCTGGCCTGAGGTTACGTTTCTGACCTTCTCCAGCAAGAAAAGAAAAAAAGAAGAACTTCAACTAGATATTTGAAGCAAAAGCTAGATGTCATGCAGGGTGACAAAAATATTCAGGGTGTGCAGCTAAGTGGAAAGTGGACTGCCTCATTAACAGTAGTGTGCGGCTGTGTTTCTTCAAGTCTTTTATGACTTAAGGCGACCCTGAGTTGGACCTACTATGAGCTTTTCTTGACAAAATTTGTTCAAAGGGGGGTTATCTTTGCCTTCCTCTGAGACTGGGGAAATCTGGCTTGCCCAAGTCCACACAGTGGGTTTCCATGGCTAAGTGGAAATTTGTCATAGCCGAATATTCAAAGCACTATACCATACTAACTCTCATGGTAGTGAATACTGACAAATACAGCCAAGTGGTAGCTTACATCCCAATTGCATATTGGAATTCAAATACTGCAGAATTTTTTCTTATGAGCAAAAATTCCAGCACTCTCCTCTTTAATTCCCTTTGAAGACAACTTCGACTTGAAACAATATTTCATTAATATCTTCCAAAGATGAACTCCGGTCTGCTTTTGCCAGTAAACTAATTTGTGTACCTTGATGGTACATTTCCACACAAATATTGTGTATATAAGAACATTCAATTCTTTCCTCTGTGAAGTGATGGATTCATTGCACTCCTTACATTAGAACTTAAGTAGGTTATGGAGGTTTGAAATACCCATGAGCCATGAAACTAAGGCCTATCTACATTGCCATATATGGTAATCCAGTTTGAAATGTATTAGAGTGGTCAGTGTAGACCAGTGGTTCCCAAAGTGGACGGTACCGCCCCCTGGTGGGCGGTGAGATGATCCAAGGGGGCGCTGGGAGGCTCAGAAGAATTTGGGGGGCTGTGAGCCCCTGTAAGGGGGTGGTGGCATGAGCCAGGCGACAGGTTTGCCACAGGGCCCGCCCCCTGCCTCTGAGGTCCAGATCCAGGGTTGTTTGGGTTCAGAGTGCTCTCCAAATGTAGGTGAACTACATCTCCCCTAAATCATTGTTAATTCCTCCCAACCTTCTACCATATTTTCTGTTGGTCATAAGGGTTCTGTGTGCCAAGTTTGGTCCAGATCTGTCATTCATGGGGTCTCAGCTGTGGAAGTCTGAGCTGAATTGGTCGAAGGTACTGCAAATCCCATCATCCATTGTCCATACTCCCCCAAACATATTGTATTTGTGATTAATCACTATGCTTTAATTATGTTTAATTTGTAACAATGAAAATACATCCTGCCTATTAGATAGTTGCATTAGAATTCGTAAGAGTAGCAAAATTATTTATGAAGTAGCAATGAAAATATGGTTGGGGGTCACCACAACATGACGAACCTTGTTTAGGGGTCACGGCATTAGAAAGGTTGAGAACCACTGCATTAATAAATATATCTTTCTGTTTAATTGCTATTAAATTAATTTATTTCTAGAGGGGTGCTGAGTACATTTTTTTTTGGAAAGGGAGCAGTAGGCCAAAAAAGTTTGGGAACCACTGGTGTAGACTCATATAATGTAGATTAAACTGGGAATGTGGAGCAGCTGGCTGGGTGTCAGCTGCATAAGATCTCTACTGACCAGAAGGTCATGAGTTTGAGGCCTGCCCGGGTCAAGGTGGGCTCTTGACCTATTGTGTAGCCTGTTGTTGACCTTTGCAACCTGAAAGACAGTTGCATCTGTCAAGTAGGAAATTTAAGCTACCACTTAGTGGAGAGGCTAAGGCCAGTGATTTACAAGGCCATAAAGATCTCCAGGAAGCACACTGAGGAATGAAGGAGTGAAACAGCTCCCCCTGGTGGCCAGATGTTAAATTGCCTCTGTCTGTCTTGTGTTGTGCTTGCCTGTATATGTTCATTGTGATCCACCCTGAGTCCCCTGCGGGGTGAGAAGAGCAGAATATAAATGAAGTAAAATAAATAAATAATTAAATAAAACCACACTGAACCAGATCATAGGAGTTCACACTACCCAGTTCAGTGCAGAGTATATTTATTTATTTATTTATTTCAGGATTTTACCCCGCTCTTCTCAACCCCCGAGGGGGGACTCAGAGCAGCTTACAGCACGGCACAATTCGATGCCACATGAAACAGCGTAAAACCCCAAACCCCACAACACATTAAGATACATTAAAAACATTAAAATACAATTCCTCAGCAACATCTACAGTCATTCCAATTAAAACAATATTCGATCCATAAAAGCATTGACCCTCTTCCTCCCTTCCATTAAAATCCCCATCTAACATGCTGCTTAGTGCTGATGTGGGAACGCCTGGTCCCAGAGCCAGGATTTTACCTTTTTCCTGAGTATATGGTAGTGTTGACTACTATAACGCAATTCAATGTAGTTAAACTGCATTATATGAGTCTAAACTGCCTGTGTGATACCATTTCAACTACATTACATGGCAGTGTAGATGGAGCTCAAGTCCATGACCGTAGACTGGCCACCATCCATTGGCTAACCAATCTCACTGGGTCTGTTGTAATGATAAACTTAGTTTTGAACTCTTTAGATAAAAGGTAACATAATAACCAGGCATGTAGCCAGGGGGGGCTAAGGGGGCTTCAGCCCCCCCCCCCCCGAAATTCTCAGGGTGGTCCGCGAAAAGGCCTTACTGGTACATTATTTAAACTGTTATGTTTATTCATATCATGATCTGATCACCATGCTCATTATATCCCACATTAATGGGGTTATTGGGATAACAATACAAAAGTTTTGCTAAGGTAGACCCTCTTCCACCCAGTCTCAGCCCCCCTCGAACCAAACTCAGCCCCCCCCCCGAATCAAAATCCTGGCTACGGCCCTGATAATAACACAGGGCTATATCCAACTACTTGTATCAGGTAGAGAATGGTCATTTCATCAATTGTTTAATGATAAATCAACTCTTTGGTTAATACTATCAATTCAATGGGACTATTCTACTGGACCCCACTCAATTAGTCAACTACCGGCCGGTTTCCAATCTTCCCTATTTGGGCAAAGTCATGGAATGTGTGGTGGCTTTGCAACTCCAGTTCTTGGTAGACACTGATTATCTTGATCCGGCACAGTCTGGCTTTAGGCCGGGACATGGAACTGAGACAGCCTTGGTTGCCTTAGTTGATGAACTACACCGGGAGCTAGACAGGGGGAGTGTGTCTCTATTGGTTCTGCTGGACCTCTTAGCGGCTTTAGATACCGTTGACCACGGTATCCTTCTGGGACGCCTTGCAGCAATGGGACTTGGAGGTACTGCCTTGCAGTGGCTCCAGTCCTTCCTGTAGGGTCGGTCCCAGAGGGTGTTACTGGGTGACACCTGTTCGACCCCACAACTGTTGTCGTGTGGAGTCCCTCAGGGTTCAATACTGTCCCCGATGTTATTTAACATCTACACGGAACCGCTGGGGGAGATCATCCGAAGTTTTGGAGTAAGGTGTTATCGGTACGCAGATGACGTCCAACTCTGTCACTCCTTTCCACCTGTTACTAAGGAGGCTGTCCAGACTTTTAGCCGGTGTTTGGCTGCTGTGTTGGACTGAATGAGGGCTAGCAAATTTAAACTTAATCCTGACAAGACAGAGCTCCTCCTGGTCAGTTGAAAGGCCGAACAGGGCATAGGGTTACAGCCTGTGTTGGATGGGGTTACACTCCCCCTGAAGACGCAGGTTCGCAGCTTGGGACTGATCCTGGATTCATCGCTGAGCCTGGAACCCCAGGTTTCGGGGGTGGTCAGGGGAGCTTTTGCACAGTTAAGACTTGTGTGCCAGCTGCGCCCGTACATTGGGAAGTCTGATCTGGCGATGGTCGTCAACACTCTGGTCACACCCCGAATAGATTACTGCAACACACTCTATGTGGGGCTGCCTTGAAAGACAGTTCGGAAACTGCAACTAGTCCAACGGATGGCAGCCAGATTACTAACAGGAGCTACATACAGGGAGCATACCACCCCCTTGTTGTGTCAGCTTCACTGGCTGCCTGTCCAATTCCGAGCTCAATTCAAAGTGCTGGTTTTGACCTTTAAAGCTCTATACGGCTCTGTCCCAGCTTACTTGTCTGAACGTATCTGCCTCTATGTCCCACCTTGTAATTTAAGATCATCTGGTGAGGCCCTGCTCTCGCTCCCACCAGCATCTCAAATGTGGTTGGCAGGGACGAGAGACAGGGCCTTCTCGGCTGTGGCTCCCTGCCTGTGGAATATGCTTCCTAGCGAAATACGATCGACCCCATCCCTTCTAGCATTCAGGAAAAAAGTAAAATCTTGGCTATGGGACTAGGCCTTTGTACAAAAGCAGAATGCAGCACTTTGGTCCAGAATAGGATTGTCAAGATGACAGATGAGCATATGGCTTAATGTTTATTAACCTAGGTTTTGTGGATGGAACATTGTTTTTAACTTCACTGAGAGCTGATTGGATGTTTGTTTTTAACTGCTATGTTTAATGCTTTATGCTTTATGGTTTTAATTTGTACTACTGTGGCATCGAATCGCTGCCTTGTAAGCCGCTCTGAGTCGTCCCCTCCCCCGGGTGTGGTGTGGTGTTGAGATGGGCGGGGTAGAAATATTGTAAATAAATAAATAATAAATAAACTAGCAGTTAGTTAGGACTTGGTGCAAAGTGTACATACTGGTTAGTATTTAGGGCAGGGCCGTAGATTTTGTTTCGGAAAGGAGACTAGATGGAAGAGGGTCTACCCTCTTTTGTATTGTTATCCCAATAACCCCATTAATGTGGGATATAATGAGCATGGTGATCTTGAGAATAAACATAACAGTTTAAATAATGTACCAGTAAGGCCTTTTCGACCACCCTGAATTTCGGGGTTTGCAATCATGTTATGGCTCTGAGTTACATTGAAACAGAAAATGGTTCTCAGCACTCCAAAATAACCTCAAGCCTACAGTGTGAATGGGGGCATGACCACTCGGAGGGGAAGACTGGAGAGAGAAGGTGTGCTTGCGAAAGGCACTGAAATAGGTTTTCCTGCCTTTCTTAGTTCTGAAAGTGCTGGCAAACTGTGCAGATACCCAGTTGATAATGATGTGCTGCAGGGACTGAATGTAAACTCTGGGGAGACTGTGAATAGAGTACGGCCCTTCAGCCTACTGCTTGAAATGCTGCCAATCTTTCCCCCAACTTTCAACTATGTTCACAACAACATGGAGAGATAAAGTTCAGAGTCTCATTTCATTTCAACACCAATTTTATTACTAAAGTGCCAAGGATAAGAGAAGACCAATTTGTAGTTTTATTGATCTGAGTAAAGGTCAGGGGCAGATGCGTAGATCATAGCGTTTCCTCTGAATAGACATGGGACCATGCAGAATTTCAGCTTCATACTATGCAAAATCATAGCTAAAAAGCTTCTTTTAATGAAGCATTGCATATGTTTGTTAAAATAAAGATCTATTTATTTATGGATTAAACATTGTCGTGCCTCTTAGATGTGGAGCAAAATTACTTTAAAATTAAGCTCATACTAGTTTCGATATTTGAATGTATGTACTGAGGAAGATGAGTAAGACATGAGAAATAAAGTCTTCGTTGTTTACTCATTCCTGGTCTTCTGAACCCTGACTCTCAATTTAGTGAACATGAATATATTTACTCTAATGCCTTTGGTGGTCAGTTCTCTTTCTTTTTGAATAACTGGTAAAGGTGAGGTTTTGCCCTGCAATCCCTGTGTACAACTAGTATGTGTGACACAGAATGCAAGATTTTGGGCTCTTCTTATGTTCTTATGTTCTTATGTTCTTATGTCCAATTTTGGGAGGTGTTGAACATCTCCCAAAATGTTGTCAATATCTCCCTGCAATTGAAGGGAGATGTTGAAAAGCTGGAATGTTTCCGGAGGAGGGCAACTAAAATGATCAAGGGTCTGGAGAACAAGCCCTATGAGAAGTGGCTTAAAGAGCTAGGTATGTTTAGCCTTCAGAAGAGAAGGCTGAGAGGAGACATGATAGCCATGTATAAATATGTGATGGGAAGTCATAGGGAGGAGGGAGCAAGCTTGTTCTTTGCTACCCTGAAGACTAGGACATGGAATAATAATAATAACAACAACAACACTTTATATATATTCCGCCTTTCTCACCCCGAAGGGGACTCAGGGCGGATCACAAGTACACTTATACAGCAAACATTCAATGCCATTTCTATAGACATACACAGAACACAGACAGAACAGAAGGAGGTTTTTGTGTCGTGCCACAGGGGGTGCTGCCGCTCCATCCTTCTATGACGAAGAGCTGTCAGGACTTCCGGATTCCAGCATTTTCTGATCTTTTTTCTTCTATGGCATTGTAAAAACCTCCCCCACTTTATTAGCAGTACCTAATTTCTCTAATTACAGGTAAAGCTGCTTTCGAACTGCTTAGGTAAACAGTGGGCAGGGCTGTTGGTTGGCTGCCCATGCCAACCTGGGGCTCAAACTTGCAACCTTTTGGTTGATAGATCTTTTTTAGCTGCTGCTGATTTAACAGCTGTGCTAAACCTCCGGCCTTCAGACTACAGGAAAGGCGATTCTACCTGAACATTAGGAAGAACTTCCTGACTGTGAGAGCTGATCAGCAGTGGAAGTCTGCCCAGCTCTGTGTGGTGGAGGCTCCTTCTTTGGAGGCTTTTAAATAGAAGCTGGATGGCCATCTGTCGGGTGCTTTTAATGCACATTTCCTGCTTCTTGACAGGGGGTTGGACTGGATGGCCCACAAGGACTCTTTCAACTCTATGAGTCTATGATATTATGCTTGTATGATTATATGATCAGTTACATGCTATTTTTATTGACACTTTACATTTTTGTACATATTTTCTGCATATATTCATTGTGATGTACGCATTTTCTAATATATGCAATTATTTCTTATTAAAAAGTGTATATGTGTCGTGAACAATATGTGTATTTTGCCAACTTTACACATGAAAGCCATGTTCATTTTAAATATACATGCATGACTTTGTGCATATTTTCTTATTTGAAGCACACCCAAAGATTGGAAGTGGTATTTTTGCCTCACAAGAAGCTTTGGGAGGGTTGCCATAATTTAGAAACAACTTGAAGGCACATGATAAAAACAAAAATGGACAATTTCAACAACTCTGAAATTCTTTTCTGTCTCTATTGATAATTGCAATCAATGTGTTCCTGACCAGGGAATTAGTTTTTAAAAAGGGGATATATTCTTTGAACACATATCCAAACATAGAAAGAAAAACATTTTAAGTTTCCAAAAAGATTTGAAATGCAAGTTATGTATAAATAATTAGATACTGATTCTCTGTTCTCCAATGTTTACTGATTTCCAATCCCAGATGAGAAACCCAGGTCTGACTGAGATTACGATTTATTATAAAAAGACCAGGGTAATGCGTGATCAGCTAATCTCCATGTATAATTCCAGATCTAGGACTGGATCTAGTGCTGGCACAAAGCATTTACAACAGATGATTGCAAATTTTCCATGCTTGTGTAAAGAAACAGCTCAAAGCTTCTTGTGCTTGATTTTGGCATTGCATTTGTCACCAAAAGCAAGGACCGTGTGTCACCAAAGCAGGAACAACCCACTGTGCTGGCTGGATGCCTTCTCCTTCCTGTCATCCCTGTCTGAATATTGTGTAAATATAGCACTGGAGGCCTAAATTCTCAAAGGCACTAGGCTCTGCCTGATCTTCGTATCTAAGCAGCATCAGCACTAGTAATTACTACTTGAGTGGGAGACAGCCAATGAATACCAGGTTACATTTACATGTAGGTTACATTTCAGAGGAAGGAATTATACCTTGTTAGTGTTTAGCATGAGTAGCCCATAAAGCAGACCTGGGCAATTGCTGGCCCTCCAGGTGTTTTGGACTTCAAATCCCAGAAATCCTAAACTGGCTAGGATTTCTGGGAGTTGAAGTCCAAAACACCTGGAGGGCCGGCAATTGCCCAGGTCTGCCATAGAATAACTCTAGCCCTTATAACTCTAAGTGTGATGAAACAGCTCACAAAGAAAAACACATGAGTCTTCAGCTTTAAGTAGAAAAGAAAATGTAGTTGTATTGACAGCATACAAAAATAAAACAGGAGAATTGCTCTTCCCGAAACTGTAACACAAACAATAACTTCAGAGAGTTCTTTCTTCACTCGGCGACGATAAGAAGACATATAAAAACAAAATACAGTCTCTCTTACACAATAGTCTGTAGAGTGACCTTGTCTTCCTTCTGTAATCCTTCTCTTCAGCACGCTGCTCCAGCACCAAACAAAAGCATGTTTCAGCTCAGATTGAGCCACACACACAAAGCATAGAACACAATGCTATACTCAGCAATGCTATGCTCTGATATGCTTAAAATACAGACACACAGTATCTTACTATATACATGAGATAACAATATGGTCAATTATCCCATTAATTAACTGTGTCAGCTGCAACAGAAACAGCCCTGATCCTTTCCAAAACTTAGGAAAAGTATGTTGTAAACTCATAGTAGTAACATCCCTTGCATGCATACCCCAACCCTATGAAATTCATGGCATCACCATAAGTTGTGAAGACACACACACAGACAAAGAGAGCAGTGAGTTTTTTCTGATCCCGTGGTATCCGGTTGAATCTGAGCCTCATTCATTTATTCACTACTTCACCCAGAATATCCAATGAAAGCCTCTGTGAGATTGCCACTTTGACTCGGTTTCATACTGAAACAAAATATTTGCTCTTGGTGGCTCCTGCTAGATACGCTAACTTTCACAACTCTTAACTCTAAAAACAGAGAGAGAGAGAGAGTCTCAATTTTTTTTCTCTCTCTCTCCAAATCAGATGTGCTCATAAGCTCGATTGCGATTGACCAGTCGATCCCGGAGGGGGAGCTGGTCGACTGCGCAGCCAGGGCTGGATCTGAGGGGTGCTTCTGCCCCGCGTACGGTGTGCATCTTCCTCTGGGCTTCCTCAGGCTGCCCCTGACACGACTCCTCCACCTCCATCCTCAGTGCCATCGCAGTGTGGTGTGAGGAGGAGGGAGGGAGAAGAAGGAGGGCAGCAGAGTGAAGGAGGGGCCGGGTGCCCGGCTCGCGCATGCGCACTTGGAGCCACGGAGGGAGGACAACAACAAGGAGGGAGCCGAAGAGGCAGCTGAGAGACGGAGGCGCCTCTGCCGCCGGGCGAGAGAGAGGCAGGGCGGAGCGCGAGGCTGGGCCTCCGGAGGCCTGGGGCGAGGCGTTGGGCGCTGCTCAGGCGGCGCTCGCAATGTTGCCACCCGGATGGAGATGGATGGTGACAGGGATGGGGATGAGGCGCCCCCGCCTCCTCCCCTCAGCTGCCTCTTCGGTTCCCTCCTTGTTGTTGTCCTCCCTCATGGCCGTGGCTGTTTATATCTATGGAATGATGTCAGGGAGGGAGAAGGAACTCTTGTCTGTTTGAAGTAAGTGTGAATGTTTCAACTGGCCACCTTGATTAGCATTCAATGGCCTTGCAGTTTCAAGATTGGCTTCTTACTGCCTGGTTTATATATCTGTGGAATGTCCAGGGTGCAAGAACCACCTCACGGAGGCAGGGATACACGGGCACATAATTCAAAACTGAGAGAAAGCACTCCTGGCCATCTGGTCATCCAGGAGCAGCAGCCATAGATTGACACATAGAACAACACAGAGATCAACAACATCTTTCACCCCCCCCCCCCGCATAGAAAAAGTTCTACCTAAAATAAACCTCCAGCAAAACCTAGGGGGATCATGTTGACTTGGTTGGTTTATAAGTAGCTTGCATGCTGAAAAAGTGTGAGCACCCCTGCTCTAAATCCTACTACTAGTCCTAACTACAGTATGAGTTGAAGTTATCCACTACTTGAGTCATCATTAAAGAACTGGTTCAGTTCATATGTTCTACTTGGAATTAACCACCAAGATTCCATGATTGAGTTTTCTTCTGAGCAACAAATTAGCTGTGCTACTCCTCAACTATAGTAGATGCTTTGGTGTTACCTCCCTGCATTTTTGGTTTTTGCCCTTTTGTCTTCATGGTATTCCTTGTTCCTGCCTCTACCTGAATTCGAACATATATTTGAGTTAACCCAATTCATTCTTGAAAAGGTTGTACTCATGGTTATTTGATCACTCTTTCCTGATCGTGACCTTGAGTCTCAAACTCTGGTTTCAAATGGCTTCTAACTGTGCAGGCCGTGATTACCTGCCTTCCTTTGTCTCTTGGATATTTATTTACTTTATTTACTTTATTTATATTCTGCTCTTCTCACCCCGAAGGGGACTCAGAGTGGATTACAGTACACATACTTGCAGACAATCCCTGCAGTTCAACATAGGACATATAGACGAACATACAACACATAGACGGACAGAGGCAAACTTCTGGCCACCAGGGGGAGCTGACGCACTCCTCATCTCTCAGTTTTTTCCAGCATCCCTTTTTTGTTCCTTCCACATTCCTCAGCGATTCCTGGAGTTCTTTAATGGCCTCATAAATCAGTCAAAATTTGCCTCCCCACTTTAATTTGGTACCTTTATCTCCTACTTGACAAATGCAACTGTCTTTCAGGCTGCAAAGGTCAACAGCAGGCTACACTTAAGGTTGAGCACCCACCTCGACCCGGATAGGCCTCAAACTCATGACCTACTGGTCAGAGAGATCTTATGTAGCTGACAGTTTGCCAGCTGCGCCACATTCCCGGATACCATTATTCTCCACAGCTCTGATTTTCACACATCTAAGGGATAAGATTACAATCATCATCATCTTTATTTATACCCAGTCCTTCATGCAGGCACCATTTCCCCAAAGGGGACTGACGGAAATGTAAAATCATTCCTACTTACGTGAGGCCAAGCCCAAGAAGTGCATTTCAACACAATAACATAAAAGTCATAAAGCAACAATTCCAATAAAATAATAATTAAAAATAAAATTAAAAATCAAACGAAAATGAGCCAAAATATAATAAAATATACAGTGCAAAATAATACAATAGAAAAAAACAAAAAGCCTTCTAATCACAATGAGAGGGCCACATGTGCAAGATACAATGATAATTAATGGTTTCGCTGATTTCCATATGCATGCTTGGAAATCACTACTCTATTAAGGTATTAATTGGAAGTGGCAAGGTATAGTTTCCTGATTAGCCAATGACATGGGGTTGCTCAGTAGAGGCTTAAATGACAAGGGCCTCTTAGGACACCAGCATCAATCTGATATGAGTTCAGACCTCAGTAAGAATGGTGATTGTAGATGACATATTTTAACACTGGGTAGGACAGCTTGATATTTTGCTTTTGGTACTCAGTGCTAGAATGAAAGCAAGACAGGCATTAATGTTCACTGGCATGTTCACATTGAATATACATGATGTAAGGAAGACTCTATGGAGCCGCGGGGGCGCAATGGGTTAAACCCTTGTGCCAGCTGAACTGCTGACCCAAAAGTTGGCAGTTCAAATCTGCGAGATGGGGTGAGCTCCTGTCTGTCAACCCCAGATTCCCATGCAGGGACATGAGAGAAGCCTCCCACAGGATGGTAACAAAATTTGGGCATCCCCTAAGCCAGTGTTTTTCAACCTTTTTTGAGCCGCGGCACATTTGTTACATTTACAAAATCCTGGGGCACATCACCAACCAAAATGACACAAAATGACACTCTAACTCAGTAATACATATAGTTAATATGTTTTTAAATGTATTTATACACTCAGTGTAAAACCTGGGCCTGTTTCGATGAACACAACATATATATGACTTCCACTCACATACTTATACATGGCTATCATGTCTTCTCTCAGCCTTCTCCACTTCAGGCTAAACATGCCCAGCTCTTCAAGCCGCTCCTCATAGGGCTTGTTCTCCAGACCCTTGTGAAATTTCACCCTGAGTGAAACTTGCTTCCAGTTAACTATGGATGTCATGAAACTGTTATCAACAGTTTCTTTGGGGGAGGCAACTCTCAAAAATCCAGTAAAATAGTAAAAAAAAAATATGGAGAGGCTCAAGTGTTTCTTGAAACCTGTGAATGCTTCAGCCTCCCGATGCTCCCAGGTCCGCTCACTGCCCAATTCACCGACGTGGAGCTTGGCTGTTCTCTCGAGAAATCCAAGCCAGCGCGAAAACGCCGACTCAATCACTTCCGCCCAGTGCTCTACTTTTGGGGAGGGAGGAGGAAGGCAGCAAAAGAGGCCACACAGATCTATGAAACATATGGGAACATTGGGAGGCTGAAGCAGCCCTGAACGGGAGCTGGAGCCATGGTGAGTCAAGGCTCCTGAAGGCTTCCTCGAGGCAGGCCTTGCCTTGGCATTTGGAGGAGCCCTTCCTTTGCCTAGGGGAGGATCTTTGGGGAGGGAGAGAGGGAGAAAGAGCTGCTAGGAGGGGGAAGAGTGCCAATTTCCCACGGCACAACTGATGATCGCTCCCGGCACACTAGTGTGCCGTGGCACACTGGTTGGGATACATTGCCCTAAGCTACGTCTCTGCAGGCGGCCAATTCTTTCACACCAGAAGCAACTTGCAGTTTCTCAAGTACCTTCTGACATGATTAAAAAAGAAGTAAGACTCTGGTGGACATGAGGTTTTTAAAATCAAAATGTTCATATTAATTTCATATAGTAAATATATAAGAATCATACAGGTGATTGAATGGAATATGGAGCTTGCAAGCAGCAATGGCTGGCATTTGTCAGCTGACACAATTTTTAGATGTATTTTCTTGCTTAATAGCCATGATTATTAGATTGCAATCTTATAATTAACTAATGGCTCTGAGTGATAAACATTTACAGACTGACATCAGGCAGCAGCAACTAAAACATCATCATTTATGTGCAGTAGGGAACGATCCAGTGGTCAAGTTCTGGGAATGCAAGGCTGGAGTGATTAAAAAAGATGAGGGAAGATGAGGAAAATGTATTGGTCATTTTGCATGAGCAAGAAGTGTGCCATTGGCCGAATATTCCAGTATCCTCCAATATCATCAGCTGAATTGGCTAGGGAACAACCTTGCTATGGGAGACGGCTAGGCTCCTACGTTATTCTTCATTAAGGTTAATAGATAGAGAAGGAGCAATACAGAGCCTAATTACAATAGAGCAGGGCCGTAGCCAGGATTTTGATTCGGGGAGGGCTGAGTTTGATTCGGGAGGGGCTGAGTCTGAGTAAGAGAGAGACTACCCTACCAAACCTTTTGTATTGTTATCCCAATAACCCCATGAATGTGGGATATAATGAGCATGGTGATCAGATCATGATATGAATAAACATAACAGTTTAAATAATGTACCAGTAAGGCCTTCTCGTGGACCACCCTGAGAATGTCGGGAGGGCGGGGGGCTGAAGCCCCCTAAGCCCCCCCCCTTTGCCTACATGCCTGCAATAGAGATAATAAAAATCTTCAAAAGAACAGGGTGAATCAAAGTCCCCTTGTCACTCAAAAAAACAGGATTGGATAAGAAACTATATTGGGATTTCAGAGAGAAATTGAACTAAATTAATACATATGAAAATATTGTTTATAATTACTGATATAGATGATGATATCTAGTAGCTCTTTTAAATAAATGTGTGTAGTATCTGATGGAATCAGTGCATCTTCTCGTGTGCCCTCATGTTCCAAAAATGTGTCTTTCCACTACACAGGTAGCTACTTTATACCAAATAAAATTGTGAATTATTAGTTTTGTAGATCGGCATATACATGCTAGGATATCACAAATTAAAAAAATCACCATTATATTGAGTTTCCAATTGGAGAAAGTTTCCAGGTTTAATGATTATGAAATTTGATGACATTATTTCAATTAACTTTTTAAAATAATAGCTTTTATTATGATTGACACAAGTAGAGTAACATCACAATCATTCCCCATTATTAAATATTGAATTACATTATAAATACATATCACAATGTTTTCTTAGTGATCTTATCCAACTCACCTTTACCTCATCTTTGTGTCTAATAATTTTACATCCCTCACCTCCTCCCCCTTCCACCCTCTCCCTCTGGGAACAGTATTTATCTTATTTCAAATATTAGTTTAATTGAACAATCATAAAAAGAGAATGGTTCCGCACTTTATATCTTTCTTTTCCTTCAACTTTTTCCATCAGTCTTTCCCATTTCTGAACCCAAGTTTTCTTAAATCAGCATGTTGTGAATTTAACCCTTCTTTCATAGATATAATCCTGAAGCGTATATTCTGCTAAATAATTATAGAGTTTTTAACCTCCCACTTTCCATGATCTTTCCAAAAGCCACAGCTGCATGGGCGGCTGCTATCATGGATTTTATAAATTCCCTCCAGGCTTTGATATTTTCCTTTTTGTCTAATTTATGTGTGAAAAATTCTATTTTGTTCATAGACAGTTTATATCCTATTATTTCTTCCATTTCCTTCATTACCTTGTTATAGAACTCCTGTACACTATCACATTCCCACCACATGTGGAAATAGGAACCAATTTTCCCACATGTATGCCCACAAAGTTTTGTGGTAGTTTTTGTTATGTGGGCTATTTTGATTGAGGTTCTGAACCATTTAGTCAATATTTTCCTTTGTGTTTCTCTAATCTTTATATACTTAATATTTTTGATTGAATCAATCCAGTATTCTGTGTCTGAAACATTATTATTTAAATCCTCTTTCCATTACAAAAATATGGAACGCTCATAGAGTTGGAAGAGACCTCATGGGCCATCCAGTCCAACCCCCTGCCAAGAAGCAGGACAATCACGTTCAACACAAACTTAGTATCAACCTGAAAGATTATTTGTGCATCTAATCCAGGATGGGCAAGCTAACGCCTGGGGGCCGGATGCTGCCCTCTGGGTGCTTACTTCAGGCCATCCTAATTTTCTCTGTCCTCTTGGCATAACATCCTTATGCAGAAAGGGGAGAGGAAGGCATGCAGCAGCTGAGAGCCCTCTGGAGCACTCTCAGCCACTGCATGTCTTGCCTTCCTCCTAGCATAAGACGGTGTGAGCAACCTTGTCCTTATACTGAGAGGACAGCCTTAGGAAGGCACACAGCAGCTGAGAGCCCTCTGGAGTGCTCTTGGCCATTGCCTTTTTTGCTCTCCTCCCAGTATAATGCTGAGAGGACAGCCAAAGATTGGGACAGGAGGATTGGGGCAGTCACCACATGTCTTGTTTTCCTCCTAACATAAGGATGGGGTGAGTAGCCCCATCCTTATGCCAGGAGGACAACATGAGGATGACCCAGCCCTGCTCTGTCCTGCCCCCTCCCAGCCCCACTCTGTCACCCGGGCCCTGTCCCTCCCAGGCCTGTTGCACCCATCACGTACTTGGTCACCTACCTGCCTGGCCCAGCCCTCTCAATCAGGCCCAAAATGCTGCCCCAAGGCAAAAAGGTTGGCCATGCCTGATCTAGTCAACACTGCAAACTGTAATTAGCAGTTACTGTTCAGGCCATTAGGCAGATATTTTTGTGAAAAAATGCATTATCTGCCACTGAGTTAGCGTCCATTTCCTAAATATTAATCTGACAAAACCATTTTATAGACAGTCTTATACAAATGTTTCATTTTTTTCCTGGAGAGATATAATGGTCTAATTAGCTGTGTCAGTTAGTAAATCAAGCACACTGCAGAAAAAAGCTATAGCTCAGTGAGAGAGCACATGCTTTGCATGGAAAAAGTCCCAGGGTCAATACCTAGGCATCTGTACGTAGAGTTGGCAAATAAGCTTTTCTGAAACCGAATCTGTGTAAACTAATGCTACTTGGAAAGATATTCCCTGAACCATTGGCCGCTTGTCCCTGGAGTATTTTTGCAGTCAATGGTCACAAATATGGTAGCAGTCCCTGGCATATTAGATAGCTTGGGAAGCCCAGGTGCAAACAATATTGGAATAATGATGTGGTCTGCTGTCAGTTAGCTCCTATGCTCTTATATGTATGTATACATTTGTTTAGATTGCACTACCATTGTTAGTAAACTTACTTATTCATGCTGCAAATTACATATTCACTACATTATTTTACTGTTGGTATTTCTTTGGTATTGTACTGATTTGGCTTTGTTGAGGTCAAGAATGCCCATTTTAAGTAAAGTGCTTCATAGCAATTAATGTAAATGAAAGCATAAGTTTTTTCTGATGTAACTGGATACATCTGCACTGACCACTTAGCACAAAGGACTGGAAAATCCCCGCCATGGCAGCTAAATGATGCACAGCACTGATCTGGGTTAATGCAGGCCAAAGCTGATTAACATTGACTATTTATTTATTTATGACATTTATATGCCACACTTCTCACCCCAAAGGGGACTCAGAGCAGCTTACAAGTAAAATGTAAATACAATATAGTATATTATTGCCATAGCACTATATTAATATTATATATTACATTGTACTATAACATTATGCTGTAATATCATTAGCAATGTTACATGTAATATAAAATATATAATTATAATATCATATTATTATTAGTATTCTGAACTACTAGAGGATTCAGCTTCCACTTTCCTCTTTGAGAACCTTTATTCTCATTCACAGGACTACTAACTTGTGTTCCTTGCTGTGTATCCCCAGATGTACTTGGTTGCACATTCGGGCTGTTCAGTCTGCTGTGGAACTGATTGTACCTGTGTACTTGTCTGTGTCCTAGATTGTGAATCTTGGTGTGTAGCTGGCTGTGTGGCTTGTGGTATGCCTATTGGAGGAATTTCAAATGGCACAAACACTTCCTGATTTGAGTGAATCCTCTCCCAACCACTATGTTGTTGGAACTTCACATTTCTAGAAACAATCACTCGATTGTCACCACACCAGAATCGCCAACCCTTTGACTCAGGAGCAGGGCCAAGACATTTCAATTTCTTCCAAATAGTATCCTTTTTGTGTCTTTGTTGTGAAGGAATTAGGACAAATGCGTCACTTCCAAACACACGAATCGAATTTAAATCAGGACTCTTTCCAAAAACAATACATAAGGAATACTATTGACACTTCTACAAAAAGAACGATTTAGCACATAAGTGGCGTTTGCCACAGCTTCAGCCCACAACCCATCAGACAAACTAGCATCTCTTAACATTTTCTTGCCACAACTTTTACTACTCCGATCCAACGCCGCGATCCCATTTTCGCTTGCCGAATAAGGGTTATCAATCTGTGAACTATTTTTTTCCAACAAATTTTTCATTTGTTTGGACATAAACTCAGCACCACGATCACTTTGAAAAGCTTGTACTGGGTACTCAGGGAACTGTGTCTGCATTAGCTTTAACCAAGCAGAAATCTTCTGAAAAGCTTCACCTTTAGTTCTCAGAAAGAAGGTGAACTTCAATCTCGAAAAGTCATCGACCAAAATCAAAAATATTTTGAACCACCTACAGAAGTTGATGAGGACCTGATATGTCCAAATGAACAAGCTCCAAAATCCTTTTTGCAACTCTAGAACTCTGTTTTGCAATAGGATCTTAAGGTTTTCTGATGCAAAATTTCTGTCCAAAAAATTCTTACAATTTTGAATAGGTTGCACACAACTCAGCTGTCTTTTCTCAAGTGCTGCCATGACAAATGACCCATTTTCCTATGAAAATCATGAATACATTTGTTGTGTAATGGCCTTTATCAGGTATCTGATCAATACATGCAGACAAATTAACATTTGCAGATGACCTTAAAATGAAAAATCCCTTTTCCTGTATAAGTTGCACTCATTACCTTGAGGAAGAAGGATCTCTCCTTCTTTAAAGACACATCAAAACCTTCATCCAAAAGTTTGCTTGCACTCAGAATGTTATACACAAAACAAAATACACATCCTTTAAAGTATAATTTGAAATCACAACTTTTCTGTCATCAGCCAAAGAAATGAAATCTATATCAGAGTCTCTCATTTGTCAAAAGTTCTACATTCTTTACCAAATGCTGAGAACACCAGAATCAATTATGAAAGTGTTCATTTTATCCATCTTTGATGTTGCCAGGAAAACATGCTGATAGTCCTTTGAAGAACTAGGTTTCTCCAGGCAATCTTCTTCCGTCTCTTCTCTTTATCTCCGGAGGCAGATAACTTGAAGCTCAGCGTTTAGCAGCAACTCCCACGAACTTGCTGTTTTTTCTCAAAACTTCCAGACCACATGCTTCAAAAACAAAAGTCACTCCAGACACATGGGCTATGCAATCCCTGGGCCCATAACCTGTCAGGGATTATGTGTTAGATTGTCCAAAATATAAAGCACAAACCTAAACTTGCAGAGTATAAAACAAAGATGTAGCAGCGTTAGCTTAGCCCCGAAGCAATGTGGTCAATTGAGAAAAAAACTCCATAGACATAAAAGTCATACTTACTTTAATGTAAGCAAATAAAATGTCCATTCAGGAGAAAAATACAATAAAGCAAAATAACTCCACACAGGAGAGCCATAAAAGGCAGCCACAAAGGCAACTTAGAAATATTCCACACAGGAATCCTCAAAGGTGATACAAAAGCCTCAGAAGGGATGAATACAAAATACAAAAAGCATTTAAACACATAACAATCAGACCCCACCTTTCCCAGTAGTCTAATTGCCAATTAACTCAACTGTACCTTGTAACACTTAAATTAACATGATAGAATAACACTTAAAGGTACAAATATAATTTTGGAACATAAAACTTTCAACAGTATTATATTGTATTACATTATAATATTTTTTTTATTCCAACTTGTATACCGCCACTCCCTGAAGGCTTGCAGCAGTTTACAAATATCCAAGGAACAAAATACATAAAATACAATTAAAACACAAAAACCTAATCAGCACGATCTGAATGCTTGCTGAAAAAGAAATGTTTTGCACGCCCTCTGGAAAGAAGGTAAACTTCGGATGGCTCGTGTTTCTATCAGCAAAGCATTCCACAGATATGGAGCCACGATTGTGAAGGCTCTGCGCCTAGTGCTCAATAAATGAAAGGTCTGAATATTAGGGACTTAGCAAATTTTGGTCCTCAGACCGAAGTGATTTCTGGGGTTGGTAGGGGGTAAGGCGGGCCCTCAGGTACATCGGCCCTAGACCATATAAGGCCTTAAAGGTGAGAACCAGCACTTTGAAGGTAATCAATAATCAAAATAATCAATAATCAAAATTATCAATATTCTATGTATATACAATATATTATATTATATTCACAGTGCAGGAGGCAAGATGGAACAGCCTTCCTGGTCCCTCCCTTCACTCTGATCTCAGAGTAGCATTTGGTGCTGGGGGGGGGGCTCCCAACTGATGACACTGGTGACAAGATGGAACTGCCTTCCTGGCCCCTCCCTTCACTCCGACATGATATCCTTTTGGAATGTCCAGAAGGGCTGGGAATCAGAGGCACTGTTCTGCAATGGTTCTAGTCATACCTTTCAGTCAGGTTACAGATGGTGGTGCTTGGGAATAGCTGCTCCTCAAATAGAAACTATATGGTGTCCTACAAGGCACCATTCTATCCTGAATGCTCTTTAATATTTACATGACACCACTGGGAGAGGGTGGGGTGTTATCAGTATGCTGTTGACACCCAAATATATTTATCCATGCCTTCCAAAACAGCTTCAGCTAAGGATAGTGTGTATCTTCTAAATCAGGGCTGTCCAACTTCTTCCGACCCAAGGGCCGGAAGAGTGTCACTGATCACCTGAGGGGCCGTAGGTGATCAGTGAGAAGGGGTGGGCTGCATGCGAGGGGCGGGGCGGGGGTGGGCCCACTCACTCACGTAGCCCCTCCTCCTTCTCCCCGGGCGCGGCGCTGCTCGGATCCCGGGTGGTGGTGCGAGCGGGGAGAAGGAGGAGGGGCTTCGGAGGAAGAAGGCAGCCGGCTTCCTCCGAAACCTCTCCTCCTTCTCCCCGGGCGCGCCGCCACCCGGGATCCGAGCAGCGGCGCGCCCGGGGAGAAGGAGGAGGGGCTTCGGAGGAAGAAGGCAGCCGGCTTCCACCGAAGCCACTCCACTTTCTCCCCGGGCAGGCCGCCGCCCGGGATCCGAGCAGCGCCGCGCCCGGGAGAAGGAGGAGGGCTTTGGAGGAAGAAGGCAGCCGGCTCCCCTGCCCTTCCCCCGGGCGCGCGCCGCCCGTAGGCGGCGCCAAGAAGGAGGAGGGGCTTCGCGGCACGTCACGCTTCCTAGCCTCTGACGGCGCGCGCCCTTGGCGCCGCCTACTGCTCCCCTTTTGGCCTACTCTCCCCGCCCTTCCTAGGGAGGGGGGAGCCGCCGAAAGGGAGCAGAAGGCAGCACCAAGGGCGGCGCGTCAGAGGCCTGGCGTGACGCGCCGCCCTTGGCGCCGCCTACTGCTCTATTTCAGCGCAGAGAGAGGGACGGAGGGGGTGGTGTAGAGAGGAGGAGCTGGCTCCCTTCCTCCTTCCTGCCCCGCCTCCTACTCCCCCCGCCACCATTTTTTTTAAAAAATATTTTTTTTAATTAAATAAATTCTTGCAGGAGGCTGGGGGGCCGTGTCCAGGAGGCTGGGGGGCTGTGTACGGCCCCTGGGCCGCCTGTTGGACAGCCCTGTTCTAAATGAATGACTGGAAGAGGTAATGGGCTGGATGAAGAAAAACAAATTGAAACTGAATCCAGACAAAACAGAGGTGCTTGCCATCAAGGATCCTAGTCTGGGGATGAAAGAATGGCAACCTGTTTCGGATGGGGTTACACCCCCCCCCCCAAGACTGTGTTTGCAGCTCGGGAGTGCTCCTCCAAATGTCAGCATTATGAACCAGCATCTTGTAGCAATCAGTCTTTTAAAGTAAGAAATGTTAACTTTAGTTAACTTTAGTTTTTAGTTTAAAAATATTTTGGAAAGTAAACAATCATAGGCTTGGGCCTTGTCAATGTAATTTCAACAAACTGTAACTCATTTTCTAACCTCTGGGTCAATACAGTCGTATGCCTAAATGTAGAGAATCAGGATAGAAAAGGTTCATAGTTTGGATATTGTTTTAAACCTAGCCTTGGGTGATGTCTTGGTTGTGGCTAGGTGTGCCTCTATCCCACAGAGTTTAGTATGTCTATTATTGGAAGATGAAGAGCTGACTACGGTGACATGTCTTAATGACATCATTTCTGGAATCCGCCAATGGTATCTACACATGTTGCAAAATCTTTCCTTCTCAAGTTATGGAAGCCAATCTTATCTTGGTCTGCAACAAGTTGGTCAAAACCTAACTTCTAGTTATAAGTGATTGGATTCGTGCTCCTTTTAACAGTTGGGCAGAAGAGGAGTGTTTTGCCCCCATAATATCTTAACTTCTTGGAAGGTAGATTGTATTAACTGACAAGAATTTTAGACTTTCTCTCCTCCTAAGTCTCACTACAAAGTTTTTATGAGGAGAGGTAAAGTCTTTGAGAGATAGACATAGTTTTGGTAGTTCTTTGTTTCTTATTTTTCTCTTTCTTGTATGGTGTTTATCTCTAAGATGGTCTCAGTATTTAACTCTGACTGGACTTGAATACAGCTCCAACTGAACATGCCATTTGTAGACCTTCCGCCTTCCTTTTTCTTCACCTTTCAGTCACGAAAGGAGTGACCCTTCCAAGAAATAGAAGTGCCTTGCCTGAGGATCTGCCCCTGACAGGATTCTTAAAGGGACAGTGCAATGGAGGCTTCAAATGCAAAGAGACTGTCTAGACTGACCCCCCCCCAGAAACTGTACGCAGGCATGTAGCTGGGGGGAGAGGGCTTGAGGGGCTTCAGCCCCCCCCCCCCGAAATTCTCAGGGTGGTCCGCGAGAAGGCCTTACTGGTACATTATTTAAACTGTTATGTTTATTCATATCATGATCTGATCACCATGTTCAATATATCCCATATGCATGGGGGTATTGGGATAACGATACAAAAGGTTTGCTAGGGTAGACCCTCTCTCACTCAGACTCACCCCCCCCCCCCCGAATCAAACTCAGCCCCTCCTGAATCAAAATCCTGGCTACGGCCCTGACTGTACATAAAATATTAATTGCTCTAACAAAAAGGGCTTAAGTAGGGGTAAACAGTAGGGTCTTCATGGGGCACGACAAGGAGATCCCAGCAGGTGTTTCTTGTCACATAAGCTTTATCTGCTTAAATTCCATTTTCTACACAACCATACAGGAGCCCTAGTTCAGTGTACAAGGAAGATTTTGTATCAAAACCTCCCTTTTCAGAAAGGATCTATGAAACACTGCATTACTGAATTTGATTGTAATGATGCTGCCTTCTGAAGGATTTAGCTGTTAGATTCAGTTACTTGTTGTTTCTTGGGTATTTTATTATTATTGTCAGACAGCTAAAGCATACCTTCTACTTTGGATAAAGCATTCAAGTGAAAGCAACTGAAACCTCATAACTTTCCCCCCTCTTTTCTGGACACCACTTTAACTACCATGGTTCAATGGTATAGGATAATAGGAGTTGTAATTGTATACGATCTTTAGCCTTCTCTGCCACATAGTGCTGATGCCTCACCAAACTGCAACTCCCATGATTCCATAATAGTGAGCCATGGCAGCTACAGTGGTGTCAAACTATATTAATTCTGCAGTTAGCTGAATCCAAGGAAAGAGCACTGGGAAGTGAGGATGGAGTCATTGGGGGCAGGGTTATATAGAACCCCCTGTTCCCTCCCCATTTTTAGTCCATGCAAGTGACCACGCACACATTGGTTCTGGCCAATTCATGGAAGGCCATCACAGTTGCTGCTGTGTTCTGAAAAAGGCTTGGGTGTCACTCATCCAAGCCTTGTTTTCCCTTCTTGTATCTTTGAATCCAGCAACATTTCTGAAAGGGTAGAAAATAGCTCCTATTGCAGAAGGTCTCATGCCCTTTTTGTCGCTGCTGCTATTACTGCTGCTGTTGCCTTGCTGCCAAAGACTTTTCTCTGTGAAATCTTGGCATCCTCAGCCCAGCAGCCAGCTGCCTGTGTTATGGTTTCCATGGCGACTGGAGCATGATGTAAAGGTGGTCGTGGTGGTGATGATGGGAAGAGTGGGAGGAAAGACGTGAGAGGGTTTCTCTGCATGTGAATGAATGGGTGAAGGGAGGAGGTCAAGGAAGAGGAGGAGGACGAGAGAAGAAAATAGAGACAGCGAAAGAGGTTGAGCAAGTTCCCTTATGTGTCATATCATAAATACCACAGTGTAATTTTAAGACCCACAAATCCAAGAATGAATCCAAGAGACATGAAATGCTTAAAAAATATTACAGGGTGTCATGTTGTCCAGAGTATTTCTAATTAGATGTATTTTTTAATATTTTAATTAGATGTATTTTTTAAATGATGTAAGTCGCCCGGAGCACCATCGGTGGAGGGCGACTCACAAGAAATAAAGTTGTTATTATTATTATTATTATCAGAAGCTTCCATTTTAGTTCATTTCACTGGGTGACAGGTATTTCTTTCTTCTATACCTTTTTCGAAAATAAGTTCTCCGAGACCTAATGGAGGAGAGAGAAGAAGATCAAGTTCTTGTGTTAACAACCATTTTAGAGAGAAATTATGGTGGTGAACACCATTGTTTTAGAATTTTAAATAGTAAGACACACAAAGGGATATGTGTTTATGTTAAGGAGCTTCTCATCCAAATTTCTCAAGAGAAGACGTTGGAAAGAAGAAAATAGGACAGAGTCTGCATGAATAGAACAGTTTCACATTCATAGGGTCAAGTTGTCCAAGAAGCAAAAACTGATGGTTTAAGCCAAAGGCATTATTTTAATGAAGAGATTGTCGAAACGTTTAAAGGAGAAGAAGTACAACATAATACATTTCACCAATTTTGTCTCTTCCCCTCGGAGAAGAGATTGGTTCATTTCGCAGAACTTTCTTGAAGGGAGGAAGGGCTGGCATAGTGTGGTGCCAGCCCCTTTCTCCCTCATTCTGCGAAAGGACATCGCCTACCACTCCTGCCCATGGACAGTATTTATTTATTTATTTATTTATTCTTTCGGCTTCTAGACCGCACCCTCTAGAAGCTCAGAGCGGTTTACAACAGGTAAAAAACATGCGTAGAACTGACATTATAGAACAACGGTGTAAAAGCAGATAAGCAATGATTTAATCTAAAACATTACTAGCGCTAAAATAATTCTAAAAGTAAGCTAAACTACATAGAAACCATAACAGTCACTCAACTGGAAAAGCCAGGCGAAAAAGAGCCGTCTTGCAGGCTCGGCGAAAAGAGGACAGTTCCCTGATACCTCTGACTTCCTCAGGTAGGGCATTCCATAAGGTTGGTGCCACCACCGAGAATGCTCTTTGTCTTGTTGAGGACAGGTGGAGTTTCCGGATGAAGGGGACGTTGAGAAGATTTTGTACACCGGAGCGTAGGGATCTCTGGGGACAATATGGTGAAAGGCGGTCCCTCAAGTATAAGTATAATAATGATCGTCAAATGGTTGCCATTTGGGATTGGGTAGGAATTTTCCCTCTTATGTTCTAAGAGGGTTTTTTGCGTACCCTATACTGTTGTCTTAGGGGCTAGATGGAATGGTCAGCTAGTAAACTAGCCTAGTGTAAATAGATTAGTTATTAAAAGGTTTGTATACACTTAAGGCACCTCATAAGGGTGTGGGACATTCTGCAAACACTCACCTAGAGCAGTCTTTCTCAACCAGTGTGCCGTGGCACACTAGTGTGCCGTGACAGACCTCCTGCTGTGCCGCGAGAAAAGCTCTCTGCCCCCCTTCCTCCCCTCTCCTGCCGAACTCCTGCTGCTTGGGGGAGGAGGAAGGGCCGGGCAGTGGTGAAGAAAAAGAAGAAGGGACTGGGGCGCCGTCTCGGCTGTTTCCTCTGCCAGCCTCCAATCCGCCATGACTCCCACCATGACTCTCGCCCCTCGCTCGCTGAAGCCGCGTGGAGGAGCCCCACCCACTGAAGCCCATCCACCGCTCATGCTCCTCCTCTGTAGGAGAGCTGAAGCTGGGGGGAGGGGGCGGGGCATGGCACAGCCTGTAGGAGATCTGAAGCTGGAGGGAGGGGGCGGGGCTCTGCCCCCTCCCCCGGCTTCGGCACTCCCAGCAGCTGCTCCAGCCTTGAGGGGACAGTGCCAAGCCAGCATTGTGCTGGCTCTGGCACCGCTGGCTTGGCACTGCCCCCTCAAGGCTGGAGCAGCTGCTGGGAGAAGTGAAGCTGGGGGTAGGGGGCAGGGCATGGCGCAGCCTGGCTCTGCCCCCTCCCCGGGCTTCGGCACTCCCAGCAGCTGCTCCCAGCAGGCCACCAACCCCCAGCTGTTCTTCACTGTCTTAGAGTGTCATTTTGTGTCATTTTGGTTGGTGGTGTGCCCCCTGATTTTTTAAATGTTAAAAGTGTGCCGTGGCTCAAAAAAGGTTGGGAAACACTGACCTAGAGGTTAATTTTAAGGGTGAGGTGAATGGTGAATACCTCAGAAGCGGGGAGAGTCTGCTCTCAAAAGTTGAAAGAGATTTCTCCTGATGTTTCCCTTACGGGTTGCCCGGGTTTAAATCTACAGGGGACCCAGGTAGTACGCCTGAATAGCTGAGGGGTAGACTTTAGAAGACGCTACCTCAGCTTAGACACACCAAGTTGAACTGACACCTAAAAGTTAGTTGAGTTATAAGTTAAATAGTTAACAATAAATAAAAGTTGCCCAAATTTGAATCCATATTTCGTGTCCGTCTCTTTATTTCGGGGGGTTGGAAGACAATGTTCTTTGAAAAAATTCCAGGCATAAGGAACAGCAACAGAGAACTGATGGGGTTCTTTCTGAGAAAGCGGTAGAAAATCTTTGGGTAGTACTTTCTAGAGGAGAAACGTTCATTGACAAGGTTATACCAGAAAATATAATGCAAAACAAAAGATGATTAAGGCCATATTTGCGTAGAACGAATCCTGAATTGCAAATATGCTTTAAAAACTGCATGTTTTTTAAAGCTTTTTTCACAACAGAAAGAAAATTGGGAATTGCAATTTCTTTCTCTTGTAAGAAAGCTTCAAAAACTCTGCTGTTTTCAAAGTCTATTTGCAATTAAGAACTTATCCTGCACAAAATCCACACATTATGGTTTTGCACAGAAAACAGCATTTCCCTCCATAGGAAATAGCACAGAAAAGAGTGCTTTCTATGCAAATCAGCCACAAGTGAACAGGAACCAGATTTTTCTGCACACAAAATATTTTCTTTGCAGAAAATGCTGTTTTCTGCACAAAACAACCATATGCAAATTTTACACAAAATACAAATGCAACGATTTTGTTTATGATTCTTCTCACAAGGGTTTTTCAACACTTGAAAAACATGGTTTTAAAAGATTTTTCTGAATATTTAAAATATTATTTCCATCACTAGTTCTTTCAGTATCGCGACAGGTATACAGAATGTTTGGATTTTATATATGTGCTCTCTCTCTCTCTCTCTCTCTCTCTCTCTCTCTCTCTCACACACACACACACACACACATGTTCACTTTTGTTTTAAATGGATTGGAATGGCTTGATTGCTCAGTTTCTATCTAGAAAACATTTTCCAGTGAAAAGAATGGTATAGACAGACAGATTTACTTGACACTGAGTATAATTGAATGTGAGCTTTGCTGTCAGAACTGACAGTCTTTTTGGCTGTCCTCCTTCATTGGGAAGAGCATAAAGCAACACCAATACATATTTCACAAAGGCCTTTCACATATGCCATGACCTGGAATACATCATAAAATAGAATGACTTGACTAGAGATAGAAGGTAAAGAGAGAAAGAGAGAACTTTAAGGATTGAAATAATGTTCTATTATATAGAAAATGTAGCCCGACAGACCTTGGTGCCATATATTAGAAATGGGGAATGTATATCTTCCTATTTGTTATGTTATATGGTTATTGTTTGGTTTTGTTTTGCTTGTGTTTTGATTGGAGGGCAGAGACTGCCTTGTGTAAACTGCCCCGAGTCGCCTTTGGGCTGAGAGGGGCGGTATAGAAATATGATAAATAAAATAAAATAAATAAATTTCCTACCATTGGATTTCAACTCTCATCACCCTCAATATCACCCTCAGCCATGGGTTGTGCTGGCTTAGGGTAATGGAAGATACAGAGCAAAAGCATTTGTTAATTTGATAGAATTGTAGACTTGGAAGAGACCACATAGGCCACCCGATCTAACCCCCTGCCATGCAGGAAAAGCACAATTAAAGCACCCTTGATAGATGGCCATCTAGCCTTTCTTTAAAAGCCCCAAAAGAAGGGGCTGGTTAATGATTCAATAGAACATGCACCTTCCTGAATGTCAACAAGATTTTCAAAACTAATTTACTTGTATGATGACTCCTTCCCAAAATTTAGCTGTTGTGAGACAACTCCAAAATATATACATTGTTGGAGATGTAATACAGTTAACGCTAATTTGCTGTTTTAGAAATACTACCGTTTCCATAGAAATGACACTTTAGTAATTTTCAAATTTGGATTCCTGTAAAAAGTCATTTTGGCATGCGCATAATAGCCAAATTGCAATTGAAGAGGCAATATTAGCCATTAGGCATGAGAAAAAAGTTATGAAAATTAAAAGAAATCGTAAGTGATTCGTATGTAATGGGACTTTCTAGTTTATACGCATCACGGCAGCTAACCAGGAAGTAGACTATCTATTACGGTCCTTGAGCCCAACAATTTGCGTTATGATCGTAATACATTCTTAATTATTATACTACTCACTTCTCCCTGTCTTCTCCCCCTCATTTCCTTCCCGCCTTCATTCATCTTCTTTTTCCCGCATTTCTATGGGGAACTGGAAGTGACGCTGCTGCTAGGCATTCTGGAAAGTGTAGTTCTCCCCTTCTCTTCCCCGTTCCCCTCCCTTCTCTTCCCCGTTCCCCTCCCTTCTCTTCCCCGTTGCTCAGTCTTGCCCCACCACACGGGCCAACTTCACACACACACACACACACACACACACGCTTCTCCTCCTCTCTCTCCCTGCACTCTCTCACATGCTTCTCTGCCCCCTCCTCTTTCCTGGTGGCTTCTCCCCCTTCTCTTCCCCGTTGCTCTGTCTTGCCCCATCGCATGGGCCAACTTCAGCCCTCCAGGTGTTTTGGACTTCAACTCACACCATTCCTCACAGCCTCAGACCTCTTCCTTTTCCTCTCAGCCTGGGCAAACTTGGGCCCTCGCTCCCTCAGGATCAGGGTGAGAGAGAGGCAGCGAGGAGCGAGGGGGGGGGCTCTTCCTCCTTTTTTTGCTGCTTCCAAGAATAGAATACCCCCTCCCTCCCTCCTTCCCTCCCTCCTTCCTATTTGGAGAGTCCCATCTAGAATTCAGTGTGATTTATTCAAGTTTTGGCCTACAACTCCCAGAAATCCCAGCCAATTTACCAGCTGTTAGGATTTCTGGGAGTTGTAGGCCAAAACCATCTGGAATGCGCATGCGCTGGCATACGAACTACTAACGAATTTCGTTAGTAATTAAGTTACATTTTAGAAATTTTTGGAATTTTTTTTGTAAGTCTTTCTATTACTAATAAAAAAAATCCCCCCCATTAGATTTTCGATTTCCTATTTTTGGGTTCTAAACCATGCCTATTAGCCATATAGTTCTAACATCTTAAATTGTTAGGAAAGAATTAAAGAGAGAAGGAGGGAAGGAGAATCAGGCACTGTCCATTTAAAATGGAGGTGCCAGAAATGAAAATTTCAAGGCAGACCACAATGCATTATTTATTTTAAGGAAAGATTTCCAAATTAATACAAAATAATTTATGTCTGGTGGTATGTAAGAAAAAGTAGAAAAAACCCTTCCTATTTGATTGGAATTTCCATCATTTTCATTGAAATTCTAGGAGAAGATGATCCGACTTATCTCCTAAACCAGGGGTGCTCATTAGGTAGATCGCGATCTACTGGTAGATCGCATAGGACGTCCTGGTAGATCGTAGGCAGGGTGGGAGGAAGGCTCTGTCCCGCCCCGCAGGCTCCCGACGCCGCCCAGGTGCAGAAGGAGTTTGGACTGGATGGCCCTTGGAGATCTTCTCCTATTCTAGGAACCCATTGTTGTTGTTGTTGTTATTATTATCAGAGACTGAATGGCCATCTGTGAGGAATGCTATGCTTGTGTTTTTCCCTTATGGCAGAAGGAGGTTGGACTGGATGGCCCTTGGTGGTCTCCTTCTACTCTAGGAGCCTGTTGTTGTTGTTATTAGTAGTAGTAGTAGTAGTAGTAGCAGAGGCTAAATGAATATCATCATTATCATTATTATGAACAAATTCAGGGGCTTATTATACTCACATTTAGTTGAATACAATCTTAAAAATATTATATGGCTCTCACTGAAATAAGTTTCCAAATATTTTGCTTGTATGGCTCTCTGAGTAGTGGGTAGGTAGATCATTTTGACTCGGTTGTTTTATAAGTAGCTCTCATGCTGAAAAAGTGTGAGCACCCCTGTCCTAAACAATACAATTTGCTTTGAAAATACTTGGAGGCCATAAGCAGAATCCCACAAATAACCCAAACAAATCTAAGTATACCATTCATTTTAGTCATGTTTACATTAACCCACAAACTTGACTTTAAGACTAAACATCTCTTTAAGTCTTGTTCAATATCTTTTAATAATTTACCTATATTAAGATTAATAATCTCAAATAAGTCTCTAAGGATAATTATATTCAAATAAGTAATAAAAATTCAGCAACATTGAAACTGCTATCTTTTAAAAATTTTAGTCTCTAACTGTGACAGTATTTCTAACATGGAGTAGTTAATTCAATAACCAGATGTTTTACCAAAATTATTAATCAACTGCATCAAAACAGGGATCAACTGCTAGGACTTTGGAATGAACAACAAAAGATCACCTGCAACTTTTTTTAAAAAAAAAAATCTAAACTGGCATGTTCAACTCCAATAATTCTGAAGTTTTGCCTAATAACACAAACTAAGGATTCTAAATACAAATTGAATCTTGAAGGAGACAGTGAATATCCATGTCTTGAACATCATTACAGTGTGAAAAAAATTGAGAAAACACATTACTCATAATACATGCTCTTGGTCCTGGAAATAAAATTTGAAACACAGCAAGCTCATTGATAATTTCCTCCAAATGTAAAGATTCCAAAAGTAATTGTTGATATAATAGGGTTAGATGGGAAAGGCCAATAAGAGAAAGAAAAGTAAAAACTGTTTAACACAATTTAAAACCATACTGCGTGTGTGAATTTGGATAATATAATTTACCACCTTATCACATTGAGAAATTTCCCAATGAGGTTGATTGCCGGAGTTCCCTCCTTTCAGGACATTTCTGCCTCTTTTCAAGATATTCTTTTTGGGATATCCAAGGTCTTGGTATATGACTCCCTTGGGAAGGCCCACCCCATCTCCGTTGCACCCTCCTTGGTTGAAAAGAGGCAGAAGTGTCATGAAAGGAGGGAACTCCAGCAATCAACCTCATAAAACTTAGAAATTTACCCCTTGTAGTACACTTAGGCCTCTTTTCTAGCATGGAGAGGCACAGAGCTCATCACATGTTCCAGGTTTGAGAAGAGGCTGAAATGTCCTGAAAGGAGGGAATTGTGAACATGGGCCAGTAATCGCGTACAGAGCTCCTACCTCTTATCACTCTTTACACACTTCTTTACAACTGAAAAAAAAGTTGTGATGGGAACCATCAAAGTTTTCCATCCTTTTCATTTCCTAACTGTCAGCAGTGTGTTGTATCCTATGGAGTGCAATGCAGATCAATAGGAGCCCATGGAAAGCAATGATTTTAACCTGAATGATCCATGCTTTCATCCATGCTTTCCCATTTCAATGTGACGAGGTCTTTAGGCTGCAAAGGAATTTTTTTAAGCCATACATTCACACCATGTCTTAAAGAGGAGAGTATTCCACAACTGGGCTGCCAAAACTGAGAAGACCCTTTCCCATATCCTACAATAATGCACCACCCTAGAGAGACACAGAGGAAGTCTCAATCTGTACTCTTCAGGTAGGTATATATAGGGAACAATGCTCCTTCAGATATCCAGGTCACCATCAATATCTTGATTTCTGGCTAGAAGCATTCTGATGTCTTTTCTTTCATAGAGTTTGTATGCAATGTTATTGTCAGCAACCTAGCTGATGTGCTTTGTACCATCTGCAGCTTTTGAGTCAAGGCCAGTCCAACACTGAGTGCATTATGACAGTCTAGTATGGAAGTTACCAGTGCATGAACCACCATGGCTAGTAAGGGTGGTTGATCCATCAAAGATTTGTTTCTAAACTCACATTGGGGGGGATTGTCATTGGTGGTTCAATATAGAAATTGTTCCGAAAATTTTCCGTAAAATTTCGTTATGAAAACGTAATTATTAATGAAAATTCGTTATTATTTCCTGTTAGTCCTCAGCAGGGAAGGAGGTGGGAGTGTCCCCTGCTGTGCTGAGAACTAACGCACGTCAAGCCTTGACGCGGTTTAGGTCTTAGCAGGAAAGGAGGCGCGTCCGTACTACCCCCTGCTAAGAACTAAAGCACGTCAAGCCTTGACGCGGTTTAGGTCTTAGAAGGGAAGGAGGTGCAGAGGGCATTCCCTCGTGTCCTCCTTCCCTGCTGAGAGGCATCCTTCCTCCTTCCCTCTCCAGGCTCTCTCTCCGCTTCTGAGGGAGAGCCTGGGGAACAGGAGGAAAGCTCGGCCGCGCTGCTTCCAAAGCGCCCGCCTCAGCTGGCGAGAGGAGGAAGGAGGGTGCTGCTGCCCTCTAGTCTCCTCTCGTGAGTTGAGAACTGAGGAGGGGGAAAATGACCTAATAACATGCCCTTTACAAAAATGGCGATCCTGGGTTCGGTTTTGAAACTTCACTTCCGGGTTGGACGCCGAGGGTCAATATAGGGTCAAAATAATTTCAAATACGAAATATTAACGGGTTTCAAAGTATTTAAATTGGAGCTATCCACCCCTAATGGCTAGATTATTGTTGTCTAGGGACCCATCTACATTTACCATTTAATGCTGTTTGAAGCTAGCTTTAAATTATGGTAACCAGACAACAAAGGAACACAAAAGAATGGACTTTCCAAAATTTTCTTTGTAATCATCTGGATAGAGATACTATTTTCTTCAATATCGGTTTGAAACTGCATTAAATCTTCAGTGTAGGAAAGCCCTGTTGTGTGTCTAGAAACAGAGCTTGATCTGGAAGCAACCGAGAGAGGGTAATGGGAATATAAGAAACTACCTTTTATTAGATCAGACTACTCTGTCTATGCAGCCAGTTCTGTCTTATTTGCCTGGAGAAAGTGCTATAAAGTCTCAAGCAGAAATAAATAAATACATAAATAAATAAGAAAGAAAGAAAAAAGACAGAAAAGTCTTCAAAGAAGCGTATGTTTTCTCATTGACCTGTGGTCTATCCTCTAGAGATAATTGCTCATATTTAGAGCTGAAAAGCTACGAGAGGGAAAGAAGATAAGCAACTCACCCTTCTTTACTCAGATGCTGCTTGCTCAGACTATTTTAGTTTGAAAAAAAGCAAGGTAAAGAATGACAGGACTCTGTGTAATGTGTAGTTTGAGCCTAGGAGAGATACAACACAGAGAAGCACCAGATGGTGTAAAGTCCCTGCTGCATAAAAAGATCCAGGGAAATGTGTCTGCTTCTTTCAACCTATTTCACAGCATGCCAGATCTTTTCTGTTGATTGCCCTTTTGGAGAGGGGAGGTGGTGCTTTCAGGGATTAAGAAGAAATTGATCAAGAAAAGACTTCTGCTGTTGGCTTTACACTTCTGGTTTGCTGTCCATTTGCAAAAATGAATCTATTGATTTCCCTAGCTGTGCTTTATTTTGTTGTGCATTGCTCTAATGCTCCTTAAAGAACGAGCAATGCACAAAAATTTTTGTAGGCCATATTTTAAACACAAGCATTTTACACATAAGGACCTAAATCGTACCATTAGTTTAAACCAGAGAAGAGCCACTGAGTCAATTGCATTCACTCACCATTAATTCAGTCAATTGATTCAAAGGTTCTCATTCTATTGGGACTAACCAACAGGACTCCAGACACACAGTTACTTACTGAGGCAGGTAATGTCCCACATAAGATACTCTGACATACGGTAATAGTATATAAGCTAGGAACTGGCAAGGCAAGTGCTCCTTGTATCATTTTACTATGCCTGAGCTATATAAAGACAGAAAATAAAGGATTGCAAATAGGGACCCTTGGCAACTTATGCCTTTTAAAATTACTTACTTTGCTATATATGTTTTTTTAAGGTGTGCACCATATATTGTTTTAGCCGTTGTGTTTTAACTTATATTTTTAGTTGTTTGGGGTTGTATATTGGGAGAAAAGATAGCCAACTGAAGAGAAAATGCCTTTTAAGTAGGCAACCCATGGTTTAAGAAGGTTAGATGAGGACTTGATACATACTGGATACATACCCACCCCATCACACCTGGATTGTTCATTTCCATATATAATTAAATAATGCACCTTTGACTTATCACACAGCATAGTAATGATTCCTCCCAATCTGTCGGATGTTCTCCCACATCACTGACTTCCGTCTTTTATTTGTTTTGGCAGATATCCCACAACCACACAAGTTTGTAACCTCCATCCAGATGGAGAAAAATAAAAGCATATTTTAGTCATGTGGAGCTGTGCAGTGCCAAAAATATTTTAATTTATTTTAAAGGGAACAATCATGGGGAAGGATAGAATCGTAGAATAATAGAGTTGGAAGAGAACACATGGGCAATCTAGTCCAGTACCCTGCCACGTAGGAAAAGCAGAAAGTACTCCTAACAGATGACCATCTGTTTAAAAGTTTCCAAGGAAGGAGTTTCTATCGTACTCCAAGGTAGATAATTCCATGACTAAAAAGCTCTTACAGTCAGGAAGTTCTTCCTAATGTTCAGGTGGAATCTCCTTTCCTTTAGTTTGAACCCGAGCTCCGGGTCCTAGTTCCAGGGCAGCAGAAAACAAGAGTGCTCCTTCTTCCTTATGACATATTTTCACATGTGTATACATGGCTATAATGTTTTTTCTCAACCTTTTCCAGGCTAAACATGCCCAGCCCTTTAAGACGCTCCTCATAGGGCATGGTCTCTAGAGCTTTGATAATTTTAGTTGCCCTCCTCTGAACACCTTTCAGCTTGTCAATTTCTCTTTAAAATTGTGGTGCCCAGAATTGGACATAGCATTCCAGGTGAGGTCTAACCAAAGCAGAATAGAGAGGCACAATGACTTCCATCAATCTAGACACATTTTTTAAAAATTCTGGTATTATAGTTCTTTTCAAAAATCAATATAATAATAACAACAAAAGAGAAACACGATAAGTATAGAGAAATAGAACTCTTATACCAGGGGTGCTCATTAGGTAGATCGCGATCTACTGGCAGATTGCGTAGGGCATCCTGGTAGATCGCAGGCAGGGCGGGAGGAAGGCTCAGTCCCGCCCCGCAGGCTCCCGCCGCCGCCCAAGTGCTGCCGGCCCTAGGTTATCTAAGGTCCTTTCCACACAGTTGAATAAAATCCCATGTTATCTGCTTTGAATCAGATTATATGGCAGTGTGGATTCAGAAAACCCAGTTCAAAGCAGATATTGTGTTATATGTTTCACATTTTTGTAGAGGGTAGGTAGATCATTTTGACTTAGTTGTTTTATAAGTAGCTCGCATGCTGAAAAAGTGTGAGCACCCCTGTCTTATACTATTTAAACCACTTATTTCAATGGTAAACCCACAATCTGTTAAATCACTTTAGGCCATGCACACCTTACAATCTAGTAAATCTGGACAAGTTATAAATGTTGTAGGCAAGGCAACATTGGGTAGTAAGAATGGAAGCAAACAGTGTAGTAGCAGTGTATTTTTGTGGCTTCCTCGGGGTTCATAATGCCCCTCCCTCAGCTTTAGGTGGTGGTTTTATATGGATTATCAATTAGCTGCTGCAAAGTAGTTATAATTCCTTCTCAACCCTTGCCTGCCGCACCTCTATGGAGCCATAAAGACTTGCTGTTGGCTTTCAGCTTTGGCCCTGAACCTAGGAATGTACTGCTGTTATTTACCTCATAAATAAACAGAAGAGCTGTCAATTCCATCCCAAACATCCTTCAAAACATTCTTCTATCTTGAGAATATTTGGGGGGAACAATCCCCCCACTTGCAGTCAAACTGTAAAACTATGTTTTAAATCTGTGATAGAAATTCTAAAGCACAGCACTAGGTTGAGGTGCATAGCTCCATAATCACTGTCCTGGTTGAGATATATATATATATTGATATATATATATATATATATATATATATATATATATATATATATCTCCTGTCTGCTTCGAAGCATCGCATTCTAAAAGAGCAGTTTCTATTTGTTAACTTATGTAGATTTGTGGCCAGCATTCTCCAGAGTTCAGATTGACCAACTCAAGGACCTGAAGAATAATGAAAGTATGATAAATTATTTATTTATTTACCACATTTGTACCCCACCCTTCTCACCCCAAAGGGGACTCAGAGTGGCCTTACAACAGGCAACCATTCAATGCCATACACATATATGTCCATAAAATAAAAAATTACAATTAAAACCCATGCAGTTAAAACATCAATTATTAAAACATCAATTAAAATCACATTATCCAAATCATAATCCAGGGCCGTTCCATTTGTCAATCACATTAAATGGAAAGGCTTAGATTAAATTAGCTTAATGCCAGTCTTGACAACTTGGAAATAATTGATGCATTTTTGTAGTTTTTCAGAAGAAAATGCCTGCTCGCATAGGTTTAAATCCAATTACTAGTCCCAACTAGAGTTGACCCTTTGGATCAGTGGGATTTACACATGTCTTGATTCATTCCGAAGTTGAGTCTGTGAGTAAACTTTTGTTGGAAGTAATAACTGAATTTAATTCATAATCATTGTGTACAAAGTAGATACCATATTTTCATTGAACAAATATTTAGAGTTTAACTTTCATGCTATTTTCTTAGAGAATAGGGTCACAATTGACAAGAGAAAACATGTAATTGACTTTCCCCTCAAAATAACTACCGATTAATATATTCTTGGCTTTTCTTCACGAACGAAGATTCAGGAAGGTCTCATCCCATGCTTTTTACAAGCAGGTTGATGATTTGGAGATTGGATGTGTCATTCGAGCCTGTGCAATGGATTTTTCTGGTGGAGCTCAGTGTGCACAGAACTGGCCTCACCCTTTAAACCAAAGGTTTGTCTGCCGGGGCCTAGCAAGCTGGGACGGTGGCAGCGAGTTCCTCCAGTCGTAGGTTTGGTTTGAGTTTCCTTCTCTAGATGGTTGACCTTACAGGGTTAAACGAGCACCACCTGCCCGAGCTTGAAATCAGAGTTTTCCTTCTCATAAACGTTACAAGCTCCGAACATGGTCTACGTGCGGTAGTAAGAATGCAGTCTACTGCATAACTTGTGGGTGTGGCCAACTCTACATTGGGGAGACTGGGAGAGAGTTACGCAAGAGGATTTGCGAGCATCGTTCGCGTTTGAAAAATAAAAATGACACATCTCCACTGTATACTCATTTCCTTGCTGCACAGCATGATTATCGGGATTTTACGGTCACGGTATTAGACTGCGTAACTCCCAAGCCCCATATGGATGTTAAAAATAGGCTACTCCAACTAGAACGAGATTGGGTCCTACGCTTGGGGACTGAGTCCCCAAAAGGGTTAAACTTTCAATTATCTATTATCAGCTCTATTTGTGTTTACTGGTTTATATTAGAAGCCATCACCCCCCTTGCCAAAAGACTAGAGAGCCCATCCTGCTCTTTGACGCTCTTTGTCAGACCCTGCGGTTGTGACCTGTATGGCATGGGAGGCCCTACCGGTGGCTATTATGCCACTGTCAGCATAGCTCACAACTTTATTTGGGTACGCAAGCCTCTCCCCCTCGACAAGGGGGCACCAACGGAAAGGGCGATTAATAACCTATTCTATGAAAAGCTCTGTTTTGTAAAGTGTGTTGAATTAAGAATATCCTAGAATTTCCTTGGTATAGCTACTCTCTTCATAATAGAGAGACCTGAGAAGGCACCAGTGTACTAATATTTTAGTCATAAGATAAGTAGTCATAAGAACACAGGTAGACACCAAGTGGAGACTATCGAAAGCCTGTCTGTTCCAGTATTCTTGTCTCACAGTGGTCAACCAGATAATGATAGAAGAGCAGCTATCAGACTGCGAATATAATAGCTCCCTTCTGGGGTCTTTCCATACTACACAATTATGGTAATATGCTACTACAACTGCCATGGCAGCATCCTATGGAATTCTAGGTTTGTAGTTTGATGAGGAACCAGAGTTCTCTGGCTGTGGATTTGAGTCATCCCAGCCTAAAATGGAAATCCCAGGATCTTAGAGAAAGGAGACATGAAATCTGAAGTGGAATCCTTGTACATTAATTATGTAGTGTTCTAGCCACATGCCATATCCTCCAGCTGATAGTACTGTCTCTAAAACTGGAACTAATGTACAGCCACAATGAGTAGCAGCCTCAGAGAGCACTCAGAGTGACTGGTAAATCCGTGGACAATCTTGAATATAAATTTTCCAGACTGGCCCCAGAGGCAGCCACAAGTAACCAGCTGAACCCAGTGTGCCATTGGGTTGGTGTCCACATGGTCCATATGGGCAAAGATTTCTTCAGTTCCTTGGATAGTCACCTTACCTTCCATATCACCATCACTGCTCCTAGCCAACCACATAGCTCTGTGTGAGCAACTAGCCATCATGGACATTGCCGGAGATATGTGCACATCCAGAAGAAAAGAGGGGGCTAATCTCCTCACCGTCTTCCTAGCTGTGTGGGTGTCTCTATTGATGTCAGAACTGCATGCACACAGTGGTCAGAAGTTCACACAAAGCTCTGTGACCAGCTAGGAGTGGTGGTGGTAGCAACACGGACACAGTCTACCCTTTCTCTGCATTGAAAGGAGCAGAGAAATGGACTCATCCAAATCAACCCTTATTCAACTGTCTATATCGTAGGATACACTGGAATTTCAAGCAAACTCTGGAGCATCCCCTGACTTTGCCTGAGGTGAGGCAAAATCACCTTAACACAGGATAACTCACATTACTCCATGGAAGTGCAGGAAAGTTGTAAGAACAGCCAAGAGTCAGTTCAAGGTGAGTCCAGCTTTTCTTGCCCATGTAGTTGATACATTGTGCAGTGTAAAAAGAGTCACTCATGTTTTTCTCCCTTCTTACTTTCAATGTCTCTCTCAAACTAAGAAAAAACATGAATTCATATTCTTTTGATTGCAAAGTAGATCTGAATTAAATTGAAAGATTTATTGATAGTGGCAGTAGATCTACAAGGCTTCCTTGCCAAAAAGTGATTAACAACAGGAATAAAAAGTCTCCACCTTCAAATTCAATTTCTGTGGAGAAACCACGATTTTTGTTGTTGTGGGAAATGATTTGTGACCTTGGCTCTGGTAATGATAACATATTTTGTAAGCTGAACATATGCTTAGCAGCATCCTGTTCGGTAATTCTTGGCACATGTTTGTCTGTCTGTGCTATTAAAATGCACCTGGCTCTGGTTGGTGGAACTCAGCATTGTATTATGTATTTTTTAACTATTTGTATTTGTATTTAACTGGTTTTTAATTAGATTTTAATGTATTATTTGTGATGTAATTGTTGTTTTATTGATTGTACATGTGGCATCGAATCGTTGCCTTTTATTAGCCACCCTGAGTCCCCCTTCGGGGGTAGAGAAAGGCGGGTTATAAATAATTGAAATAAATAAATAAATAAATAAATATTAAAAAGAAAAGAAAGAATCTGCACACATGGCATTCCAACTTAAAGCAAATTAAATGTGTATATACCAATAAGATTTACATATATCCTAATTGGTTCAGCTAGAACTTAGGGTTACATTCCAGATCATGGGTAGCTATTGGCAAGGGATGCAACTCACTGGCAGCTTCAGTCTTTGTAATCTCCATATAGGGTTGAGAGAGCCACATGAAATTTTGTAAACAAAAAGTGGTTTTGGTGAACTAATGCTTGGATTTTGGTGCCGTGCTTTTAACTTGAATATGCATTGAATATGTTAAATGATTTTTAACTGTGATTTAAAAATACTGTTTATATTTAATGCTGTCTCAATGTTTGTATTTTCATATATTTTAAATTGTGTACTAATACTTTTATGTAAAGCTGACTTGAGTCCATTTTCGGAGAAATAAAGTGAGGCATAAATATAAAAACAACAACAACAACAAAACATTTACTGTGTGGGATATGATGTCGCGTTTTATGCTTGTGTTTTATTGTATGGCTGCATAGATGTCACATGTTAGCCTATTTTATATGCTGTTATCCACCCCGAGCCTGCAGGGAGGAGCGGAATACAAGATGGAATAATAAATAAATAAATAAAATATGTTGTAATATTGTTGGCAGTGAATAGTGGAGAATGGGGTGTAAAACTGTACATGTGACCTTTCACATTTTAGCTTTAACTTTTGTAGTTTTGAGTATTTGCAGATCTGTTTGATTCTGTCTAGTAATCTCTTAAGACCTTCAAGGTGATTCTATGCCAGATGGTTACCAGAGTCACCCAGAAGCACATAGAGGTTTTATTGGATTAAATCAATAGCAGGTTTTTTATTCTGAGTTTTCCTATTGTCACAAAGGCTCTGCACACTTAACATTTACCATTTACCAGATATATACCCTGCTTTTCTCACGCCTTAGGGGACTCAGGGCGGCTCACATATATAGGCAGTTTATTTATTTTGTATCAAAAGCATTGAATAAATTAGTGTAAAACTGATAAAATAAGAGGAACACAAGTGGCTAAATATCTTTCGACCAAAAATGGCCAACCTCAACCACATTGTCTGTAGCCTCCAACAATTGTTCCTCTGTACATGAGGCAGGGCATAATGGACAAGCATACAGATCTGGAGTTGTCTGTTCTGCTCCACAGTCACACAAGGCAGAGGATTCTTCTAGGTCAGGGATAGGGTACCTATGGCTCGGGAGCCAGGTGTGGCTCTTTTGATGATTGCATCTGGCTCACAGAGCCACTTTATTAGGCCCCGGCCCCTCCTGCCGGAGTCCCTCTCAGCTCCTGTCCCGTATTGACAGGCATGATTGTAGAATGAACCCTGAGCAAGCCTTTTGGCCTCTTCCCCTTTTGTTGTCCTTGCAATTTGTCTGAGCACCAGGGAATCAAGCTGTGCTGCCCCTTTAAGAGATTTCCTCCTCCTCTTTCCTTCCTCCCCTTGCCTCGCTCGTGACGTCAGTGCGGGGCTGGGTCTGTTGCTGCTGCTGCCGCCTGGGCTTCCGTGGCTAATGGTGGGAGATCAGTGGGGTGATACAAAGAGAGGGGAAGGGGAAATAATCCCGAGGGTGGAAAGTGGAAAAGGCCCTGGTTTCCTACCATCCCCATTGCATGTGACCTTTGATTTTTGGGGAGCCACATGGGAGGGGCTTGGGTTTGCAAAGGAAATGCAAAAGAAATGTTTTGTGTGGAATGGATTGGAAGGAGCTGTGCATGGGATATGATCCTGGGAGAAGAGGCAGTGTCTTGGAAATTTGGAAGTGCAGTCAAGGAAGGAAGATCCCCCCCCCCTGTTCCCAGATTGTATTGAGGGAATCATAGAGTTGGAAGAGGGAACTGAAGAGCTATCAAGCCCAATCCCATTCCTGCACATCCACATTTCACAAGCCCTCTTTCCCAGTGCATTTGCAAATGGGCGGGGAAAGAGGCCGCCACTGGGGTGCTTCCTGCTCATGGCCACACTGTGCGATGATGAGCCTCTCCTGGAGGCTGGGCCTGCACCCCTCCTATCAGCTGTGTAGGCAGTGAGAGAAAGAGTCCAGTGATTTTGATGTAGAGCTGAAGCAACTGAAGATACTGTAAATCCCATCATCTGTTCTACATCCTCCCCCAAACCCCTCCAGTATTTTGTGGAGCACAGAATGCTCTTTTATTGCAAGTGAACTATAAATCCACACATCTGCAACTCCCATATGTCAGGGTCTGTTTCCCCCAACCCTTTCCAGTATTTTCTGTTGTTTATACTCACATTTAGTTGAATTCAGTCTTAAAATATATTATATGGCTCTCACTGAAATAAATTTCCAAATATTTTGCTTTAATGGCTCTCCGAGTCAAAAAGGTTCCTGACCCCTGTTCTAGGTAGTGCCATTTTGCCAGAGTGCCTTTTGATCTGCCCACTCCACTTCTGAGTCTGTTCAGGGACTTCCAAGATGCCCATTCTTGGTTTGCCCCTGGAAGACACGGAAAGAGCCTCCTCGAAGACTGAGTAAATATAGTCGGGCATCCCCTGGGCAATGTTTCTTGTAAATGGCTAATCTTTCCAAACCCCAAAGCATTGCTTTTAAACATTTTTAGCATGTAGGCAGTGATTTGATGCCATAAGAACATCATGAAAGGACTAATGTATTTGTCAATATTAAAATTATTTACATTATTTAAATTATCTGGGACTGATTTACCCGGGATAAGCATCACTGAACTCAATAGAACTTATGTCTGAAACTGTACTGGATTAAATCTTTCTCTATCAATCACATTTTGTCTGTATTTCATATTCCTTGTCACATGTAGCTCACTGACCAGATTCTATACAAATATTGCCTAACTCTGCTGACTCTCTTCTCTCTATCTTTTCCCCTTAATTTTGCCCTTTCCTTTGCACCTTTTGCCCACTTTTTCAGTTTTTCTCAGTTCAGAATAAATAAGGCTTCAATGAAATGGTGCTACTCCTGGTAGATAAGGACAGCATGTTAACTTCCATGTCAAACTTTGCTGCACTCCTTGATTCTTGCAGTCAGAATTGATTGAGAATGATTGATGCATTTTCAACAACCTGATTGGGTGGGGTGAGAAATCTTGTGGGTTAGAAGGAGATGCTTAGATCACCAGCAGCAACAGTAAGTGACGGTGTGGAGCTTCAATAATCGCTGCCACCGTTGCACTACTTTCACTTGGCACTCAGCCTGCCTTTAATGGAATGTGACCCACATCTGAGAATGAGCTCATCTGTAATCCACTTAACAGAACTGTATGAGTAAGACTGATGTCAGAGCAATTGCTCACCTTCTTTGTTTCCTTCCTTCTATTCTTCCTTTCTTTCTCTGTTACCTCTTCTTGCTTTAGGAGGAGAAAAGACAATGTGTTCTTTGCTATTATTATTAATTTGCAAAAGAAAACATTGAAGTTCAAAATCAAGGATAGGGACCTTCTTTATGTCCATGGTTAGAACTGAATTTCAGAGATGTTCTTGGAAGCCATATTCCAATCGCAGGCAAAGTTAAAAGTGAAAAGGTGGATCGAAAAAAGGCAGCATGTTTGAGCTTCAAGGTTTGATTGATTTTGCTATTTGTGAAAAAGAGAAACTGAAATGCAAAATGTTTATTTTTGTTTACAGAGGCTACTTATTCCTTAAAATAGTTCTCTACTTTCTCCCACTCTTAACGCACCTTGCTTAGAGAGCTCCCCTTCATTATTCTAGTTCATGTGTCCATTTCCATGGTTTCTATTCATTTCAGTTGTCAATCATAGATGGAAGGTATTTCTGTTGTTTTTCACCTGTTTGCCAATATTATCCTTGTTATTGTAATTATATATATAATTATTCTACTTGTAGGTTTATTGATTTGTACATCTATCATGTTGAGAGGGTACAATTGTGATGTAAATTCTAATTATAAAATACTATTAATTGTATATATCTTCTTATAATAGTTCTTAACTCTTTTACGATTCCATAACATGATAGAGTGTACGTTTCTTTTTCTCACATTTCCAGTATAAGGCTTTCCTGGTTTTATATATTTTAGCTAGTGTCTGTGGGGTTACCATTGATAGTGGACTTTCCTCAAGATCGCTAGAACAATCATGTCTTTCCAAGCTCTTTCCCATTAGTCAAACGATTACCCTTCCAAAAATCTTTTTGTCCAGGTCAGCACATATTCTTTTATTGGAGATATATATATATATATATGGGCCAGAACCATTCAGGACTTTAAAGGATAAAACCAGCACTTTGAATTGTGCTCGGAAGCTGATATATATATATATATATATATATATATATATATGAAATGGTCATTGTTTTTTTTATCACCTATCAATGCATCCCAATCTGTTTCTACCAATTATATTCCTTCTTGTTTATTATCCATACTGTGACATTTCAACCTTGTCATTAGGGGAAATTCATATAAAAGCTGGGGGGGGGGATCAAATCACAGGAAGGGGTAGGATTCCCAGAAGGGCCTAATTGAGTGTGTGACGTGTGTGTGTGTGTGTGTGTGTATATATATATATATATATATATATATATATAATACATTTCTATCCCACCCTTCTCCCCAAAAAGGGAACTCAGGGCGGCCTCACATAAGCATCAACATATATAACATAAAATTACAATTAAAACAGTAAAATCATTTAAAAAGACATTATACAAAATCACCAGTAAATTCATTTAACAATAATTTAACATGCCAGTAAAACCAAAAATGCAAGCTGGAAAAATCCATGTTGCAAAAACCCAAGATTCCTTTTTCTATTGCCGCTGGCCTCTATTCTAACGTCTGGCCCCAGAGTCAGGTCTTCAGTTGTCTTCTAAAGGACAGGAGGGAGGTGGCCAACCTGATGTCTTTGGGGAGAGAGTTCCTCAGACGGGGGGGGGGGGGGCACTGCCGAGAAGGCCCTGTCTCTCATCCCCACCAACCGCGTTTGCGAAAGTGGTGGGATCGAGAGCAGGGCCTCTCCTGATGATCTTAAGCTTCGTGATGGTTCATAGCAGGAGATACGTTTGACAGGTAATCTGGGCCAGAACCATTCAGGACTTTAAAGGATAAAACCAGCACTTTGAATTGTGCTCGGAAGCTGATCGGCAGCCAGTGGAGCTGGCATAACAAGGGAGTAGTACGCTCCCTGTACACTGCTCCAGTTAACAACCTGGCTGCCAACCATTGGACTAATCGGAGCTTCCGAGAAGTTTTCAAATGCAGCCCTACATAGAGAGCGTTGCAGTAGTCTATTCGGGTTGTAACCAGAGCGTGGACCACTGTGGCCAGGTCAGACTTCCCTACCTCCATCTTCTACATCATTTTATTTTGACTTCTTTGAATGATAGTTTAGCTATACAAGAGAAATCTATCCTCCTCTCCCAAAAAGATGGCACAGTTCAAGTGTTTTAATTGACATTTGGTTGGAGTAACCACAAACAATACTTTCAAGAGACAATTAAGGCGCTATCCTCCTGCTCCAAATGTACTCTCCAAATATGCTACTTGATCCAAGTTTATACTAAGAGATGCAATGAAAGTAAGGTAGTTTTCACAGCAACTGGTGGGAATTCCAAGAAAAACAAGGTATGACATTACGGAACTTTTGAACACAGTTCTATAGTATAGGTAGTTCTATAGTATAGCTAGCTTTGATGTCTAGGTCTGACAAATGCTGATTTGCACAGATACATTTGGACTGCCTCCTGTGAGTGACATATGCATGACTAACTGAATGTTCCTTCTGCACATGACACCTTTTTGTCATGACGGATGGGGGAATTTTGGACCTTCATCCACTATGCCCATCTCCCTTAGCTGCCTATTGGATTGAAGGCTGAAAACTCCCCATGGTCATTCAGTGGGACAGCCACTCTTTCTAGCCAGCTTCTTTATTGCAGCCACTTCCATGTAGGTGATATTATCCTCCTGAACTTCTGAAGGGCTGACCAGCCTGCAGATAGCTAAATCAAGCATACTGTGTTGGGTGGGAGGGGTGTAACTACACCTGGTAGAATGTTACATTCCACCAGTGCAGTGCAGGGCTATGGTTCTTTATTTCATTTTGCATTCTGAGATAATAAAAAAACTTCTGGCATTAGTGAGAATTGAGTCATAATACTGTTGAGAGAGACAAAATGTGTGCTCTATATATGAACTTTGTGACATCACTAAACACAAAGGGCTTTCTCCATCAGTCTCTTCTAGAGGACTTCCTGCCATTATCTATTTCTTCTCATTCTCTCCTGCTTCTCCTGTCTCTCCTCTACAGATATAGAATATGCATAAAAAATAAAGTAAAGCTTATATATTAATCAAAGACTTTTACCTGGGACTAAGTCCCTATCAGCATAGTTGCCTGCCAACCCCCGAAATAACGAGACCACACACCAGTATTTGGGTATTAAGTATGGGCAACTTTTATTAATTGTTATCTGCTTAAGTTTGACTGGATCTAAACCTATGGATCCGGAACTTAGTGGCAAAGTCGAGGTAGTGACCCAGCCCAGCCTACTCCTTGGCTAGTTAGGACGAAACACCCGGGTCCCCTGGACACCAAATTCATGTAACCTCTGAGGGAAATGTGTCAAAGAAGTCTCTCTCAGGATATCTGAGACCATACTCTCTCTATTGCTAGGCCATTATAATTCACCTCACTTCATCAAATTGAACCTTAGGTGAGTGTTTTAGTTAATGTCCTTCACTCCTGAAGGGCACCGGTGCCTTGGGCATACACCAAATTTTAGCTTTTCCTAACTGTTTACCGCCACAGATTGGGGGCAGATGTCCATCAATCCCCCACCAAGTCCTCACCAAGGCTCTAAACCAGCCTGAAATCACCAAACTTGTTGGTCAATCAGTGAGATGGATAACATCTGTTTCAAAGATTGGGTCTTGGAACAAGTGAAACATTGTGTTGTCAGCGAGCCCCTTTACCATGGGTCAACACCCTGTAACTGGCTCACTTCTTGGTTTTTACATCTTCCAGACCTCACCATCAACATCATTGGCATGGCACCATTGATGACTGGGACATCCAAAGGGATACACCCCTGGAGTGAAATACAAAGGGATTACACCATCCCAACATGAGCCTCTTCTATCTCTTTATTCAATTGAGACAATAGAAGGAGACGTAAAAGGGTGATCATAGGGACTCTTTTGAGCTTTGCGCTCCACCCCGTGGGCATAGCGGTGCCACTATATAACAGGGGAGGGGGCCTCCATCTATGGCCAGAGCAACTCACCAAAGGCTCCTAAATAAGCTCTTCAGCCATGGAATCAGGGGACAGGTCTTGTCCTGGTTTGGAACCTGGCTAAACTGTAGGAAACAAAGGGTGGTAATAAACGGACATTTCTCTGGGTGGAAAGAGGTGAGAAGTGGCGTACCCCAAGGTTCAGTTTTGGGTCTGTTACTTTTTAATTTATTCATTAATGATCTGGATGTAGGAGTGAATTCTGAGATAGCAAAGTTTGCAGACGACACTAAATTGTTCAGGGTAGTTAAAAATGAAACTGATTGTAAAGAGCTCCAGAAAGATCTCTCGAAATTGAGTGAATGGGCAACAAAGTGGCAAATGCATTTTAACCTAAACAAGTGTAAAGTCATGCACATCGGGGCAAAGAACCCCAACTACACCTACAAATTGATGGGGTCAAAGCTTTCCGAGACAAACCAGGAAAGGGATCTTGGGGTTTTGGTGGACAGCTCAATGAAGATGTCAACCTAGTGTGCAGCAGCAGTGAAAAAAGCAAATTCTATGCTAGGCATGATCAGAAAGGGAATTGAAAATAGGTCAGCAAATGTTATATTACCTCTCTACAAATCTATGGTAAGGCCACATTTGGAGTACTGTGTACAATTCTGGTCTCCGCACCTTAAGAAGGATATAACGGAACTGGAAAAGGTACAGAAAAGAGCAACAAGAATGATCTAAGGGATGGAGCGGCTCCCTTATGAAATCAGGTTGCAACGCCTTGGTCTTTTCAGCCTTGAAAGATGGCGTCTAAGAGGTGACTTGATCGAAGTGTATAAAATCATGCATGGGATAGAAAAGGTGAATAAAGAAAAACTATTTTCTTTGTCACAAAACACTAGGACTAGGGGCACTCCCTGAAGCTCCAAGGTAGGACAATTAGGACTAATAAAGGGAAATATTTCTTCACCCAGAGGGTCATTGAGTTATGGAACTCACTTCCAGAAGAGGCTGTGACAGCTGTCAGCCTGAACAACTTCAAGGCAGGATTAGACAGATTCATGGATACCAAGTGTATCGGTAGTTACTGAAAAGGACATTCAAGTGCCACCTCGGAGTTGGTTGAGGTAGGCAGGATTTCCCCCGTGTACAACTGGTGGGCCACTGTGTGACACAGAATGTTGGACTAGATGGGCTGTGGTCCGATTCAGCATGGCTCTTCTTATGTTCTTAACTGTTGCAGAAAAGAAAAAAAATAGTCCTCAGCTCTCTGTTACATATCTGGAGAGGGGATGGCAGAGGTGAGGGAAGATTCAGAATGCTAGTAGTGCCCATACTGCTGGCAGAAGGGACATCATTAGGCACAACTCTTTGGTGTTTATATTGAAATCAATTATGCACACAGGATTGGATTGCATGGTGTGAAGCCATGAGCCCTTTCAAATGTATGCATCCCATTGAACTCTGTAGTCACACTTCATGAATAAAACTGGCTTAGGAGTGCATTGCATATCTTGTCTTACTGATATGGAATACCTTTTGAAATGTGAAAATGGCCAGTAGTAATTGGGATAAAAATTCACCGAAGTCATTATTTAGCAGTCTTCACTGAGCCCCTGCCATGCAGATACATGGGACCACAACTCCCATTATCCATTACCACCTGGCTGGGCTGCATTTAATTGCTGGAAGTTCTAGTAAAAAAAACATCAAGATTTCACAGGGACCTGGGGAAATCTTGACTTACTAGAACTCTCATACTTACAAATTCACCATACAGCATTGTAGAATACTTGGATTTCCCAGTGTTCATATGGAGAGAAGCCACGCTATTATTTGTTTTTGTTTTTGTTTTTAAAAAAATAGAAGTTAGATATACAGATATCAGCAAGTGGAACATGGAAACACATATTTATACATGGAAATAAACATTATTAGCTGCAGAACAAGCTGATGCTGGAGGCCCAATTACAGTTGCTACTTGAGAAATCAAGAAATACACTGTATTCCCATACTGACAAAGCTTTCATTTAATTAGCTGTCTTACACCAACTCTGCTGTTATCAGAGAGAGGACAGCAGTAGCCTGCCTCCTCCTTTCATTCCTTCAGGAACAGAAATATGATCCCCATTATCTGGCTTATGAAGGTTTGTGTTCATTTCCCCAGTTAGTTGGGGTCCCTTTTTTGTTCACATTTCATTTGCATAAAAAACCTTTTAATGCAAATGAAAAACACTTTTTTGCATTAAAAAAGCCCCCTTTTCTCCTCATAATTTGGCTGGGTTTGAATAGTGTACACCTTCGTCTTTGTGGATGTATGGTGCCCTACTGGCAGGTTTCCCTGAATCAGAGAAATATCTCAGGGTTGACGTTACTGGTGTGCAAGGCCTCTTGACATGGGCTGCTCTCCTTGCTGTGGAAATGTTACTTTTAATCCCTATAGCCCTATGATAGCAGTTGCTATTATAAAGATAAGGAGATGAAACATTTCAATCTGTATCTCTATTTAGTTTGGGTTGAGGAAGACAGATAAATCCAACTCAATACTTTGGATTTCAGAGATCACTTTGAGGCTATATAGTCATGTTTACAGCGGAACTGGAGATGCTTTTAAATCCAGTTTCCCTCAGTGCCAGTCTGTGACTCTTGTAGGTTTCCTTTCAAAAGCTACATATGGAGGTGAGCTCCTTTCAGGAAGTCTTCCAACATGGAAAAAGTGGGAATGTGTGTAGAGGAGCCTCTGTTCTCAATCTTTTCTGAAGACTCATGTAGGGTCTAAGATGCATTTAGAGCCAGTGTAATTAGAGTACTAAATGGGTACTTATGCAAGCCGCCCAAGTCCCTTCGGGGAGATGGAGGCAGAGTATAAAAATAAAGTTATTTATTATTATTATTATTTGAAACACAACAAGATGAGCCTACAGCAAACAAGATCACTCTGCTGTCTGTTGTATTGGATCACACATCAGACACTTCTCAAGTGTCTAGGACTGTGTGATGTATCGGTGAATGCGTGCAGATCCCAGTAAGGTGACCTTTTGCAGCTGACAGATGGTATAATTGTTGTTGTTGTTGTTGTTGTTGTTGTTGTGAGATCCAGGTTGTAGTCTCCACTGAAAATGTACTCCATAACCCTGTCCTAACCTGAGCTTAGAAATTTCATTATTTTAATAATACAATTTCCATCATCCCTGAGATAGCATGGTTATGTCTATACTGGCTAGAGGTTTCTGGAAACCAAAGAAGGAGCTTTTCAAAGCTAGGTAGGTCACTCTTTCTTTCAGTTTAATCTGTTGCACAGATTATTGTGACAATATAGTACAGGAGATTAGAAGCATAGACACACTGCCTTGACCTCATTGGAGGAAAGGAGTGATATAAATACATGAAGACTATCAAATGAACTTTTTGGAAGTTAGGAATAGGGAGTTAGCATGGAATAGTGGTTTCTTCTTCAGTGAGTTGAACAAACATACCAAAAAAGTTTCTACATTCATTTCGAATATGATTTGGTCTTTCTCTACTACAGTCTGAATCCAGTTTCTACTTATAGTACATGCTGTATGAAATAGCCTTCAAGCTCAAACACTGAGAAATGAATGCGGTCATTACTAATAGTCAATATGGATTTATCCAAAACAAGTCATGCCAGACTAATCTGATCTCTTTTTTCAATAGAGTTACAAGCTGGGTAGATGCAGGGAATGCCATGGATGTAGCATATCTGGATTTCAGTAAGGCCTTCAACATGATCCCCCATGACCTTCTGGCAAACAAACTAGTCAAATGTGGGTTAAGCAAAACTACGGTTAGGTGGATCTGTAATTGGTTAAGCGGATGAACCCAGAGGGTGCTCACCAATGCTTCCTCTTCATTCTCAAAAGAAGTGATGAGCGGAGTGCCGCAGGGTTCCTGTTAATGACTTAGATGAAGGATTAGAAGGCATGATCATCAAGTTTTAAGATGACACCAAATGGAGAGATGGCCAATATTCCATAAGACAGGAGCAGAATTCAAAATGATCTTAACAGATTAGAGAGATGGGCCAAATTAACAAAATGAAGTTCAACAGGGACAAATGCAGGATATTCCACTTAGGTAGAAAAATGAAATGCAAAGATATAGAATGGGGATGCCTGGCTCGATAGCAGTATATGTGAAAAAGGTCTTGGAGTCCTTGTGCACAACAAGTTAAACATGAGCCATCAAAGAGATTTTGGCCTGCATAAATAGGAGTATAGTGTCTAGATCCAGGGAACATGGAACAATGGCTTCAAACTACAGGAGATTCCACCTGAACATTACGAAGAACTTCCTAACTGTGAGAGCTGTTCAGCAGTGGAACCCCCTGCCCATGAGTGTGGTGGAGGTGCCTTCTTTTAAGCAGAGGCTGGATGGCTATCTGTTGGGAGCTTTTTGAATGTGATTTTCCTGCTTCTTGGAAGGGGTTGGACTGGCTGGCCCAAGAGGTTTCTTTCAACTTTATGATTCTACAATTCAAGGGCAGCTGCGTCAGTGTTTTTAATGTTAAACGGGGACTGAACAGGAAAGGATCTCCAACAAGATGATCTACTGTGAGGTTTTTGAGGGATTACTGTGAACAGTGATTGTTACCATGCCTAGAGTAATTACAGTTATAATTCATTTCAGGGGTAGGGAAAAGTGTGGCCCTGAGACTTTCTCTGTCCAAAAAATGGAGAATAAATTACTAGGCCTGTTTCCGAATGTTTCGCGAAGAACCGCCGCGAAGAACCGTCCAGCGGAACTGTTTCGAGTCGTTAGGGGTCTTTTAAATCCGCCTCAGTGCGAGATCCCTGACGGCTCGGCGGCACACTGTGATGAGTTTGCTAAAGTCTTCGCGGATAAGGTGGCTCTGATCCGTTCCGATTTCGATACCACTTTAACGGCAGTCTCTGAGGATGTGACACGAGCATCTGCTTGTCCGGTTTTGATGGATTCGTTTCAATTGGTTCAGCTTGAGGATGTGGACAAGATCCTTGGAGAGGCGAGGCCCACGACATGCATCCTAGACCCCTGCCCATCCTGGCTGATCAAGGAAGCCAGAGGGGCTTGGCAGAGTGGGTGAAGGTGGTGGTTAATGCCTCCTTCGGGAAGGCACCATTCCAGCCAGCTTAAAGCAAGCTGTTATAAAACCGCTGTTGAAGAAACCTTCACTGGACCCCACTCAATTAGTGAACTATCGGCCAGTTTCCAATCTCCCTATTTGGGCAAAGTCATGGAACGTGTGGTGGCTTCGCAACTCCAGGGGTTCTTGGCAGACACTGATTATCTGGATCCAGCACAGTCTGGCTTTAGGCCGGGCATGGGACTGAGACAGCCTTGGTCGCCTTGGTAGATGATCTACGGGAACTTGACAGGGGGAGTGTGTCCCTGTTGGTTCTGCTGGACCTCTCAGCGGCTTTCGATACCGTTGACCACGGTATCCTTCTGGGTCGCCTTGCAGATATGGGGCTTGGGGTACTGCATTGCAGGGGCTCCTATCCTTCCTGGAAGGTCGTACCCAGAAGGTGTCATTGGGTGACACCTGTTCGGCTCCACAGCCGTTGTCCAGTGGAGTCCCTCAGGGTTCAGTACTGTCCCCGATGTTGTTCAACATCTACATGAAACCGCTGGGAGAGATCATTCGGAGTTTCGGAGTAAGGTGTTATCTGTACGCAGATGATGTCCAGATCTGTCACTCCTTCCCACCTGTCACCAAGGAGGCTGTCCAGACCCTGAACCGGTGCTTGGCTGCTGTGTCGGACTGGATGAGGGCTAGCAAATTGAAACTAAATCCAGACAAGACAGAGGTCCTCCTGGTCAGTCGTAAGGCCGAACAGGGTATAGGGTTACAGCCTGTGTTGGACGGGGTTACACTCCCCCTGAAGACGCAGGTTCGCAGCTTGGGAGTGATCCTGGACTCAGCGCTGAGCCTGGAACCCCAGGTCTCAGCGGTGGCCAGGGGAGCTTTTGCACAGTTGAGACTCGTGTGCCAGCTGCGCCCCGTACCTTGGGAAGTCTGATCTGGCTACGGTCGTCCACGCTCTGGTCACATCCCGAATAGATTACTGCAACGCACTCACGTGGGCTGCCTTTGAAGACAGTTCGAAATTGCAATTAGTCAGCGGGCGGCAGCCAGACTACTAACGGGAGCTACATACAGGGAGCACACTACCCCCCTGCTGTGTCAGCTCCACTGGCTGCCTGTCCAATTCCGGGCTCAATTCAAAGTGCTGGTTTTGACCTTTAAAGCTCTATACGGTTCTGGCCCAGCTTACTTGTCCGAACGCATCGGCCGCAACCTAAGATCATCCGGGGAGGCCCTGCTCTCGCTCCCGCCGACATCTCAGATGCGGTTGGTGGGGACGAGGACAGGGCCTTCTCGGAGGTGGCCCCCGCCTGTGGAATGCGCTCCCACGGAGATACGGTCCACCTCATCCCCTCCTGACATTCAGGAAGAAGGTGAAATCCTGGCTCTGGGATCAGGCATTCCCTCACCAGCACTAGGCAGCATGTGAGACGGAATTTTAATGGGAGGGAGGAAGAGGGTCAATGTTTTTAATATTGAATACTGTTTTAATTGGAATGATTGTAGATGTGTTGAGGTTGTATTTTAATGCCTTAATGTTTTAATGGGTTGTTGGGTTTACTTTGTGTTGATGTGGCATCGAATTGTGCCTGCTGTAAGCCGCTCTGAGTCCCCCCTCGGGGATTGAGAAGAGCGGGGTAAAATCCTGAAATAAATAAATAAATAAATAAAAATGCTTCTCGGAAGTCGATTCGGAAATTGGTTTTGCTCTGGCTTCGGATTTGAATTACTTCTGATTTTTTTAGTGATTTTATCGAAATGGAATCGGTTGTGTTCCGATAATCAGAAGTTCTCAAAAATATGGGGGATCCATTTTCCATCCGTTTTTGACTGCTACTAGAGGAAAGTCTTGCCCAAAGCCGGTGAAACTTCAGCTTCAGACAAGGCTTCCCTCCCCTCAAAGGCAGGAAGGAAAGCCATGGCGAAAGCAGGCGTTTTATCCGATTATCCGATTATTGGTAACAGGCCTATAAATTACTTCTTCAGGAAGCTTCCCGGTACAACAATTTACTTTTTAAATAGGTTGCAAGACCCCATCATACTGTTTAACATCACAAAAGGTCTCTTATTAAGAACTAGAAGTAGACTTTGGATCCACCCAAAACTGGGCAACTTGGAAGGTGTTGAACAGACTGTGCTCTGACACCACGAGATGCAGAGCCAACCTTAAGAAATGGGGCCACAAAGTGGAGTCCCGGACATGTGAGTGTGGAGAGCAAAACACAGACCACCTACTACAATGCAGTCTGAGCCCCGCCACATGCATAGCTACACCAGAGTCACTCCAAGTGGCCAGCTACTGGTCAAAGGACATTTAATATAATGCCAAGTTTTCAAACTTTGTTTTTTTTTTAAATAATACAATACAACTCTTTGGTTTGCTACTGATATGATAAATAAATAAAATAAATAAAATTGTTTGGAAATTGTAGCTTCTCATTTCCTTTTGCAAATGAGTTGGGTTGAATGTAAAATCTGCATTTCTCAGATATACCAAATGTAAGAGCCTACATCATACTAAGATTAATTTCCCATTGATGAGAAGAGAAGATCTTAGAATTACAATAACTCTTTATTCAACTGCTTTTATTCTAAAATTTGCCTGTTCAATGAATCAGAAGAATGGGGAGAATGACATGCCAGAATGTATTTTACCAATATAGAAACAGCTAAAGGTGCACCTATACTGGAAAATGAATGCAGTTGGCATCACTTGAACTGTCATAGCTCAATGCTAAGGAATCCTGGGATTTGTAGCTGTGCGAGCCACCAGCAGTCTTTGACAGTGAAGCTACAACTCCTGTGGTTCCACTGCATGGAGCCATGGCAGTTAATGCGGTGTCATTCTGTTAGAATCTAAAACACACCTGAAGACCTCTCTTCCAGCAGGTCTATCTAGCCAGTTTTAATCATGAATTTTAAACTTGCCCTTGTGTCTACTATATTTTAATCATTATTCTGTGCATTTTAATATATCTATTTTGTAGAAACACATTTTAATATGTGCATTTTATATAATGACGATATGTTTTTAGCTAGGTTGTAACTTGCCTTGAGCCATAAGCCATTATTAGTATTTTTGTTGTTGTTATTATTCAACAATGTAGATGCACCCTGAAGAAAATGGAAGTCCTCTACCAGCCTGCACCACAGGAAGAACACCATCATCCCCACATCAGCATAGGCAAATCTGTGCTTAAGTCCGTTCAGCAGTTCACGTACCTGGGAAGCATCATTTCTTCAGACGCCAAAATTGACAAAGAGATAGATCACAGATTAGCAAAGGCATATAGTGCATTTGGAAGGCTTCGCAAAAGAGTCTGGAGCAACAAGCACCTGAGGCAAAGCACCAAAAATCAGTGTGTACAGTGCTATCGTACTGTCTATTCTCCTCTATGGATCTGAAACATGGGTCACCTATCGCCAACACCAACGACTCCTCGAACGCTTTCAACAGTGCTGTCTTCGCACAATCCTAAATATACACTGGACCGAGTATGTGACAAATGTTGCTGTCCTTGAGCAAGCAGGGATCACCAGCATTGAGGCCATGCTATTGAGAACACAGCTGCGCTGGGCAGGGCACATTTCTAGGATGGAGGACCACCGCCTCCCAAAGATACTACTCTACGGTGAACTTGCCACGGGTCAGCGCGAGAGAGGCGTCCCAAAAAAGAGATACAAGGACTCCCTGAAACAACACCTCAGGCTCGGCCAGATTGATCACCATCAATGGTCCACCCTGGCCTCACATCGGGAGGCATGGAGATGCACTATCCACAATGCTGCGGCCTCTTTCGAGAAGACACGCCGAACAGAAACGACAACGCAGAAAGAACCGCAACTTGGAAACAACATCACCCAAGGAGACTTTCTGCTATGCTTTCTGCAACCGAACTTGCCTATCTCAGATTGGCCTTTTTAGTCATCAACACACTTGTAAAAAGCGTGGAATGAGTCCTTCCTAAGAATCTTCGTTCGCGAAGTAATGCCGAGAGAGAGATGCACTCTTAGAAAAATGCTTCCCTTCAATCATGGTTGCAGTTTGGTATGGAATTTTTATATTGAATATAATTGGCTTGGTCCATAAGGTTCTCAAAATTTTGTGGAGTAAATGCCATTCCTCTATCTCTCCCTTCTCCAGAAACATTATCTCGACTCTAGAGAAGATGTGCAGTAATAGGATTTATGATTGTGCATACAAAGCAGATCATCATGACTTTATAATTATCGTGTTTAATATTCAATGACTTTTGCAGAGAGAAAAAACTAAGGAAGCCAGCACTCTGTGGAATCTTGCTTGGCTGTGAGATGAAAGAACTGCGACATCCGAATAAAAGAAAACCAGTATCTTTTTCTTTCACATTGAGAAAGAAAACCTGAAACCACTGAGTTGCATTACAATGATCTTTGCTTAAAATAAAAATAAACAAACATAAAAACTCTAGATGAAATAGTTTTTCAAAAAACTTAAGGAAAGAGTTCAGAAGTAAGAATTAAGGAATAATGAAGACATTTTCAAGAAGTTACACCAGTGGTTGCCAAATTTATTCCTTGTGAATGGTATCAAAAGCACATTGAAATGTATAAACGCACTCCCTTATATATTTTATGAGCCATCAAAATTGGGTGTTGGCGGGGGGGTAATGGGTTTTCAAGGATCTCATACTACTCTGGGCTTGGTGAAGGTCTCATCTGGAATAATGTGTCCATAATGTGTTTAATTCTATTTTAATGCTTGCATTTTTGAATATTTTAAATTGTAGATTAATGCTTTTATGTCAAGTCACTTTGAGTCCCCTTTGGGGAGATAAAGTGGGGTTATTTATTTATTTATTGTATCAGAAACCAACCAAGGGTACAGTTGTAATGTATTTAAAAGACACCAAGTTTTAAAAACTTGGCATTATACTAAATGTCCTTTGACCAGTAGCTGGCCACTTGGAGTGCCTCAAGTGTTGCTATAAGAAGGTCCTCCATTGTGCATGTGGCAGGGCTGAGGTTGCATTGTAATAGGTGGTCTGTGGTTTGCTGTTCTTCACACCCGTATATTGCATGGACTCCACTTTGTGGCCCTATTTCTTAAGGTTGGCTTTGCATCTTGTGATGCCAGAAGTTCAGCGCCTTCCAAGTCAGCCAGTCTTCTTTGTGCCAGGGTGGAGGGTGGGGTGGGGTCATCTGGTATCAGCCATGGTTTGGGATTCCGGGTTTTAGCTTGCCAGTTTTGGACTCTTGCTGGCTGAGGTGGTCCCGTAAATATCTCTGTAGATCTTAGAAAGCTATTTCTTGATTTAAGGCATTGGCGTGCTGGTTGACATCCGAACAGAGGATGGGTCAGAGATGTAACTGCCTTGGTCCTTTCATTATTGGCTGCTACTTCCCAGCAGATGTCAGGTGGTGCAATACCAGCTGAACAGTATTATTTCTCCAGTGGTGTGGGGCGTAGACATCCTGTGAAAATGCGAGACATGAGAGAAGCTTCTTCACAGGATTGTAACACTTCTTTTGATTCGGTGTCCCTGAGACTGGGTGGGAGAGAGTCTAAAGAATAAACATAACAGTTTAAATAATGTAGATGACCATCCTGAGAATTCTTTCAAAGTCTTTGTAGATGACTGATTCTTTCACACCAGAAGTGACCAGAAGCGACTTTCAGCATGCAACTAAAAAAGTGGGGGTAATAATAATAATAATAATAACAATCTTCAGGCACAACAATTCAGGAAGGATATTGAGAAGCTGAAAAATGTCCAGAGAAGGGGACTAAAATGATCTGATGTTTGGAAACCAAGCTGTACGAGAAGCGGCTTAGGGGGCTGGATATGTTTAGCTTGGAGTAAAGGTGAAAAGGTACATGACAGTCAAATATCTGTGTAAATATTTGAAGCGATGCCACATTGAAGATGGATTCAGTTTGTTTTCTGCTCCTCTGGGTCATAGAGCATTAGACTCAAACTACAGGAAAAGAAATTCCCCCTCGTTCTAGGAAGAAAAGAAAATGGATTCAGATATAGAAAATAAGATTTATTTCAGCAGGATAAACATTTAATTAAATCTAGGATTATTAATAAGGAATAAACAAACAGAGAAAAATTATGGTGCTACAAGATAAAAGACAAAATAGGAGAAAATATTGATTTTCTGAATAAAGAAAACTTGATTGCCAATATTTGAAGCTTTGTCAGATGGATATTTCCACTAATATTCCTCGTAAGATATGAAATTAGATTTTTGGTATGAGGTGTTTTATAGCAGAAGTTTAAATACAATTAAGTGGAAGTAAAAGTTCAGTATAGTGATTTGATTGATGCCTTTGCTTGAGAGGGTAGGAATTCAATTTTCCTTTCCATTTACAAAACTTCTGGATGTGTGTGTATATGAGGAGGGAGGGAATCCTCAATTTTTTGTGTGTTAGAATTGAATTTATTATTTCTTTTCACACGGTGGTTGTTAGAAGGGCTGTGCACAGATCCAGTTTGAAAAACAGGCTCCGGCTGATTCGGCTGATTCAGCCAGCCATGATGGCACAGGCTCCATTGCCATTTTTTTTTGCCACAACAGACCATGTGGCTATTGAAAATGACTGCTTTCGGTTTCTTTTAGCTACACATAGTGTGCAGAGAGACAGCCATGGGTGGGCGCAGAGGTTTCCTAAGAGTCCTGCCAGTTGAGCCAATCAGAACAAAAGAAAGCCATGATGTGTCTTTTAGCCAAGCTGGGCTTCCATTTTTCTGTTGTGAGCAGACTTTTGAAAGATTGAGAGATTGAGAGAGATTGAGAGAGAAATCGGTGATCAAAATTCTCACTGTCGCTCACAGCTCTGCATGGCTTGGCTTGCTTTTTGTCTCAAATAGCAATAAATAAGCAGTGTACTTTCTACATACTCAAGAAACTGCCACTAATGGTGTCCTTCACATGAGCCAAGCTTCAAATGTGGGATAGAGGTATCTTAACCATTTCTAAAGCTACCATAAAATAAGGAGGTAATTTATATCTTTTTAAGGAATGGCTAATACTCCTTCAAATGGCATGACTGCGATTGAAATGAGTTTAACTCAGCTTCGTTGAAAGGGTGTTGAGGGTGGTTTCTTAAACATGATGCTTTTAATCCAGGTTTTTTAATCCAGGTCTTATTATTTTATTTTATTATTTTATTGTTCGAATTTATGAGTCGCCACTCCCGGGTGGCTTGGGGCGACTTACATAATACATTCGGATTAAAACAGACATAAAACCATAACAGATAAAACAGTAAAATACAATAAAAATACACAACAGCCAATGGCATAAGTGCGTATGATGCAGCAGGACATGCTACACAGGAGGCAGAGTAGGCCCCAATCTCGCCATCAATGCCCAAAGGCCTGCCGGAACAAGATGGTTATTGAAGGATATAAAGAGAAAGGGCCCAAGAAAGGGGAAGGTTCTTAAGACTGATGGTCTAAAACAGGGGTGCTCATTAGGTAGATCGTGTCCTGGTAGATTGCAGGCAGGGCGGGAGGAAGGTGCAAAAGGTTGGAGTCCGCCCTCAGCCTGAGTGAGGCTAAGGGAACTCCGAGTTTGACACCCAGGTGCAAAGTCATGTTGGACTGGATGGCCCTGTGACTTTGGGGACACTCTCATCCTGATTCTAGGAACCCACTGTTGCTATTATTAACCTTTATCAGAGGCTGAATGGCCATCTGTGAGGAATGATTTGATTGTGTTTTTCCCTTATGGCAGAAGGAGGTTGGACTGGATGGACCTTGGAGGTCTCCTTCTACCCTAGGAACCTATTGTTGTTGTTACTAATATTATTATTAGTAGTAGTAGTAGCAGAGGCTGAATGAATAGTATCATTATTATTATGAATAAATTCAGTGGTTTATTATACTCACATTTAGTTGAATTCAGTCTTAAAATATATTATATGGCTCTCACTGAAATAAATTTCCAAATATTTTGCTTTTATGGCTCTCTGAGTAGTGGGTAGGTAGATCATTTTGACTTGGTTGTTTTATAAGTAGCTCGCATGCTGAAAAAGTGTGAGCACCCCTGGTCTAAAATGATGAAAAGGGGATCTTTGTAAGTTCACCATTGCTGCCAATGGGCTGGATCTTCACGGATCTTTCAATTACCATATCAAAAAGCAGATTTTTTTTCCTGACTGAATTCCAGAGGCTCAAAAAAACAGAACCACAAAATCCGGATACTGAAAAAAGAATGGAGTTTAATGGAATTGCACACCACTTAAGATGGAGTTGTTGATGGAGTGTGTCGTTTATTCATAATTAAAAAAAATACTGGTTTTTACAATGGAATACTGTGATGAAGTCTCCGTTTCTGGAGGTCTTTAAACAGGCTGATTGACCATATCACAGTTATGCTTTTATTGGATGTTCCTGCATTGCTGAATCGGGTTGGACTTGATGGTCCTTGGGGTCTCTTCCAAATCTATGTTATTATTATTCAATTTGATTTTATAAGAAATATATTCAATAATAAATTACATTCCTTTTGCTGTAACAAAAATATAAGGAGCGGGTGAGATTGAGACTGTGAAACTGGAAAATACTGCTGCTTTTCAGTTCCATTTAAAGGGTTGCCTCCTTCTCTGGGGTGTTATTTTTTCCCCTGAACTTGATGCAGAAAGCAATAAATCAGAATTAAGGGAATTATTGAAAAGATTGTTTAAAAAAGAATCTTGTTGAATCTAGCAAGAAAATGAAGTTCTCACTCTGAATTAGGAATATTAGATAATAATAAATTATTGCTCTCATGGTGGCCCTAAGTAATTTAATTCCTGAAGCTTTTATTGCCTTTTGACTACAGAGCCAAGGCCAGACATGGCCATAAATATCACTGTTAAGTAATCTTTTTGGGATTAATTTGTTTAACCTGTTTAGAAAATTGTAATTGATTGACAGCTCTCATTTCACCTATATATCTCAGTTTTCTGGTGAGCAAGGCACTGCATATTGCCAGAAGGGCTTAACAAATGGGATAGCTTTTAGGAAACACCAAGGAAGCCTTGTTACTTAATTTGAGATTGAAAGCTGGAGAAATGTTCCTTCTGTCTTTACAAGGCACAAACATGTAAAAGGAGCTCTCTGAAAAATGGTCAAGCAAAGTCTTTTATCTGGCAACAAACAGGAGCCTCACCGAGAAAGCAGAAAGCATTTGGGATATTCATAATTTAGAGTAATTGCCTCTGACACATTTCTTCAGTACTTTAATTAGTCCTGAACTGACATTGTTCGTCTTTTTCTTACTCCCATAGGAAAATGATACTTTTCAGGATTTTTTGAACTTTTATTTTTGGCTGGCGCTGGCATCTGTCTTGACTTGTGCATTTTAATATTCCAGAAAGATATTAGGCTAGTAACAAAAATCCTGATTTGGAATTGCATTGACAGTGAACCTTCTAAGTAAAAACTTCTTCGTCATGAGACACAAAGGAATCTTTTTGTTGATTTTGGAAAGATTGTGTATATATCCAAGACTGATTTCCATAATTGGAAATCTGCATCTCTCTGACCAGTAGGTCATGAGTTGGAGGCCTGCCAGGGTCGAGGTGGGTGCTCGACCTTAAATGTAGCCTGCTGTCGATCTTTGTAGCCCGAAAGACAGTTGCATCTGTCAAGTAGGAGATAAAGGCACCACATTAAGTGGGGAGGCAAATTTTGACTGAATTATGAGGCCATTAAAGAACTCCAGGAACGCTGAAAAAAGCGGAAGGAACAACAAGGGATGCTGGGAACGCTGAGAGATGAGGAGTGCATCAGCTCCCCCTGGTGGCCAGAGTTTGCCTCTGTTCGTCTATATGTTGTATGTGGAAAACGGCAGGGATTGTCTGCTAAGTATGTGCACCTGTAATACGCTCTGAGTCCCCTTCGGGGTGAGAAGAGTGGAATATAAATAAAGTAAATAAATAATAAAAAATAGAATTTTTTGTAAATTCAAAACTGGTAACTGTTACCGCACTCTTACCATGCATACTGGCTGCCAGTTGGCTTATGGGCTAAATACAAAGCGTTGGTTATGTATAAAGCCCTAAATTGTTCGGGTTCAGCCTATTTGTCTAACTACATCTCCCTATATAAACCACCACTGTGATCAGCAGAGGAGGCCCTGCTCTCAGTCCCACCCCCGTCTCAAGCGCAGCTGGTGGGAACGTGAGAGAGGCCTTCTCCGTAATCACTACCTGCCTCTGGAACTCCCTTCCCAAATAAATAAAAATGACTCCACCCTCCTCTCCTTCAGGAAACTTCTGAAAACACAGAGAGGAGGAGGACTGGTACAATTTAATTAGCACTTTATGGCTGCTTTAGTCTATTTTACTCCACAATTAAAAAAACAAGTTTTAATCAAGACTTATTCTAATTTTAGAGAGATAATGCTAATGCATTTGCTCTCACACAACCTGCAACATTACTCCAAGATTTTGCCTTCATTCCAACTAAATTAAAATTATCATATTCTTTCTGGAATAAATGACAACAGATAGATGAAAAATCAAACAAAAAGCATAAGAAGAAGGTGAATGTGGACAAAAGCAAATAACGTAGTCCCATCATTGTGATAAGTAGCTTTCCCTTGATGCTAAATGCAAAAGCATCCATAGGTCAATCTCATTAGAGATAACAATGGAAGAACTGCAGAAATACAATCAAAAATAAAAAAATGGAATGTTCTCACAATGTTCAAGTATAGCTTGATGTTGTAGCCAAACTCCCCCATATTCTGAGACAAACCAGGAAAGGGATCTTGGGGTTTTGGTGGACAGCTCAATGAAGATGTCAACCCAGTGCGCTGCAGCAGTGAAAAAAGCAAATTCTATGCTTGGCATGATCAGGAAGGGAATCGAAAATAGGTCGGCAAATGTTGTATTACCTCTCTACAAATCTATGGTAAGGCGGCGTGGCATGTGCTGGAACTTTGAATAGACGTTCCACGAGAGGGCTCCAGATGAAACTTTTGAAAAAGTGCCGGTGAAACCTTCAATCTCCCACCCCCCCTCTTGAGACTGGGACTATCTGATGGAGGAATTAGTGCTGATCAAAAAGAGGTAAAGATTGGTATCTTTGAAAGAAAAGAGGAATGGATGGGAGCAGATTTAAAATTAGACTGAGAAAGTCAGGAAGGAGATAAAGATGGCGGACTCGGCAAATGCTCTCGGGGCAAAAATGGACAGCCTGGAAGGGAAAATGGATAACATTCTGGACTTCTTGAAATGTAAATTTGATGAGGTGGATAAGAAACTGGAGGAGTGGAAAGATGCGTGGGCGAACTCAGTAAAGAAGTGAATGAGGTCAAGAAAGCATCTAAACAGTTGGAAGAGAAAGTAGAAAAAATGAAAAAGGAATGCAATCTCAGTTTAAAGCGATGGAGGAGTCGCTACAGAAGCATAGTCTGAGAATGGCCAATCTGGAGGATCATAATACATGGGTGCACCCCCCTCCTGATACACATAGATATTAAAAGCAAAAATGCTGTAAAGTGTTAGAGAAAAGGCAAACAAACAATGCAAAGAGGAACATATGGAGGGAAGCAAATGCATAATAATCCCATTCCAAAATCAGGCCAAAGTTCCAATAATACATGTAGTGTTCACCAAAGTCTCATACAATTCCACATTGTAGGTGGGGGTGCAGAATACCCAACTGGAGCCAGTGTGGACGCTTGGAAGAGCCGCAACAGAATTTATTTGCGGGCCACGATCTGTTTCGCCTGGAGCTTTCTCAAGCGGCAATATATAAAATGCAAATGCAGCGTCACAGGAGAATCCTATATGCAAAACAATAATACAATGATAATACAAAATGACAGAACCTTGCACTGCCAGCACATGCGTGGGGAAGGCGGCACACCTACCATGATATACGGTGGAGAGAGATCCAATTGCACCATAACTCCTGCCGACCCAGAGCGTGCAGTGCACAGTGACCCCTGGTGTTAAATACACGCAACGGGACCAGCCCACAAAGAATGTGGTCGGAGCAGCAGGTGTGGGGACAGAGGCAACGCCCTCATGAAGGTCAGCTTGGAGTAATACATTCATGGTGGAATCCAACTCCAATTTAACACCAGGGGTCACTGTGCACTGCACTCTCTGGGTCGGCATTAAATCTAGGAGAGAGGTTTTGTGAAGTGATTAGGAGTATATATATGGGGAGCCAGGCATACATACGAGTGATGTTAAAGGTACGTTTTCAGAGCCATGGAGGTAAGGTCATACATCCATGGTAGGACCAGCGGCCATACCTTTAACATCTACATGAATGGAGTTAATGTGTTACCACTGGCCTTGAAAAAGACCCTTCCCCTTATGGGTCGAAACGGGAGTTGGTACCATCGTACAGTGTTATCCTCGTCGGCCTGTCTACTAGCGGTTTGAGTCCACTTGGATTTATTGCCACTGCGGCCTGGAACTCCACCTGCTCTTCTCCTAACTCCGTCTCCCATCATCCCTGTCTCCTCTGGACGTTTTCGACCATACCTCCCCTGGACTTCCACCCTATCATCCCCTCTTGCCCATTTGTGATTTCGGACTTGTTTATTCCCATGTTGGACTTGGGACACTGAAGGGTAAGAACCCTCCGGGTGATGATATTGTGATCATTGTGATGAATGATTTTGTAATAGTAATATGTTATTGATCATGCACTGTTGAATCCATTGTGAATATACATTTTGATAAGCTACACTCTGCTGTTCCTTGTATACATTGTTGCTTGCAACACCCTACCCCCACCTTTGTTTGCAAGAGTAAATTGGATAACTTTAAAGAGGGGACGACAATTTTTGCGGGAGATTTCAATATCCAAATGTCATCGGTAGGAGGGAATAATAGAAGATCTCTAAATTTGAATAAATTGAATATGGTGGATCTGCATAGTGGAATAGGAAATAGAAGCACCTACTATTCTGCAAGGCATAATGTCTTTAGTTGTATTGATTATATACTGATGGATAAGTCAGCAAATGCTCAGGTGAGAAGTGCAGAGGTGAGGCCCATGTGGCTCTCCGATCATGCGCCAATATCAGTGAAGTTGAGAATGACACGACGGAGGAACCCAAGAATATGGAGATATAATATGGCCATAGTAGCCAGGGAGCAGGATAAAAAGAGAATACAGGAGGAAATAAAAGAGTATTATAGGTTAAACGATAGAGGGAACATGTCCAAAGCAGTATTGTGGGACTGCGGCAAGCGGTCTGGAGAGGCCATCTCATAAGTCTGGAGGTAGAGGTGAATAGGAGATGGAGAAGGGAAAGAGAGAATAAAATCAAGGAAATCGAAAGGATTCAGGATCAATTGAAGCTGACTAAGGCTAGAGAATGGTATAGGTTATTAAAACAGAGAAAGAAAGAATTGGAACAATATGATGAGCTGCATTGGAATAAAATGAGAATGGCAACTAGGCAAAAATTAGTTCTTGGGGGACAAAGTCAGTGAAACAACTGGCAAGATATTTAAAAAAGAGAAAGGAGAAATCATATATTCGGGCACTGAGGGATACAAAGGGAGAGCTGAAGGAAGGTAAGGAGGAAATAGAAAGGATCATGAAAGAATTTTATGAGAAACTATACAAACAGGAAGAGGTGAGCGGGATCCCAATAGAGGCCGGGCAAAAGGTAAACGAAGAGGATAAAAACTATCTAAACTCAGAGATCAGGCAAGAAGAGGTGGAGAGGGTTATTAAGCAACTGAAGATGGCAAAGGCGCCGGGCCCAGATGGGTACTCAGGAGAATTTTACAAAACATATGCACAGGATTTGCTACCATTTCTGACAGAGCTATTTAATGAGGTCTTGATGGAGCAGGTCATCCCACAGACATGGAAGTTATCGGAAATTGTAACTATACCGAAAGTAGATCGAGATGAGACGAACCTGGAGTCCTACCGTCCCATAAACTTAGCAAACCAAGATCATAAAATATTTGTAAAGGTATTGGCGAATAGGCTGGAGGGGATAATTCCAAAAATTATAATGGGGGATCAATTTGGCTTTGTGAAAGGAAGACGGATCAGTGAACCGATTAGGAATGTAATGAATGTGCTACACCATGCTACTGCGGCCAAGAGGAAGTTGGGAATATTAAAACTAGATGTCTATAAGGCATTTGATAAAGTAAACCATACCTACCTGTACGAGGTGTGTAAGGCATTAAATCTAGGAGAGAGGTTTTGTGAAGTGATTAGGAGTATATATATGGGGAGCCAGGCATACATACGAGTGAATGGGAACAGGACGGAGAATATCAGAATACGGAATGGGACTAAGCAGGGATGCCCCTTATCTCCAATGCTTTTCGTAATGGCGATAGAAAAACTAGCGAACAAGATCAGGGCAGCCAGCACGTGGGAAGGGTACAGGATAGGGGAGATAGAGGTGAAGGTGAATTTGTTTGCGGACGACGCAATATTATTAACCCAGACGCCATTGAAAATGGTAAAAGCAATGAAGGAAACTCTGCGAGAGTTTGAGGAACAATCGGGGCTTCAGGTGAATATGGAGAAGTCTGAGATGATGTTTATAAATACAGGTCCGAGGGAACAGTTAGAGGTAAGGAAAGCGTCAGGGTTAAAATCAGGGTAAAAAAGAATGAAATATCTGGGAGTGTGGATATACAAAAACATAGAGAGAATAACAGAAGCAAACTATGGAAAGATTTGGAAAAAAGTGTTGAAACAGATGAAAGGCTGGAAACAGAAAAGTTTGAGGAGAATGGCAAAAATAAGAGCAATTAAAATGATGATCTTGCCAAAATTTTTATACCTAGCCCAGGCCTTGCCAGGGGTCCTCCCAGGGAAAAAGATAAAAGAATGGGATAGGAAATTGAATTATTGGGTGGAGGGAGGAAAGAAACCAAGGATAAGGAAAAAATGGAGGATAGCAAACGAAACAGAAGGAGGATGGGGAATCCCTAGCCTAGAACTATACAGAGATGCCTTTCAAATTGAGAGACTGATGGAGCTGCAGGAGGACGACAAGAGATGGGTAGCACTGGAAAAAGAAGCGAATGCATTGGGAAGAGAGGAATTGATATTTAGGAGATGGGAAAGAAGGGAGGTGGAGAAATTGATGGGACCAATGAGGGCCACGGTGGGAGTGTGGAGATCTTGGCAAAGGAAGATAGCGCCGGGAGTATCAAAAGTAGCCTCCCTGGAGATCATGAACCCCGAGAGGGAGGAAAACCTGAGCAGAATAATAAGGGAATTGAGAGAGAAGGGGGTGACGAGACTGGAGCAACTAGTGGACGAAGGGGCAGAATCAGGAGAGAGAGGCTGGAGAACTGGTTGGGAGGAAGGCGGTGGCTGCAAATCAGGGCAATATGCAACTACCTTAGGCAGAGGGAGGTGAGAGAGGCCTTGCAAAGAGAGGACACGGAATTTGAGAAGATAGTCAGGGAAAAGAAGGAAGGGAAAAGGGTCCAGGTTGGAAGGATATGCAAAATATTAGTAACATCAGGAGGAAGTACGGTAGAAGAGTTAACCACAATGTGGGAGAGGGAGTTGCAGGTCTCAGGAGCAGAGATGGAGAGGATAGTGGGGGGAGATTGCTAAGACTAAAAACACAAGAGTGAGGGAGACAAGGAGGAAAATACTGCACAAGTGGTACCGCACCCCGGCCCAATTGACCTACCTTTCCCAAAATATGGGTACACGGTGTTGGCACGGATGCCGAGACAAAGGAGTGTATATGCACCTATTATGGGAATGCGAGGTGGTCCAAAAATTTTGGAAAGAGGTAGAAGGGGAGATCAATAGAGTATTGAATATAAATTGGACCATCACAAAAGAGAAGGCGGTGTTGGTAAAAAAGAACAAGATGGGGGAACATCCGGAAATGAAGGTAGCGATGATAGAAAGCGCCCAGGCGGTGGTGGTTCTAGGCTGGAAGGACTCCACGAAATGGACAATTGAGAATTGGCTGCGGTACTTGGTAGAACACATTCAATTATGGAAATGAGGGTTAATCAATTACAGGAGGATAAAGTGCGAGAGCTGTTGGGACGATGAGATCGGGTGAGAGGATATATTGTTTGGAGAACCCGGGATCAAACCATTAGAAATAAGTTGGAGTTGTTGTTTAAGATGTAATGAAATGTAAATGTCCGGAAAGCTTGCAGAAGAGAAAAGAAGAAAAAGAAGACGCAATCCTCAGCAGGGGTGGAGGGGTGTGGATGTTTGTGTGGGGGGAGGGTCACATGCACAGGGCTCTGTGTTTTTATGTATATGTTGTATGGATGGAAAAATTTTGGAAATAATAAAATATTTATATAAAAAAAAGAAAAGAAAATAGGTCGGCAAATGTTGTATTGCCTCTCTACAAATCTATGGTGAGGCCACATCTGGAGTACTGTGTACAATTCTGGTCACCGCACCTCAAGAAGGATATAACGGAACTGGAAAAGGTACAAAGAAGGGCAACAAAAATGATCCAAGGGATGGAGCAGCTCCCTTATGAAATCAGGTTGCAACGCCTTGGTCTTTTCAGCCTTGAAAGACGGCGTCTAAGAGGTGACTTGATCGAAGTGTATAAAATCGTGCATGGGATAGAAAAGGTGAATAAAGAAAAATATTTTCTCTGTCACACAACACTAGGACTAGGGGCACTCCCTAAAGCTCCAAGGTAGGAAAGTTAGGACTAATAAAGGGAAATATTTCTTCACCCAGAGGGTCATTGGGTTATGGAACTCACTTCCAGAGGAGGTTGTGACAGCTGTCAGCCTGAACAACTTCAAGGCAGGATTAGACAGATTCATGGATACCAAGGGAATCAGTAGTTACTGAAATGGACATCCAAGTGCCACCTCTGTGTTGATGGAGGCAGGCAGGATTTTCCCGGGTACTGGTTGTGGGGGTCGGGAGCAGGTGAGGGTTTTGCCCTCCTTTCTGCTAGAGATCCCTGTGTACAACTAGTGGGCCACTGTGTGACACAGAATGCTGGACTAGCATGGCTCTTCTTATGTTCTTATGTTCTTATCGCAAATGAGATAGGCTAAAGGTAACTGTGGAGAAGAAACAAATGTACTCTAGTCCTTTATTTGGAATATTTTAGTGACCAGCTACAAATGAATTAAAGCAAACAGCTTTAGTTATACAATTGCTGTGCAGGATCACTGACCCTAATGCTAACACTAGTATGTGCTGATTGAAATGCATTAGAACAGAGTGGACAGATCACAGCTGCTTTTTAAAAAAAAGATGTTTTCAGAAAACTATATATATTTTTGTTTAGATAGGTTAGGGATTCTAATCGCGTTAAAGTCAACATTTTCTCACAGCAGCAAGAATGTTCATGAGCATCCGTGATTCGAAAAGCAACTGTACATTTTGCCACGGTGCCGTAGGCATAGATTCAATAGCCTAAGGAATAATTTGATGGTCTTTTCTTGTGTAATTCAATGCCTTGCTATTTTTTTTTAACAAAAACTCTAAACATTTGTAATCTGGTTAAGTTAATGACTGCTTCCTTTTCTATGTTCCTCCACTAATGCTCTGTTCATTATCAGGGTCCCAGCTCCCATCCCCTCCATACTCAGAGGGAGTGAAAGGCGAGGGGGGGGGGGAAGGCTGCCTGCATGGCGAGGTGCCATGCAGGCAGCCTTCCCCCCTCGCCTTTCGCCCCCTCCGAGTACGGAGGGGACAGGAGGCGAGCGGAGAAAGCCCCTGGATGGCCTTGCCGCAGCCGTGGGGCTGCTTGGTTGGCCCAGTCCCTTCGCCCTTTTGCAGAGCCTCCTCTGGCCCACTCACCACGGCGAGGGCGAGGGGGGCAGGGGGATTGAGCCTGATGCACGGCGAGGAAGGGAAGCTACACGCCACAAGGCCCGTTCTCCCACAAAGCGCCTGCTTGGGCGAGGAGGCCCTGCAGCGCTTCCTGGCTGCCCTCCTCACTGCCAGCCTCCCTGCTTCTCCTCCCTGCTTCCTCCCCCCTCCAGGCTACGCAATTGACCAGCTTCGCCTTCGCGATCGACCTAATGGCCACCCCTGTTCTAGAACATGGCCATATAGCCCGAAAACCTACAACAACCCAGTGATTCCGGCCATGAAAGCCTTCAAAAAATATCTTAATATTTTATAAACAGAAGGTACTGACAGTGAGATCATTGACATTCAAAATTACCACTCCCAATTTATTTATTTATTTATATTTATTTATAAATTCGATTTGGTAGACCGCTCTCTCTGGAGCCCAGAGCGTTTTACAACATAAAATCAATAACATATCAATAAAACAAATAAAAGACGTATACCCAAAAACCCCATGCAAATTTATGCATGCAAATGTTTAGCAGTATTTATTAATTTGGGAAAATTGTATCACACTTCTCTATTTTTAAAGAAAAAAATCAAGCCAACCGTAAGACAGAATTAAAACATACCCAATCAAGAGAATATGTTTTTCAAAATATGAATGTGTTCAATATAACTAAAGTCATTGGGAGAGGCAGCTAAAATTTCATGAAGAATTTAGGAGTCACCAAATTACAAGAGTAGATTGGCAGACCAAATTCCGAAACAAAATTGTTGAACTGGTAAAGCAAGATAAAAGTGAGACACCCCTCAGTAGGGGGTTATATGCTTGAGATGCTGTCACAGTGAAAGTCCTTCTTGAGCTCTGGCCTATTTATTTATTTATTTCATTTGTTGTTTATTTGTTTAGTCACTTCCGACTCCTCCTGACCTCATGGACCAGCCCATGAAAGAGCTCCCTGTCGGCTGTGGCCACCCCGAGTTCCTTCAGAGTCAAGCCAGTCACTTCAAGGATACCATCCATCCATCTTGCCCTTGGTCAGCCCCTCTTTCTTTTTCCTTCCATTTTCCCCAGCATCATTGTATTCTCTAAGCTTTCCTGTCTTCTCATTATGTGGCCAAAGTACTTCATCTTTGCCTCTAATATCCTTCCCTCCAGTGAGCAGTTGGGCCTTATTTCCTGGAGAATGGACTGGTTTGATCTTCTTGCAGTCCAAGGCACTCTCAGAATTTTCCTCAAATATTTACATTTAATTTACATAGCACTTTTCTCACTGCTTTGAGTGTTCTTCCATGACTTGGAAGACCACTCAAAGCAGCTCACAACATAGTAAATTGCACACAACTCTGATAACATGACTTGGAAGAACACTTCTTCAGCAGTTGTAATGTGTGAGTAATTTCAGATGAGCTGGTTCAATGGGTAGTATCAGAGTTCATATGTTTCTTGTTGAGGCATTGCCCTGTTATAAAGAGAGCTGGATGATCTCAGAAATGAGTATTATACAAGTATGGATATTCCAGAGCTTGGGGTTAATGTATTACAAGAAACAATGCCATCTCCAACATGTCACTTTTGAGGTTAATAAGGACATATGAAGGCCTGTTTCTACGACTCCGTTTTTAAGAGTGTCTCCCTCACAAATAATCTGCTCCATTCCTATCTCACCCTGAGTTTTTTTTAGTATTTTATCCTGTACATGTGGCTCGCTCATTGTCATTGTGATTGCAAATGATTTTTATTGTATTTTTATATTGTCTACTGTATTCTCATGTTTTATGTATTTTATTGTGTTGTAGTTTTTGTGTTTTGGTTTTTATTTTATTGTAATGTGTTCTTGGTCTTAGCCTCATGTAAGCCGCCCCGAGTCCCCATTAGGGAGATGGTGGTGGGGTATAAATAAAGTTGATTACTACTACTACTACTACTACTACTTTGGAAGTGTCTACAGATAACACCAGCTCTTCAGCTTAGAAAAGATGAGCACTATCACCCAGGGTCGGACACAACTAGACTTAATGTCAAGGGGAAACCTTTTCCTTACTAAGGACATAATGATGTGTGCGCATATGTGCCTTTAAGTCACCTGTCAACCTATGACAGCTCCATGGATTTCATAGGGTTTTCTTAGGCAAGGAATACTCTGAGGTGGTTTTGCCAGTTCCTTCCTCTGAAATAAAGCCTACTTCATTGACAGTCTCCTATCCAGTACTAACTCAAATTTCCAACTGCTTTCCAACAAGATCAGGCAGGATGTATTGTGTGTATGGTACTTTTAAAAATGAGTTGGTGGTACTATTTTCCGATTTGAATGCCCAGCAACCCCAGCTATTTTTGGCCAATGTTCAGAGATTATGGGATCTGAGGTCTAAAACACTTTGGGGACCAGAGTTTAGGAATCACTGGTTTATATAGTGCCGATGCTATACAAAGTGTTTCACAAGTGAACAACAGAATAGTTCCCTGCCCTCAGACTTGAAATCTAATTAAGACATAGAAAGGAAAAGGGGACAAGGGTGTGGTAGAGGATTAAGTCCAGCAGATAAGCCTGTTCTTCTTTCCCTTTAAGGCAGTGGTTCTCAACCTTCCTAATGCCACCATGTTGTGGTGACCCCTGACCATAATGTTATGTTCATTGCTACTTCATAACTTTAATTTTGGTACTGTTATGAATTGTAATGTAAATATCTGATATGCAGGATGGATTTTCATTCACTGGATCAAATCTGGCACAAATACCCAATATGCACAAATTGAAAACTGGTGGGGTGGGGTGGGGGCTGTTATTGATGTTGTCATTTGGGATTTGTAGTTGCTGGGATTTATAGTTGAACTACAATCAAAGAGCATTCCAACTCCATCAATGATGGAATTGAACCAAAACTTGGCACACAGAAGTCCCATTAGTAACAGAAAATACTGGAAGGGTTTCATGGGCATTGATCTTGAGTTTTGGAGTTGTAGTTCACCTACATCCAGAGAGCACTGTGGACTCAAACAATGATGGACCTGGGCCAGACTTGGCATGAATACTCAATATGCCCAAATGTGAACACTGGTGGAATTTGGGGGAAACAGACCTTGACATTTGGGAGTTGTAGTTGTTGGAATTTGTAGTTTGTTTACAAGCAAAGAACATTCTGAACTCCATCAATGATAGAAATGAGCCAAACTGCCCACACAGAGCCCCTATGAAAAACAGTAAATACTGTGTTTTCTGAAAATCTTTAGCAACCCCTCTGACACCCCCCCCCCACACACTCCTCAGGAGTCCCAACTTTCAGGTTGAGAAATGCTGCTCGGAGGCATTTAGAGCAGTCGGGATGGAGGAGAGACTTTTATCTGGCTAAAGTCAAAGATTTGAAAATTCATTTTCTGGATTTGGGTTTCCAAGAGCTGTCACTCTCAAAGTAACTTTCCCCAAGTTCTGAATATAATTTGGCTAAAACCAAAACTTTTTCTAAAGCAATGTAGCCATCCGTAGGACACCAAGCTAAACCATTTATAATTGCTTCTGTATGACAGTATTTCTGAAGAAATATGCTAGGTATGCTATATAAATGTTTTTCTCCTTTTCTTTGATTCCCCCAGGTTTAGAAAGAGCTTATTATGTCTCGCAGAAAATAGCAGTATAACTGTACGTTGTGATTTGCTCCTATTCTGACATGCCGATAAAATGCTTGACAATGGTAATAATATAACCACTAATCTATTTCTTAAACTGCATATCTTTTGAGTTTCTTGCCATGTGGCACCTGATAAATGCTTGCTAATAGCAGACACAGTTCAAAGAAAATTTAATACAGAGCACAAAACATCATTTAGACTACCTATAGACACTGCTATCTTTAGTCAGAGCATTAAAATTGGCACCGCATTCTCATACAGGTTTTCTCCAAGAGAAATAGAAGGCTGTAGCCTGCACCATGAAGAAAAACTCTATATACTCCAAACTGGATTCATGAGCTTATCACAGGAAGGAGGGTGACCAGCAATTGAATCAATATGGTGTTGTGTGATATGGACCATCAATGATAGTTTGCCTCCTTTGTATAGAGAAAACACTTTTTTCCCTACACCGGAGAGAAGGGGATTTTAGAGTGTTAGAAATCAGGAGACTGGGGGATGTCAGGGCAAAAGAATGTATATATACTATGAAACAATGCTGTGCTTAAAATTATAGTATGCAGTAACACCGTAATGCAATTTATTGTGTCATTATAGTGTGGGGACTCCATTAACATAATGTGCAGTCATGATTTTTATATTTGCATCCTACAGGAAAATTAACTATACTTGCACTGTACCAGTACTTAAATGTATATGTATCTGAGACTAAGTGAATGGCGGATGGCTGAGATACAACTGTTTACAAAGGAATAAAAGAATGTATAGATCAATTTCTAAAATAAGAACACACACGGAAACAGAAACACACAGACTTGCCTTCCAAGCCTTTTCCAACTCATGGCGACCCTATCATGTGGTTTACTTGGCAGTGTTTGTTCAAAGGGAGTTTGCCTTTACCTTCCACTGTGGCTGAGAGAGTGAGAGCCACTCAAGTGGTTCCCAAAGTGGGCGGTACCACCCCCTGGTGGGCGATGGGGTGATCTAGGGGGGCGCTGGAAGGCCCAGGAGAATTTGGGGGGGTGCTAAACCCCTGTAAGGGGGTGGTGGTGGGGTGTGTGTGTGTGTGGCATGAGCCAGGTGACAGGCAACCATCCATCCATCCATCCCCCCCTCTCTCTCTCTCTCTCTCTCTCTCTCTCTCTTCCCTCCTCCTGCTCCCTCCTCCTCCTCTCGCCAAGCAAGGGATAATAATAATAATACCTTTGGGGTTCCTTTCCAACTGGTTGAGTCTTATAACAACAATAATAATGTCCATCAACATACTTAGTGGAACATGGATTCAGTGCGGTAACCAATTTTTAAACAAAAAAAGAAACCAATTTAAAAAAACTAAATCGCGATGATTTGAGATTACTTCTGACGAAGATAGAGTCGAGGATTACTAGATTGGTAGCAGCATACCAGGTTCATCCTTCTCATTTCAGATAATTTTGAATGTTTTAACTTTTTTTGTATTACCTTTCTATTCTAAGTTCAATAAATAGTTTCATAATTTCAAACTTCAATGTTTCTCATTTACAATTTTATTATATTTTATGAAAAAGGTAGAAATATTAATACATATACCTTTCTGTTTAATTGCTATTAAAAATTGTAAAAAATAATTTCTAGGGGGGTAGTGAGTAAAAAAAATTCTGAAAAGGGGGCGGCAGGCCAAAAAAAATTGGGAACCACTGGCCTATAGGATTTCCTTGACCGAGTGAGGATTGAATGTTGGTCTCCAGAGTCGTAGTCTAATGCTCAAATCATTATACCAACATGTATTACAGAAGGAAGGATTACGTGTCAGAATAGATACGTATTGTATCGCTATGAAATTTGAAAGAATGTACATCTCAGATGTGGAATCAAAGCTTCAAGTTAAGATTATATTTTCTGTGATCTGTGTGAATATCAGAATTAATTTGGAAATGTTTCATAGTTCTATTTTTCTTAAATATCAAACAGATACATTGTTATGACCTGTATTGCAGCAATTAATCATGGCTAGGCATGTGTTCTCATGAATAAATACTATTCTCTTTTCCTGGAATTGGATAAAGCTCTTTATTTCTTTATACCATAACTGTCCTGATACACTTGACTAAATGCAATGATTGTAAGAACGGAACTCGTATCTTGTTAGGGCTGCACTATCAATTCCATTCCTCGAAGTGTTTTTCCTTCTTCTTGTGACTAAGCAAACTTTGAGAAAGGTGTATGTCTGTGTGGTGACCTTTGAGTGAAGCTGATCTGGAAGGTTGCAAATTACATATTCATGTGAATTTTACTGCCCAGTGTCTGTATCTAATTTTTGCTTTCTGCGGCAATACCCATCTCCTTCTAGTTTCTCTTTCTCTGATACCATTCCACTAAGTGCTCCCTTTGGGAGATTACAGTTCTGGAATGAAATGTTACAGAGCCAAAGAAACCTGAGGCACAGACTTTTTAAAAAAAGCATGTCAGGGAAACACATTGCTGTGCTTTGTTTATTTATTTATTTCTACTGATTGTCATCACAGAAAGCACAATAAATCTACTCAAGTGTTAAGATGTTGGATTTTCTGATCAATACAGTAGTTCCTCCAAGGGACAGAATGGAAGAAAGTTTACCTGCTCAAGTTTACCTGTAGATGGGAAATATTCCAGATCTCACGCTTGCTAGCTTTTACTCTGAATGGCAGAAATCATTAATTCAGCCAGAATTCAGCTTGGGTGGATATCTCTTTGCATAATTATGCATATCCTTGTGTCATTCAACAGGATTCCTTCTGTAATTTAGCACTAATTAACTTCTGTGTGCATAAGTGCCTCATTGGCTTATTGCCACACCATGCTTTCCAGCTGGGTCTCAGAAGAGCCAATCCTAAACTGCTGATCTTCCAAACATTTCTAGAGAACTTGATGGAAGATGTTAGAAAAGTTTCAACCCTAACCAATCTAGAAAGTGGAAAGTTTAATGTATTGTCGAAGGCCAGTTGGAACATTCACACCGAGCTCCAACAGACAAGAGTCCTTTCTCCCATCCCGAATATTCCACAGATATATAAACCCAATTTTTCTAGTTCCAACAGACCTCACAACCTCTGAGGATGCTTGCCATAGATGCAGGCGAAACGTCAGGAGAGAATGCCTCTAGAACATGGCCATATAGCCCGAAAAAACTTATAACAACCCAGTGGAAAGTTTATTTCTCAATGTTCTGCTTGAAAAAAAGTTAAAGGGCATGGCTGATATAGATATAGATATAAACATAGGGGTGTGTGTGTGCATGTGTGCAACTCACTTCTGTTCAACTGCACCCAGTGTAGATAATTTAAAATAGATGTATGACTTAAATCCTGGCAACCAGGTTGAGGGCATCTGGATAAGAACTAAGGGAGTGAGAATGGAAAAATATGTACAGTAGTTGTGGAAATCTACTGCCAATCTCCAAGCCAGAGTGAAGATCTGAATGAAGCCTTCCTTGAACAGATGACCAAACATTCAGAAAGAAACCAAACCAAACTCCAATTGGTCTAACGTGCGGCAGCCAGATTATTAACTGGGGCGAATTACTGGGAGCGGTCAACCCCTCTGTTTAAGGAGCGCCATTGACTGCCGTTCATCTTCCGGTCCCAATTCAAGGTTCAGGTTATCACCTATAAGGACCTAAACGGTTTGGGACCCACATATCTTCGTGACCGTATCTCCTGCCACCAACCTGCACGACCTCTCCGAGCCTCTGGGGAGGCTCTCTTCTCACCTCTCCCACTGACACAGGCAAGATTAGTGGGAACTCGGGAGAGAGCCTTCTCTGTGGCTCCCCCGCCTTTGGAACTCTCTACCTGGTGAGATTAGGCAAGCCCCCTCCTTAGCAGACTTTAAGAAAATTCTGAAGACCTGGCTTTTCCATTGTGCCTTTGAAGAGTGAGCACCCCCTCCAGTTGTGTTGCTCCTCCCATAGTGTTCCCCTAAGATGCACTTTCCCCCCATCCTAAACTGAAAGTCTGTCCCCACTCTCTCATTTTCTTGGGCCCCCTCATTTGCTATCTCCTACTCCTATTTCATCCTAGGTTTTTTTTATTATTTTATGTATTTATTCAGTTTTGTATGCCGTCTTTCCCCGAGGGCTCAGGACAGCTCACAGAGAATATAAAAAACACACTTTAAAACAACAGAAAAAAATAAACTCTTAAACTAAAAACTATAAAAGTATTTACAACTATTTTTATCGTGTCCACTTGGCCTGCCCATCCTATTCGGTTCTTGTGTGTGAATTTCTTGTATTGTTTCATTTGTTATTGGAAGTGTATTGTTTTTTCTTTTAATTATTATTATTTCTGATGTATTTTGCTTTTTATTTTGTATTTTACTGTGTTGAGTGGTATTTTAGCAGGGCTTGACCTCATGGTAGCCGCCCTGAGTCCCCTATGGGGAGATGATGATGATAATGATGATGATTATTGTTCTTCTCTTAATTTTGCTGGATTACCTGTGAAATTGTCACACGATTGCGTTTGTGGTTGATTGTGAGCAAACACGGCACTCATTTTGCACAAAGCTTTTTCATACCCAAGTGATCATTTAAAATTGAAACCACTGAGCCATGTGAGATGCCTATGGCTTCCACAATCTCTCGCACTTTCAATCTCTGATCGGCCAACACCATATCATGAATTTTTTTCAATTGTTTCGGGTGTAGAGACCTCAACTGAGCGTCCAGAACGTTCGGCATCTTCCATGCTTGTACAGCCACAACGAAATTGAGTAAACCACTTTTTTACCATTGAAATTGATGGTGCAGAGTCCCCATAGTATTTATCAAGCTTAGCCTTGATTTGAGTGATGGTTTTCCCCCCGCAAAAAGTAATGCTTAATGCAGTGTTTCCCAACCTTTTTTGAGCCGCGGCACACTTTTAACATTAAAAAAATCCGGGGGCACACCACCAACCAAAATGACACAAAATGACACTGTAACACAGTAAAGAACGGATGGGGGATGGTGAGCTGCTGGGAGCAGCTGCTGGAAGTGCCGAAGCCAGGGGAGGAGCCAGGCCACACCATGCCCCTTCCCTTCCCCTGGCTTCAGTTCTCCCACAGCCGCCAGCCTTGAGGGGCAGTGCCAAGCCAGCATTGTGCTGGCTCTGCCACCGCTGGCTTGGCACTGCCCCTCAAGGCTGGTGAAGCGCTGAAGCTGGGGGAGGGGCGGAGCCAGGCTGCACCATGCCCCTCCCCCGGCCTCAGTTCTCTCTCACAGCTTTGCCAGCTTTGAGGGGCAAGCCAGCATTGTGCTGACTCTGCCATCACTAGCTTGGCACTGCCCCCTCAAGGCTGGCGAAGCTGTGGGAGTGCTGAAGCCGGGGGGAGGGGCGGAGCCAGGCTGCGTCATGCTCCTCCTCCCCCCGGCTTCAGCTTTCTCACAGAGGAGGAGCATGAGCGGTGGACGGGCTTCAGTAGGCAGGGCTCCTCCTCCACGCAGCTTCAACAAGCAAGGCGCGAGAGTCATGGCAGGAGTCATGGCAGATTGGAGGCTGGTTGGGGAAACAGCCGACGAAGGCGGTGCCCCGGTCCGTTCTTCTTTTTCTTCACTGCCGCTCGTCCCTTCCTCCTCCTCTCCCATGCAGCAGGAGTTTGGCAGGAGGAGGGGGGAAGGAAGGGGGGCAGAGAGCTTTTCTCGCAGCACACCTGATGATCACTCACGGCACACTGGTTGAGAAACACTGGCTTAATGAACACATGAAATTTAATTTTTCCCATTTTCTCCTCAAATCACGCTATAGTCTGCTATCAATGGCTGTGAAACACAAACTAAATGACGCAGCTTGTTCAAAGTTTGACAGGAGTCAACTGACAGGTGCCTGTTGACAGGAGCAGTGCTGCCCTTTCAGTTAAGAGGTAGGAAATTCAAAAAGTCATGGGGCACCATCAATTCCAATGGTAAAAAAGTGGTTTACTGAATTTTGTTGTAGCCGTACAAGCACGGAAGATGCCGAACGTTCTGGACGCCCAGTTGAGGTCTCTACACCCGAAACAATTGAAAAAAAATCATGATATGGTGTTGGCTGATCGGAGATGGAAAGGTGAGAGATTGTGGAAGCCATAGGCATCTCACGTGGCTCAGTGGTTTCAATCTTAAATGATCACTTGGGTATGAGAAATCTTTCCGCAAGATGGATGCCGCACTTGCTCACAATCGACCACAAACGCAATTGTGTGACAATTTCGCAGGAGTGTTTGGTGTTGTTCAAGCACAATAAGGACGAGTTTTTGCCCCATTTCGTAACCATGGACAAAATGTGGATCCACCACAACACACCAGAGACCAAACAGCAGTCAAAACAGTGGGTTTCTCGGGGTGAATCGGCGCCAAAGAAGGCCAAGGTGGGTTTGTCTGCCAATAAAGTCATGGCGGCTGTTTTTTGGGGTGCACGCGGTAAAATCCACATTGACTACCTTCAAAGGGTAGAACAATCAATGGCAAATATTATGCCAACTTATTGGGTCGATTTAATGAGGATTTGGGAAAAAACGACCTCATTTGGCCAAGAAAAATGTTCTTTCGCACTGAAGCAGAACCGGGAGTTCTAGAACTCCAAGTACCAAATTAATCTTACCAACGCTGCCCGAACGTGCGGATACAAGGATGAGGGAGAACACGTGACAACTGTGAAGTAGGATGAAAACAAAAAGGTTTATTTTCTAGCACCAGCTGGTGGGTATTTCGCCAGCAGAACACAGCTGCAGATAGGGGCAAAGGACCCCGATACATCTCATACAAAGATATTTATACCCCAATGGAGTCCATCCAGTTAGACCCACCCCTTCTTCATGGTAAAAACAATCATAATTGGCTGGTGATTACTGTTGTTACATGACATTTCATTAATCCAATAAACATTACTCAAATCATTTACATCATTTCTCTGTCATCCCTAAATCTGAACACAATAGCCATCTATAAGGTAATTCTTTTCTCACAGTGCAAGCTATCCATGTTGGGCCTCTCTGTTCTTTTAACTTGCAACATTAGTTCCGGGCTTCCTGCCAGCAGAGAAGGTAGGACTTTTGCCATGCGCAATGGTGTTTTCCATTCACATTAAGAATCCCATTTAACTTTCATAGCTCAAACTGCACTGTATTCCCACTCATCTAGCATATATGGTATAACTTGGCACAGAGTGGATTAAAATGCATTTAATCAGGGTGTTAGTCTTCTATAGCATGTGTCTTACTGATTCCAGACACCAAAACCCTCTTTTTCAGAGTTGACGCGCAAGTAGCATCACTCTCTGACTGTACTTTTTATGCTCGGAAAAGTACCAAACCTGCTTCAGCACCAGGACAATGCAAGGGTGCACACATGTGCAGTTGTCATGAACTGGGATATGAATTGCTCCCTCATCCACCCTATTCTCCGGATTTAGCCCCGAGGGACTATTTCTTGTTTCCAAACCTGAAGAAATGACTCAGCGGAAAGAGATTCGACTCCAACAATGACATCAACTCACAAATAAATACTTATTTTGATGACCTCGACAAATCATATTTTTTGGAAGGGACAAAAAAATGGGAGAAACGTTGGACAAAGTGTATAGAGCTCAAAGGAAACTACGTTGAAAAATAAAATGATTTTTTATCCAAAAACCTGTGTTTCATTCAAAAGTCACGGACTTATTGACCCACCCTCGTATATATGTCATTGCAGAGTATACATTAGTATAGACACATGTATATTCGTTGTGCATATTTGCTGTGTGGTATGTGTCCATGTATTCAGAGAAAATATACTTATCTCTTTTTGTCTCAACACCCACTTTGTGCTCTTTATACACCCACACAGTCACCCACATTATGAATGCAAGCAGCTTTTTAATCCCATCCCCAAACTCCTGCTGCTCTCCTTCCTCCCGCAGTCCAAGAAAGTTTTGCTTCCACTGTTTGCGCCTCAACAGTCAGAGAATGGCAGGAAGACAGTGACGTGAGCAGACAGAATAACCAGGGAATCAAACAGAGCTGGTTGAGAATCTGTAATTAGAAGCCAAATTTCCGCTTCCTTTTCAGGCACTTTTAAAAATCCTTTTCAGGGGTTTCTTGAATGCTTCAGAATGGAATGTCATTGAGATTTTGCATCGCTTGTTTCCTTGGCAACAGGTTGGTGATGCTTCACCTAGAAATACGCTGTGTCTCTGCGGAGATGCTGGCGTGGGTGTACCGTTGTAATTACAATGGGCCTAAAGCTTGACCAGCCCCTCCTCTTTGTATGAATTCAACGAGAAAGAATAAATGACTTTATATTATTGTTTTTATTAGCCAGATAGGTATTAATTTGATTTATTTTCACCATGTTTACCAACAAAACACTGAGTTTTCAGACCTCAGTAATTACATCACAGTCACAAGAGGCATATTTACCATTTATACAACATTGTAAAGGAGTTAGAATGCCTGATATGTGTGGGAAACAACAGTAACACTGACTGGATCTACACTGCCCTATATCCCAGGATCCGATCCCAGATTATCTGCTTTGAACTGAATTATATGAGTCTACACTGCCACATAATCGGGGATAAGCAGATACTCTGGGATCAGATCCTGGAATAGATGGCAGTGTAGATCTAGCCATTGTAAATTGGATTAGTATCACTCCCCCATATTTCGAATGATAAAGATGCAAAAATAATGTTTTGCCCAATGGTCAGGTCACGGCAGAGAGAAGATTGGAACTAGGGATCCCTGATTCACAGCTCATCTTCCTAATCTTCACTCTAACTCTATGCTAGCTGTTAAATATTAATATGGGAATAAGTCTATTGAGCTAAACAGTGATGACTGTAATATATATGTCTTAATTTCTAGAGAGGGGGAGAATTTAGACAGACTTTTTAAAAATAAATACATCCAACAGGTCTCTTTTTAGAGAGAAAAAGTGGGATATAAATCTTCATCATCATCACCATGTGAAGACAACTGCTTTTCTGAATTTACATTTTTATGAAATTTATAATGCATCTCTCATCTAAAACAAATCACATACACAAATCTGTATTTAGAGGAAAGTTGCACATAAATGTACATAATAGGGCATGTTGTGTAAAATATTTGCACATTCAGGGAAAAATAGATGTACATTTTTGTGGATTAAAAAAAATCCTGAATTTATGCAAAACTTGAGTACAATGGACTTATGAATGAATACATTCAAAATGAAACAGAATAGTAATGTATCTATTTGGCCGCCAACCCCCACCCCAATTTCAACTCCCCAGAGTCAGGCAGACCTTGTTTTATATGAGATATCTCAGTTATCTAATATTCAGACCTTTCATGTATCGAGCACTAGGTGCAGAGCCTTAACGATTATGGCTCCGTATCTGTGGAATGCTTTGCCAATAGAAACACGAGCCATCCAAAGCTTATCTTCTTTCCGGAGGGCGTGCAAAACATTTCTTTTTCAGCAAGCATTTGGATTGTGCTGATCAGGTTTTTTGTGTTTTAATTATATTTTATGTATTTTGTTCCTTGGATATTTGTAAACCGCTCCGAGGCTTCAGGGAGTGGCGGCATACAAGTCGAAATAATAAATAAATAAATATCTGCTCTTAGGGGGTTTTTTTTCTTCATGTCAGGAGCGACTTGAGATACTGTAAATCACTTCTGCTGTGAAAGAATTGGTCATCTGCAAGGACGTTGTCCAGGGGACACCAGGATGTTTGATGTTTTACCATCCTTGTGGGAGGTTTCCACATGGGAACTGGAGCTGACAAAGGGAGCTCCACCCACTATCGCCAGATTCAAACTACTGACCTGTTGGTCAGCAGTCCTGCCAGCACAAGAGTTTAACCCATTGCATCACTTAGTTGACAAGGCTCATTGAAAAAGATCTTACAAGGCCACAAGAAACAAACGTCTGTTCAACAGGTGGTTGGCACAAAATAGCAACCTTTATCTAGTTGTTATAGGACAGGGAACATCGACAGGACACGGGCTCTGCAATACACAGGACAGTTCCCAAGCTGCAGGTGCATAAGATGCTCTGACCTGTTTCAGGGCAGTTTGAGCTCTTGCCTCCCTGTCAGCCTTTTTCTCTATGCCTGGGAAGGGGAAACTGGCTAGGATGGAGGTCTGAATTCCCAGCTCCACAGCTTTGTGTCCCATCAGGTCTTTAGTCAAAGCATGAGATTGAGCATTTCCATATAAATACTATGTTTGAGAACCTAGTTCAGCTGTATGAGGGGAAGGATATGTGTCCTCACCCAACTGTGTAGGTGCTGGCTAAACCTCTACGGTTTTATACATCAGTTAAACATCTCATGGAGTTTTCTGGTGGCTGTTCTCCTGGGTTATTTTCCCACTTCTTGTGGACAAGATCTTGATACCATTTGTAATGATCTGACTTACAGCCAATGGTGTGATGGAGCTGAATTCGAATTTGTGTCTTAAGTGTGGAGAGAATGTGAGGATTTGAACTCAGGCCTGTGACAGGGCAGAATATACTACCAATGCCACCACAATATGTAAGGATTCTTTTAACTTTTATTTGCTGCTACCATTTAATTTACTGAGCTTGGCTACCCTCTAGGAAAGAAGTGTTTTCAAAGCTTGTGGGAGAAAGAATCACCAGAATAGATGTTTTATCAAAGAACTATCAAGTTTATTTAAACAGTGTTTCAAGCTTGGAGGTTTCAAGAGTTCAAGAGCTTGGGTGGTTACAATCTACTCAGAGGTATTTTCTTAAGGTTACAAGATGCTAACTATGGAGATACAGTCTAACACAAAGCTACTGCACTCCTAAACTTATAACTCAGCAGTTTACACACACTCTGCTGGTCATTAACAGTCACTGCTTCCTCAGCAGACTACACACCTCTACTACTACTTTCCCAGAGTAGAGTCAGGCTTAAAATAAACCCAGAGTCTTTTAAACCACGCTGAACGCTGGCTAAACAGACTCCCTAATTTTCTCACACACCCTCCTGCGTTTGCCGTTAGCCACCAACTGAAAATATTTGAATCCGAGGATTCCAAAGCCATCTGCATGCTCCGCCCCTAGTTTCCATGGTAACAGAGGTTCTTGGAAGCTCTGCCAGATAATTTTACTGTTAACCCCTTAGGGTTAGCGAAGTTCCACCCTTACAAAATACTTACATATACATAAATATCAATTACATTTACAACCTGCAATAAATAAACATGACTTCATCACACCATTCCTGTAATATCTAGAGTGAAAAAAATGGAATGGCACAGTGGATCACGGGGGAATTCAACAAACCTCCAAACATATGGAATTGTGTTAAGCAAATCGAAAGGCAAATCTACGTCTTAAGTCAGTTTGGGACTTCATTGTGGAGATAACTAGATTGATGGGGCTGCTTTGATTGTGCTTTTCCTGCATGACAAAGGGTTCGACTAGATGGCCCATGTGGTCTCTTCCAACTCTACGATTCAATGACTCTATGACATAACTGTTTTGAAGCCAGATGAGTGATTACCATGGGAGGTGACTTCAAACTGGCTCCAGAATCCACAGTATTTCCCACCATTTCCAGTCCAGATGCACAGCAGTACTCTGGGGGTGTAAGAGGTGGGAGGGGGAGGGAGGAAAAGTGTTAGTTAGCAGTAGAAGTAATAAATTAGCTGCCCCAGGGGTCAGTTGGACCACTGCCGCCCAGCTATATCCTTGGGGTGTTTTTCAGCAGCTTTCCCATCTCCTCCTTTTGAATTTAACAAAATGCTCCTGTGTGCTTCACATTCTGACATGCCATGTAGTTTACCATTGGGGTTTGCTTGTGAGCATTAAAGGGTTTAACTTGGATTTTTCCCTTTAAACAATTTAATTTGCAGTACAATGCACTTTGGCGGCAGCTTGTAGTTACCTGAAGCTGCATTAAATAGTCAGTGTGGATGTGCCCTAGATAAGGGAACCTGGCTCAGCCCCTTATAGTGTTTTTATATTGCTCCAAAGAAATCGGTCAGGCAGTGAATGAAATATTTAAACAAAACTAGGATCATGAAGCACTTTAAATTTTATTGTTTTATACCACAGATCTACCATCTGACTTCGAATATATTTGGTAATTTATATGCATCGTAATTTCTGCTGCATAACAAGAATAATCTGTTTACATTGCCTTAAATTGGTAGAACTGCTGTTAGCATGAAGGTATTGATTGTTGCTCATTATTGATTAAACGATCTGCCAACGTGTTGTCTTTTAAATTAAGTTATTCCCTGTCATAAGTATATAATGCTACCTAATAGCAATAAAAGCCTGGAATATTTTACATGAAGACGCTTCATGTGAGATCATGGATACATGGCCACTTAAACAAGCTGAAATTGAAATCCTCTTTAAATTACGTGAGTCTACAGAGTAAATAATAATATATACTGTATGTTTGATAGATGTGTGCGTGTGTGTGTGAAAGCACAAGAGCATGGTGTAGCCCTCCTGTCTAGTTTGCTTACGCATGAACCTACACATATCTGATAAATTCTCCCTGCTCATTTACAACGAGTACATGTATAACCTCATCAACATGATTGGATCTATATAAGTAGAGTTTCTATAGGGCCAACCCCAAACATTTTGCAAAGAACAAGATGGTGCCTGTTAATAGAAGTGGTGTGCAAGCCTAGTTGGTGTCCAATCACACCTCAAAGAATGACGTGATGGGGGTTTCACAGGGATAAATGATACAAAATTGAGGCTTATCTCAGATAGTGGAAATATATGGCATAGAGATTGGGAAAAGAAATAGGGGGAAGATGGACTAGAGATAGGACAGTCAGCAAAGATGAAGAACTGAACAGAGCCTTGGGGAACTATGAATGATTTAATAGTTCATGGGTTAATGAGCTATTTAAATCTGTCCTTATACAGTTCTAATTTTTTATTTTTTATTTTATTCAATTGTATCCGACTGTTTCTATTAACAGGCTTTCATGACCAGAATCATTTGGTCTTCTGACATTTCACCTGCATCTATGGCAGGCATCCTCAGAGGTTTATTTATTTATTTATTTATACTTCAAACTTGTTTACCGCCACTCCCCGAAGGCTCGGAGCGGTTTACAAAAGCTTGAGTGCCCAGTGGCACATTCAGACAACATGTACAGATGGACAAGGGAAGAACAAGAGGGTAGGGGAGAGGGAAGGGGAAAGGGAGGTGTCAACGACGGTGCATCCTAAGGTCCCGCTCTGCCGTCAAACGGAGGCAGGCGGGGGTGTCCCAGAAGGAGCGCCGGTGCAGAGGCATCCGAGGGGACCAGAGGCCGCGGGCGCCCACATGGGGGCCTACGACAAGGGCCCTGGTCCGGCCGCGAATTGTCCCTTGAGTCTCTTAGGGAGGTCCGGTGGGGCCCCCGGGGCTTCAACTGCTTATAGCAGGAGCTCCAGAATGTCCTGGTGGGGTGCACCTTCGGGGCCAGCATTGATCTCGGCGATGATCGTCCTTCACTGATCCGGCCGGTCTGAACTCACAACTTCTGAAGATGCCTGCCATGGGTGCAGGTGAAACATCAGGAGAGAATGTTTCTGGAACATGGACATACAGCCCGAAAAACGTACAGCAACCCAGTGTTTCTATTAAGTTTGATAAAGAGTCTGGTCATGAGTGAACTCCGAGATCAACATATCTGCTGGTCCACACTGTAGTCAACTTGAGGCTCAGGTGTCAAATCCGGGGAGGACTTAAGACAAGGCGAGTGATAGGAATTGTGGTGTTCCAGCCTAGTAGTGTGGTGCCCCAGCCTAGTGGTTCAAGTCAGGTACCAGTGGTGCCAGTGGATCAGGGTCAGAATGAGGAAGATGAATGGCCTGAGGGGGACATTTCTATAGATGCAGATCTATCATGGGACAATGACTGGTTGCATGGGTATTGGCCCGAAGAAGGGGCTAATGAAGATTCTATGGAAGTAAGTTTCGAGACTGCCAGCGAGAATTCCAGTAACCTTGAATCTCATGGGAACCCTTCTCCCTTGCCAGCTGAGGCCTCGGGAAATAGGGAGGATGAGCTTTCTCACCAAGATATGAGTCCACCTGGTCTGGCTAACGAGCTGGCGGACTTTGATAGAAGAGCTAATATCAGATCTTCAAGAAGGGATTGGAATTTGAGATGTGGAATTCAGTGGTCTCACAGAAAATAGATTCCTTTTAAGACTGGCTTTGGGAAGATTTCGGCAGACCAAACATGACACACAGAACCCTCATGACCAACACAAAATACTGGAAGGGTTTGGTTGGCATTGACCTTGAGTTTGGAATTGTAGTTCACCTACATCCAGAGAGCACTGTGGACTCAAACAATGATGGATCTGGACCAAATTTGGCACAAATGCTCAATAATTCCAAATGTGAACACTGGTTGAGTTTAGAGAAAATATACCTTGACATTTGGGAGTTATAGTTGCTGGGATTTATAGTTCACCTACAATCAAAGATCATTCTGAACCCCACCAATGATAGAATTGGGCCAAACGTTCCACATAGAACCCCCATGACCAACAGAAAATACTGTGTTTTCTGATGGTCTTTTTCGACTCCTCTGACAGCCCCTTATGACCCCCCCCCCCCACTGATCCCAATCCTCAGGTTGAGAAACGCTGAAGAATACATGAAGTGCCAGTTCTTAGGGCTCAATTGGGCTGCTTTTGCCACAGATGTCAGAACACAGAGGTTTATGATAATCACTCAGAGTAGATTTCCCATTTTCCTTGGCAATTCCTGAGCCCTTTAGGAAGGTTTTAAAGAGATTTTTCCAGGATTTTTCATTTGCCAAATGAGCACAAAGTAGTCACAGTGAAATTTACTCAGATTCTTGGCCAATCCGTGCTAATACTCAGCATGAAATTCTCCTCAATCAGAAAGGCCAATTAAAGGATTAACTGTGAAACCTGCAACGTGACATGGGTTCTTGAAAAAATTGTAATCACTTTTGTAAAGCACTGTTCTAGGGATCAGCCCCCTCAAGAGCCTGTTCCATTTGTGCTACACCAAGAACGATATACAGGGGGAACCCCGAAAGGAAATATTGGAACCATTTCCAAAGAAAAGCAGCAGCAGCAGCAAATTCCTGTGGAGAATAACCACAATATTGTTTTGTGAATTGCCAGTTTGCAACTAGAGGTAGCAGCAACAACCCACTCAAACCTTTCTTCCAATTTCTGCCATTCATTCACCGGTACGTATTTCTTTCAGAAGAAAAAGAATGGAAGAGATTCTGCAGATTCCTGTAGAAGGAGTGGGTGTATCAACAATACAATTCTTCTCAGTGTCTGACTACTAACCTGTGCTGGAAGCAGGTAAGCTGCCTGAAGCCAAATGGTGGGGCATAGTAGTTAGAGGGTTTGGGCTTAATACATAGGACCTATCTCTATCTGGATCGAAAAACTGGGTAAGTGGCTAAGCAAAGTAGGATCATACCATCTGCATGGCATGTTTTCTTCATAAGGTAATATAGGTTTTGGCGAAATTATAATTTATAGGAGGCTGCCTTATACTACTTTTGTCTCAGTATTGTATATTTAGAGTTTCAGACAGGAGGAAAATCCTACCTGGATGTCACGACCAGAACATGAGATTTTTCCCAAGTATTTAATATTGTATGCATGAAATATTAAAGGTTTTCTTGTGTTAACATTTATGACCTTATCACACTGGGGAGCCCCCATCCCTTGTGCTGTTTCGCTAGCAAGCATGGTGAATAGACAGGCATGAGGTGTGACCCCATCACTCTGCGTACTGCTTCAGCGTGGTGATGCTTTCTCTATCAGCATTGCCCAAACGAAGCAGTAACAGGAACGCTTCCATGTTTGTAGGGAAGCGTCCAAGGACACTCCCACCCCAGTTGGAGGAGGGGCCTCCACCGAAAGTCACACAACATCATGTGATGGCAGCCATGAGGCTTCATCTCCAAAGCAGGCTAGAAGCATTCTAGGATGCTTGATTTGGTCAATGCGATGAGGTCCCTATACACTACAGCAGTGTTTCCCAACCAGTGTGCCGTGACACACTAGTGTGCCATGAGCGATCATCAGGTGTGCCATGGGAAATTGGAACCTCCAATACCCTTTCCTCCCCCTCCTGCCGAACACTTTTTCTTCTCCACTTGGGCTCCCTTCTTCTCAGCCTCGCTCTGCTCACTTTGCTCTGGGGCGAGTCTGCCCAGTAGCGCCCGCACAGGTTATAGCTTCCTCCCCCAAACTCCAAAACTCAAGGTCAATGCCCACCAAACTCTTATAGTATTTTCTCTTGGTTATGGGAGTTCTGTGTGGGAAGTTTGTGTCTTTCTGCCATTCCTGCCAGGATATCTATGTTGTGTTCATTGAAACAGGTCCAGGTTTCACACTGAGTGTATAAATACATTTTAAAACATATTAACTATATGTATTACTGTGTTAGAGTGTCATTTTGTGTCATTTTGGTTGGGGGTGTGCCCCAGGATTTTGTAAATGTAAAAAGTGTGCCGCGACTAAAAAAAAGTTGAAAAACACTGCACTACAGAGTCAGCCCTCCACATTCCCTGGGGTTAGGGGCAAAATATCATCAGGCCAGTGTGACTGCCATTATGGAGCAAATACTTAAGACTAGAAAGAAATGATACAGATAAGACCAGTAAAAACTCACATGAAACAATTTCAGAAATAGTGGTGTTCTTAGGGCATCCATACCCCAATTTGGCACAACTTTGCCCACACTTTAAACATGCAACATGGTGTCTGTCTGGGCCATCCACTGGATTGCAATTTTTTTTCTTTTTAAAGTAGGTCCCTAGCTCTTGTTAGACAGATATAGGGCAAAATATGCAGGCACCATACAATCAAATTGTTCTGTAAGCACTGTCCAATTTCAGGTATGAGAGAAAGAGAGCAGTGCATGCAGCAGAGTGGAAGAAGCAAGTAAGGGGTTCACTGCAAGAACACAAAGTTAGGAGAAGGGGGGAATAGGAGAAAAGGGCAAGGGAACAGCATGAGAAGTGACCTGCAAAGAGAGGCATTGTTAAGGTATAAGCTGAGATATATGGTAGGGGGTAGAAGAGAAGAGAGAATGACTGGTTTTGGTGCAAGAAGTAAGGAGGAGAAATGTTAAGGTGTGCTGCATTTGCATATTAGAGTGCAAATTAGAGTAATTTGCATAATGAAAATAATTTGCATAATATTCCTAATTAGATTCTCAGAGCTGAAGAAGAGGAACATGACAACTCTAGGTGTTGTGAGCGAGCCAGAGTGGTCTAGTGTTCTGAGTGTTGGATGATGAGTCTGGAGACCAGGATTTGAATTCCCACTCAGCCAAAAACCCTTTGGGTGATTCTAATGTTTAACTAGTGTAATGCCACTTTAGCACTTTGACTGTAACTTTTGAATAATAATAAGAAAGTGTCTGAAATGTTCCCTGAGTTTTCCCATGTGGGAAGAAATTTCAAATCAGAAATGAAGTTCTCCTTGCTGAATGGTGATTTTCCTTTTAACTTTTTACCAGCCCACTATCACATAAAACCCTTTCATCCCATACCTATCCCCTTTTCATCAAGTCCATAAATTCTGTACATGGGGACTGTTCATTAATCGTGATTTTAAGGACCACACTTATTTTTTCATTATCCATCACTCTTTTGCATTTTTATGCTAATTGTTTTAATTATTTGTCATGATTTTTTTGGATTTTGGGTGTTCCTAATGATCTTTGAGGAGCCCCCAGTGGCACAGCGGGTTGAGCTGCTGAACTTGCTGACTGAAATGTCAGTGGTTGGAATCTAGAGAGTGGGATGAGCTCCCACTGTTAGTCCCAGCTTCTGCCAACATAGCAGTTCAGAAAAAAATGCTAAGTTTAGTAGATCAATAGGTACTGCTCTGGCAGGAAGGTAACTGTGCTCCATGTAGTCATGCCAGCCACATGGAGGCATCCACAGACAACATCAGCTCTTCAACTTAGAAATGGAGATGAGCACCCCCCCCCCCAAAGTTGGACATGACTAGACTTAATGCCAAGGGGAAACCTTAAACATTTTAAACTACCTCTGAGAATATTAGTTTTTCTTTCAAGAAAATAGGTGAATATACATTTTCTTAATAAAACAATGAAAAATAAATGAGGGACAGAAAAAGAGTGAACTCCACAACCCACCTTGGGCTTTGCTATAGGGGTAAAAAAAAGGCCCAGGGTCAAATGTCATGTATTAAGTGTTAGCCACAAACTATAGTGCATGGCCAAAATGCATGCACACAGCAAACATTTATTCAGTGGAAAAATTGTTACATATACCCACTCCATCACCAACCAAACCAGCTGATTCCAGAAAGATAATTTCAATTTAATATTTATGAAGCATGGCTTACATTGGAAGGCCCCAATGATTCAGTAATCTGCCCTTTCAAATAAATGCTGTACAAATATTTCCCCAACTGCTCTTTTTCCTTTCCTGTTCCTTTGTTTTTTAGCTCTTCTTATTGGTTTCCTGGTGCTTGCCTTTTGCCTTTCGTGCCATTTAAAAAACACTTACTGAATGCCCTGTGGAGAAAGGTGTTACTGACAGCTCCGGAACAGAAGAAGGAATATGGGGGTGAGGTGATGGTGGGGATAGGAGAAAGGGAATAAAAATAGAAAGAGTACCTACTGTTTAATGGTGATCAGTAAGAAGTAAAGAAGAGAGCCTGCAGAAAAATATAAAACCGAAGAAATAAATAAATAAATAAATAAATAAATAAATAAGAGAGAGAAAAGAATGAGGGAAAATGGTGGCATTTATATTGAACAGTGTCCACAGGAACAAAACAGAAGTGTTATATTTTTTCATCTTCTATAGCCCAGTTCACACTTTGCAATGTGCCAGTTATGACCTATAATATGTGGTGCAATGGTTCTCAACCTGTGGTTCATGGACCACCAGTGGTCCCCAATAATGAAAATATGGTCCGCGGCCTCACCATTACTACACCGTTGCCTCAAAACCACATGGCAACAAGAGCGACTGGTCTCGCAAAAGCCTCCTTTAGTACGGAGGCAACTGGGATGTCAAGAGGGGAGAGGTTGACTACCCATGAAAGATTACTACTACCACATCAGCTCTAGATGATTAAATATGGTTTTCTGTGGGCGAGCAGATGGCGATTACTGGATGACATATGTTATGTATCAGAAACTAGAGCTGATGTGAATTTTCTGAATCAGCACTCCCAAATGATCAAACCAAATCTGAAGTTGACCAAAAACCGATTTGTAACCCTTTTGATGCTAATGTTGGAGAGTGGTCCCTGCTCAAAATGGTCCCTGGTCAAGTGGTCCCTGGCCAAAAAAAGGTTGGAAACCACTGATGTAGTGGAACTAGGAAGGCCCTCTCTCTACTTTGAACTACATTGATTGCAAAGATACCTAGAACACAGAATATGATTATGACAGCACAGCTAGGCTTGGCCTATTTATGTTAAAGATGTATATGTACATCCTATGTATGTTTGCTAAGTTAGCAGGCCTCTTTTTGTTCCAAGGCCTCTTTGCAGTTTTTAGCCTGGGGTTGCTGGTTTCTTGGGTGGGACATGTCTTCTCAGATTTCCCCTCCAAATATCACCTCAGAGTCTCCCTCCAATCATCATTCCAGATTTTCCCTCCAATTTTTACCTCAAATTTGGGGATATAAAATGGGGGAACCATTTTTGTTTGCTTCAATGACTACCAGGGATGTGTGGCTGAGTTTTTGGGGCAGTCAGCTCTGGCCTGTCATCTTCTTTTAAATAAATCCTGCCAGAGTTCATCCATCCATACCAGGCACATCGGAAGGCCTTGGTGAAACATGTGGGACTTTGGCCGCCTTCAACTAGCCCTGGATTTAAATAGGAAGGAATTGCCCTACACCTAAATAGGAATCTAGTAGCTGGGGTTTGTCAACCTCCATGGCTGCTGACCAGAGAGAGAGAGAGAGAGAGAGAGAGAGAGAGAGAGAGAAGAAGAGGCATAACCATCCATTGCCCACAGACTGAAGAAAGGGACTATGTAAGCCTGTTTTTTGAGTTTTGCAAATCTATAGACTTTGTAACTAACCAAGAGCCATTCACCTACAGTTTGTGACTTGAAGAAAATATACCCTGTTAACTTCAACGAAGAACTTTGGTCTGTGGAGTCTTTGGGGCCCGCTCCTCCAGAGGAAGGCACCCGCAATCCCCTGGGCATAGGATCTTTGCAGCAATCCATACTGTCACTCCCTTTAGGCCCAGGCGTGATGGCATAATGATGTCTAATGCTGCCTTATACAAGTCCATCCCCTCCAATAAACCTTTTCTTGGTATATATAGGAAAAAGAAAGAGCATAATGGGGGTACTGGGATATTTATAACCCATTTTATTATGACAGAAGATGCAGGTCCCCTGAACTCCATGCGTTCCTGTTAAATGGTAAAACTGTGCTAAAGCAAGTGAGATGTGGAATGCGGTCTCCAAAAAGACACCGAGGACAAATTCCCATCCTCCAGTGCATCAAGGCATGCATGATTTCAGTATTTTGTTGTGATTGTTTTCTAAATTGGCAAATGGATAGAAAGAGGTTTGACATGTAATCATTACAGTGTCATCATACGCAGGCATTGCAGCTCTGATAGGTATCATCTATTATGATGCGCAGCATCATGTAGAAATCATGTGTTAATGGTGTGTAAAGCTGACACATTTTTGAGCCAGTAGAGTGTAGTGTTACTGTCCCAATATGATGAGAAGAAAGAGGACGTGAAAAAAGAAGTTACTCCAAATATATGGTGTGCCTAAGCTCCATGCTAACTAACAATTACTGGGTGTAGGCATGCAAAAATTAGTATCTCTAATAGTTAACTCATGAAATCTAGAGTATGTGGAAAAAGCATATTTTCATTGTGTGCTTACTTACATTAATATCCTGCTTTCCTTGCAAGATTGGATCAGACACTCCTTGTCACATAAAAAGTCACAATAAAGCATAAAAACATTAAATAAAGACCACATCACTTTAAACAGTTTACAATATTTAAAACAAAGCTTTTGGAATAGAAATACAGCACCACATCAGTTAAAAAACACTGTTGCAATAAATAACCCAATGCTTGTCTGGTGGAAGGAAAAAGAAAAGGAACCACCCTCAGATCTTATGTAGGTGGATATATAAGGGGGCAAGATCTTTCTTAAGGTCTGGACACAAGTTGCATATAACCTCATAGGTCATAATCGTTACTTTGTATTTGTTCTAGGAAAAAAAGATGGATAGTGTAGTTCAGGGCTGTCCAACTGGTGGCCCGTGGGCCGTATACGGCCTCACAGCCCCTTCCCTACAGCCCCCTACCCTTTAAAAAAAGAAATCGGCTGTTTAAAATTTTAAAAAAATATTTATTTATTTTTTTAAATTATTTTTAATTATTTATTATTATTATTTTTAATATATTTTTTCGGGGCGGGGCGGGGCGGGGCAGGGAGGAGGAGCAGGCTCCCTCCTCCTCCTCCCCCCCCCCAGCCAATCGGTGCACTCCGTCTTTGTGAGGCGGAGATGGCGCAGGCGCCGTGGAGATGGCGCAGGGGCCGCGGAGATGGCGCAGGGGCCGCGGAGATGGCGCAGGCGCTGTGGAGATGGCGCAGGCGTCGTGGAGATGGCACAGGTGCCTCGCCCGCCCGCCACCTCGCTCGCCCGCCGCCTCGCACGTGGTCCGGCTACTCCTGGATCCAGCGCGTTTGGAAAGGTAGGCCGAAGCAGGGGGCTTAAGGGGAGATGGGGGTGGGAATATATGGTGCAGAAATATAATAATAACAATAATAACTGTATTTAATTTGGAAATAAGGGGAAGATGGGGCTGGGAATATATGGGGCAGAAATATAATAACAATAATAACTGTATTTAATTTGGAAATAAGGGGAAGATGGGGTGGGAATATATGGTGCAGAAATATAATAATAACAATAATAACTGTATTTAATTTGGAAATAAGGGGAAGATGGGGGTGGGAATATATGGGGCAGAAATATAATAATAACAATAATAACTGTATTTAATTTGGAAATAAGGGGAAGATGAGAGTGGGAATATATGGGGCAGAAATATAATAATAACAATAATAACTGTATTTAATTTGGAAATAAGAGGAAGATCAAGGTGGGAATATATGGGGCAGAAATATAATAATAACAATAATATATGTATTTAATTTGGAAATAAGGGGAAGATGGGGTGGGAATATATGGGGCAGAAATATAATAATAATGTATTAAATTTGGAACTGAGAGCTGTTTTGCTGGGGTGGTCCTTTCTTCCTTGCTTTAATTCTTGCTTTTATGTTATTTATTTATATTTATTTTGCCATATATATTCCCTTCCTCAATCCATCTCTCTTTGTGTGTTTCTGATATTTATTTATATTTATTTCCTTCCCATATATTCCCTTCCTCAATCCATCTCTCTTTGTGTGTTTCTGATATTTATTTATATTTATTTCCCTCCCATATATATTCCCTTCCTCAATCCATCTCTCTTCTGATATTTATTTATATTTATATTTATTTCATTCAGTTCCATTTTTTAAATTTATTTTATAATTAATAATGCAACTAGTAATTATAAGTAAATTGGAGCCTGGGGAGGGGGCGGAGCCGGTGGAGGGGGCGGGGCCAGAGCAGGGGCGGAGTTGGGGAGGGGCAGGGGCAGAGCCGAGGCAGGGGTGGAGCTGGGGGCGGAGGCAGACCCTAAGATCCCCCAGGTGATCAGTGACCGGAATTCAGGCCCCCGGTCCGGTAGAAGTTGGACAGCCCTGGTGTAGTTGTTACAACTACAGAGTGATATATTGTCTGTAATGAGCCCTGGTTAGAGGTGTGCCTTAAGTTTATGAACTATTTAAAAAAGTAAAGAACATACGATGTGTTATTGTAACCAAATAATCCAAATAAGATGTAACTTGGACTGAATCTATACTTACCTATATAATCTGCATTTTAAAGTGCTCTTGAGCTATTCTGATACAGTCAAGGAGTGCCCTGGCTATCCACATAGCTATCAAGGCTGAGAATATATTGGTGCCATCGCAATTGGTGCAGTATTTCCACGAGCAAGCATTTCACTTTCAGAATCTTGCTAGTAGTGACATAGCATTTCTGTTCATATGCCTGGCCACCCTTGTGTAACATCACCAGAGACAGCATCAGGGAAACACTTGTTGACTGCAACACAACACTGGGTCCTTTGGAGGTGTAGACAGCAAATGGAGCTGGACCCAATTGAATCCAGCATCCCTACCTTCAAAACTCTGGGATCACTCCATAGCTTTCAGAAAACTCTGGAGTAAATCCCATGTCTTCTTGACCCACCTTATGGAAATCCAACTGTGCATTGTCTGGTCTCCCCACAGCAGCTGAGCCATGAGTCTAGTCCATTTTGGCAGTGTAGTCATGGCCCATGGAACAGAAGTGGAATGGCCCCATCGCACAAGTAGATGATGGGAACATCTACCGCTATCATTTCTCATCAAGAGATGGATTTATCGCAGGAAGGAGGCAAACCATCAATAGGATGTGCATGGTATCATGTGACAAAGAGTGTCTTCCAAATGCAGGTCCTTCTACAATGCCAGATTGCCTCTTATGACTTTATTACATAAGCCTGGTGAAGCATCCTGCTTCGCCAAAGAAACAGAGGGAAGCGTCAACCAAGTGTGGGAAGCGTTGATTGAATGGTGAGGATCCATGCTGGCTCCATTGGAGCCAGCACAACATGGCCAGGCTCCTGAGTTGGAAGGGAATCATTGTACGATGCTTCCACTCCAGTCGTGGGCAGGGCCTCTGCCGGAAGTCCAGCGACATTGTGGGACGGGCAGCATACCCATTCATTGCTGGGATGGTGGAGAAGCATCCTAGGATGCTTCCCAAGCTCAATCAGATGAGTTCCTTATGTGAAATAAATTCCATACCTCTTATTGTTTTGAAGAGCTTGGAAGAGCACAGGTTCTAGGGAAGGTCAATTGCCCCAGCATAACAGAAGGTGTCCCACTCTTTGCAAAATGCAAGCTAGATGATCTGAAAAGGAGATAGGATTCTTAGATTGCTCTGGGCTTTGGCAGAGAAAGAAGAAACACACTTATTTACTTGAATTTGGTGCATAAAGTTCCATGTAGGTTAAGTGGAATCAATAGGAGGTTTACCTCAGAAGCTGTGGTATAGTGATCTAAGTGATTGCATTTCTAGCTCAGAGCCATATATTCATTTCACGGTAAAATACACATCACAGCCAAAGACTGTGCTTGTGGTTGTTCAGCAAAGTTTATGTCCATGTCCAAGTGAATAAATAAATAAATCCAATGAGAATACAAATATTGAGTCTAATCTGCATAACCTATTTAAAAAACAATTTTTACTCTTTCAGAAATTATGGTCTTCAGGTATTTTAGTCCTATAGGCAGTCTCCAAATCACAAACATCCAACTTACAAACAACTTATAGTTAAGAACTGGGGTGAAACAACAGGAAGTGAGAGAAATCAAGACCTCAGAAGGGGAAATAACTTCTGAAAGAGTTATCATAGGGGAAAAGTGTCTCCACTGAAGCTCTATTACCAAGCCTTGGTTCCACAACAAGCCAAACTTTTTAAAATCCAATGATCACATATGGACAGAAAGTGAGGTGAAATCTTCTGAACACGGGCACAGACAGTAAAACAAAGAATGTAGGGATGCTAACCCTTCCATATGCGATCCAAAGCATATATATAAAGCAGAAAATAAAATTCTATTTTAGGACAGCAAATGCATGTTGTATTTCTTCTCTGTTCCTCCTGTATGTATTCATTTCTCTTCCTGTAATACAACATGCTCACCAGAAGTCTAGTATTCTGTGAATCCATAGTTTCCCAATCTTCTGCTTTGCCATATCCATAGAGTAAGATGGGCAACCAGTGAAGCAGTTTGGGCCATTTCCCTCTGCTTCCCAAGTGAGCTGCACCAATATGTCACCATTTTGGCTCCTTTTTAGACTTTTTTTCTTTTAGGGCTTGGGTTTTTCAAGGGGGTTCTGGGGATGGGTGATGTAAGTGGCTATATTTTCAGTCAGTTTTAGATGTGTGGTCAGTTTTGAGGAGAAACATCACCCAAAGATTGACAAGAAAAAAATTGAATTTGTCAGGGAAAGGTCTGGGGCTTTTGTCTTCAGGGGCCACACTGAAGGGGTCCAAGAGTCAAATTCCTCCCATGAGTTGCACTCAACCCACCATTTTTATTGAGCCTATTTTCAGTTTATATTTGTCAGATACTCATCTCGCCAATATTTCTCTGTCTTTATATTGACCTATATGCTAGGAGGCAATGCAACAATTTCCCTCTTTTTATTGCATTACATGAGATCCTCTGAGGGGTATCTGCTTCAATCTGCCAGAACTCAACAGCCACCACCCAGAGGACCTTTTCATCAGCCAGCCCATGACTGTGTCAGTAGAGCTCTGACAGCTGGATCAGCTATTGGAATTTATGACACAAGTAAAAGACCTATCTCTTCTGGCAGGCCTACCCAGACAGTCTTAATTACTAATTTTAAACTTCCATTCTATGCCTGATTTTTGTTTTCTGTAGTTTAATATGTATTTTATGGAAACATGCTTTAATATGTGTATTCTGCAGAATGTTTTTAAAAGATTATGTGTTTTGGCATTGTTGTAACCTGTTTTGAGCCGCGAGGAAAGGCAGGCAAGAAACAACAACAACATTAATTAACAACACAGTTTGTGCTTACAGACTTAGGTTGCTTGAGTTGATTTCCTAAACATAATGCGTAAGACTGCAGTTTATGCATTCTCTGGCATTACTTCGCGAATGAAGATTCTTAGGAAGGACTCATCCCACGGTTTCTACAAGCCTGTTGATGACTAAGGAGGTTGGATGTGTCCTTTGAGCCTGTGCAATAGATTTTTCTGGTGGAGCGCAGCGTGCACAGAACTGGCCTCACCTTTTAAACCAAAGGTTTGTCTGCCGGGGCCTAGCAAGCTTGGACGGTGGCAGCAAGATCCTCGGGTCATAGGTTTGGTTTGAGTTTCCTTCTCTTAGATGGTTAACCTTACAAGGTTAAATGAGCACCATCTGCCCAGGTTTGCAATTAGAGTTTTCCTTCTCCTAGGATGGTTGCCAAAAAGCTGGAGAGCCCATCTTGCCCGGTGACGCTCTTTGTCAGACCCTTTGGTTGTGACCTGTCTGGCATGGGAGGCCCTACCAGTGGCTATGCTACTGCCAGCATAGCTCACAACTTCATTAGGGTACGCAAGCCTCTCCCCCGTGACAAGGGGGCGCCAATGGAGAGGAGTTTATGCATTACACTTCTGTTAAAGCAATACTGATTATAGCATGCAAGTAGGCTTGCAAATAGGTCTAGGACTGCTATACTTCTAATAATATAAAGCCTACATTTACTCTTGATACAATTGCAACTCACACCATCTATCAACATTGGGTCTGCTGTCTAAGCCTAATGGTAGTCTAACAATACCTAGCAGACAACAAATTGTCTACCCCACTGGAAGAGGAAGAAATGAAGTCAGTGATACTTCTCTTCTTTCCCAATTACTCTCCTGCACAACCCCCCTGTTTTATATAAGAAAAGGCTCAATGAGCTACACATAAGCACATATTAGAGTGGTTACAGCTGTTACGTAGTAGTGCTTTGGCATTAAAATCTGCTCACCTATGTATTCAACAATATGCTATCTGTAATCAGATATAGTTTTGGAATAGCTGCTCTGTAGTATAGACTGAAAACCATATGTATTGAATGCAGAAAGTCTAACATTCAATTCTTCGCATCTGTGACGGCGCGGTGAGTGCCACCTGCATGGAAAACTTTGAGTTTGGAGGCTTGCATTATTAGAGTGTTAACAGCCTGCATAGCTTGCAAGGGTTTGAGTTCTTAAAGTCATTTTTGCACTGTTTAAATGTGTTTTGCAGCTTGTTAGAGGTTTGGCTGCATTCATTGGTTTCTGTCTATCATCGTTTACAAAGCCCAGTTAAGTTTGTTCCGCCCCTTTCCCCCAGGGATTTGGGGGAGAGTGCTGTTTTTGCATTCAGTAGCCAGCAGAACTTCTACAGAGAGAACATGTTGGAAGGTTTGCCAGCCAGGCCTTGGTCAGGCTATCTTCCAATACTACTTCTTGTTATTTCTTGGGACTCACACAGTATACTCAACATACCAGAAGGTTGAGTGCCACTGAGGAGCCTCAAGTGCCTTCACACCAGCCAGTTGGCAGCTAGAGGAAGGTTTCCTACCTTCAATAGGCCATCTGACTGGGGGCTTCGATTGTCCTTACTTCATGGCCACAGAGAGAGAGGACTTGGAGAGCCATCCGGCTGAAGCTTCCAGGACCACATCTACAAAGAGACTTTGAGTTAATTTGAGTGTCCAGTTTGGTCCTTGGGAGCCCCAAGCCTCTAAAGGAAGGCAAGAAGCAATCCCCTGGGAAGAGTTAGACATCGTCCTTGCCCCTTTTCAAAGCATTTAGCCTGGGCGCAACGGCACAGCATCTGTTTGATACCCTGTTTGATACCCTGGGCAACCACTATCAGTCAGTGTAGCAGACAAAAACTGAAAATCTGATTCACTTTAAGGTAATTATTTCCCCTGAAATGACCTATTTTGATCTCATTTAATTTGTTCAGAACAGAAAGTGCTAAAACTGCTGCAAAATAGGTTAGTTGGGGTTTTTTTTCAGATTAAGTGTTTCCAAACAACACAAAAATGGCCAGAGGCATACATTAAAATTGCTTTTGTTTCCAAGACATTAGTTCACATGGCAAGCTCTTCATCAATCAGGTATGGAAAGCAGAATGAAACGTGAGAATTTAGGGGAGGGTGGCTGTGGGAAGGAAAAAAGCTGTTTGCCTGCCTGTCTTTCTGTGTATTTATGTATTTTTATCTGTGTTACAATGCATGCCACAACTTTTATTCTTGTTAGTATATGTGAATAAGCTGCAATGATCTTACATCTAGAAATGGATTTTTAGGCATTCTTACTATTAGTGCTGCCTGGTCAAAAGGATTCAGGTATTGAAATTTCAGGACCAATTGTTGAGAGCTAGGCTTGGGTAGGCTAGCTCAGTGTACTTCTGGTGTGGAGCAATCCCTGATCCAACATGTAGAAGCCATTGTCCTGATTCGAATGGACTGCATCAACTCCAATGTGCTATTTATCAATTCCTGTGTTGCCACCGCTGCTGCTCCTATGACCTCATCAGATGGGGTGAAATCAGTCTTCTAGGATACTTTTTACTCTGTCTGGGCAGATGGAGGCTGACACTGGACATCACATATTCCTGGAGTAGGCCCTGTCCCTAACCAAGGTGAAAGCATTGCTGAACGCTTTCACCCCAACATGAAAGGCTGGGTCTTTCGTTGTGCTGGGTCCAGTGGAGTTAGCACAAGGCCTCCTCATGAGGACAACACTTCCCCCATTCGATGGTGAAACATTAGGAGAAGGAGCTGTCCTTTCTAGGAGGCTAACTGTTCCCTCTATCATCTCTTAACTCCATCCTGCCTGGATGGCTTTGCAAACACGTTGCCAGCTTTAAATACACAATTTTAAATCTTCAATTAATCAAACACAGCATTGACAATTCTGACATCAGAGACATGACTGGCTCTGTGGCCAGCTAGGAACAGTGACAGCACAGGCACGAGTCATCTGCTTTCCCTGTACTGATCAGTGCAGGGAAAGATTGATGATGTCAATGTTAATCTAGACAGGGATTTAGACTGAATCAGACTTGATCCAGATCCAGACTGTCTTAAAGCCAGAAGTTTCAAGCAAACTCTACAGCAGGCCTGCACAACCTACGGCCTTCCAGCTGTCTTGGCCTCCACCTCATAGGAGCCCTAGCCAGCTTGTCCAATGGTTAGTAATTCTGGGAGTTGGAGGCCAAAACATCTGGAAGGCCACAGGTTGTGCAGGCCTGTTCTATATATATCCCAACTTTGTCCTAATGCAAAGCAAAGTCTGTTTGAAGGTTAAAAAAACTTGGCATACTTATCAGAAGTCATTCTGCATTATAAAGACTGCCAGTGTGCATTTGCTATGAGTATGGGGTTTTTTGGCCCATGTAGATAAGCTCCTGGACAAAACCCCTGGTTATATCACCAGGGACCAGCCCTGCTGCTGTCATGACAATTTAACCATCAACTGCAACTGTTCAGACCATGCCAATCAACTGAAGAAAGCATAGATTAACAAAAGATAAAATATTTCTCAGGTTAGAAATGTTGATGGAATTAACTAAAAGCGTGGGTATGATAAAGGTGTCATTTATTTCTTGACAGGTCTACTTCAATGCACAAATCAGCAATGATTTCTAACTGCACTGCTAGTGAAAAATAATTGTGTATGAGATTACTAAGAGATCCAGCATGGTTTAGTCATTGTGAGCATTGGACTTTGACTCTGGAGACCAAGATTTGAATTCCTGCTCAGCCATGGAAGCTCACTGGATGACCCTGGGTGAGTTGCACTCTTTAAGTATCAGAGGAAGGCAATGGCAAAACCCCTCTAACAAAATCTTACCAAGAAATTCTCCTGACAGGTTCACTATGGGTCAGAAATCACTTGAAGGCACACAGCAACATGGAAGTTGTACATTCCAATTTCTTTAGCCCTATCTCAGTCTTTCTTTGGGGTCAGTGGTAGCATTAGAAGCCTGCCACTGATTTTTACAGCTGTTATATGTGAGTTGTGTATTTTTTTTTGTTCTTGAGTCCACATTTTGAGCTAATGAAGAATGGACGCAAAATACTAAGGCCTGGTAGTCTGGAAGTGGGCCTGGGACCCACCTGGGACCCACCTATATTAGGTAAGCAGAAAGTCTAGTAGAATTTCTGCTTAAGTCTTCAAGAAAGGGTATACCCCAAAGGCACAAAATCCCATTTCATATTAGAAGCTTATCAGGGTTAGGTCTGGTTAATACTTGGATGGAAGACCAAATAATACCAGGTGCTGTGGGCTATATTTCAGAAGAAGGAGCTGGCAAAACCACACCTGCGTGAGTATTCCTTGCATAAGAAAATGGTAAAGAATTCATTGGATCGCCATAAGTTGACAGGGACCTGAAAGCACGCGCGCGCACACACACAAGTCAACAAGGTTAATTCTTCTCTTTTTTGCGTTATAGCACTGTGGAAGGGTAGTGCACATGGTGGAATGGGAGATAAGCAAATCCATTTATAGTAAAGGTTAATGGGATGCAGCTAGGGAACACTTGGAATGGTAGATAAAGCTTTAATGCTGAAAAATGAAGAAAACTTTTAATCAACAGGTACCTGCTTTTTTCAATTAACACTGACAAGAGACTCAGGAGATTAGTGGATTTGAAGACATGGCATGAAAAGTTGAAACACTGTAAAATTTAAACCCTGCGGCAAACTTGGGTTCAGAAAAGAATATATATATCACTATAGTGGATAGCCAAGTGTCAGTGTGGAGTAGTGGTTTTGGTGTTGGAATAGGACTCTGAAGACCAGGCTTGGAATCCCTGCTAAACCATAGAAAATCCACTAGGTAACCTTGACAAACATGAGTTCAGAAAAGAATATATATCACTATAGTGGTTAGCCAAGTGTCAGTGTGGAGTAGTGTCAGTGGTTTTGATGTTAGAATGAGACTCTGAAGACCTGTCAAACCATGAAAGCCCACTAGGTAACTTTGGCAAGTCACACACTCTCAGAGGAAAGCCAGAGCAACTCCTCTTTGAACAAATCCTGCCAACAAAACTGCCGGATAGATTCATTTAAGTGTTGCCATAAGTTGGAAATAACTTGAAGGCACACAACAACTACTGGACTGACATTTACACAAATGAAGAAAATGGAAATAATTGGGAATAAAAATAGTATTTTTTTAAAAAAAGGATTGCCAAATTATTAAAATGATGTAATGAGCATGATTTATGCCACCGTGCAGATGGGTTTTAGATATTTGTGTTTGTTTGTAGTATTTTGATAGTACTATGACCAAACAGTTGTGCAGTGATACAGAAAGAGTTATTTTATATTTAGTGAAAGTACTTGCTAAAGTTTGGTTTTTAGTTTGTCAGTTTAAATCTGGAAAAGATATAAAGCTAAGAATGAACAGCAGGAACAAGTTTTCCTGTTAGTAACCTGCTTGGATACTGTAGTTGACATCGCTATATGGGTGACTGCATGCGTCGGTTTCCTCTGTTTGTTTCTGCATTATATGAGCATGGGGCGTGATTTTTCCATTGGAATTTCCTGAAGGAAGAAAGGCACCCCAAATCAAAGATTCTGTAGCCAGTCAGGGGAATCTTGAATGCTGACCATAGGTTAGTCTGGACAGAGTTAGTTGTTTGGACCAGTTCTACAGCCTACTGTGAAGGAATGCTGGACCCCATCAGCTAAAGCAGTGGTTCTCAACCTGTGGGTCCCCAGGTGTTTTGGCCTACAACTCCCAGAATTCCGAGCCAGTTTACCAGCTGTTAGGGTTTCTGGGAGTTGGAGGCCAAAACATCTGGGGACCCCCAGGTTGAGAACCACTGAGCTAAAGGATGAAGATCCTTCTCTGTATATTCCACCCACTTCATCATTAACCACCAATAAAATCACAACGTTAATATGAATATGTGCTTGTTTTCACTACTTAATACTCTGAGGAAGCATGGAATTACAAACAGCTCCAGCAGAAAGCACAAGAGTAAGAAGAAGCTTCACTGTCTGTATTTTCTAACTGGCTTTACCTTGGTTGGAATCAGGGGTCTGCATACACATCGCTACCAGGTTCAGATTCCAATGCGATGCACATTGGCCATTTGGCAACCGCTTTTGCGGCAATTCATTTCCTTGCAACGCTATACTCAGGAGCTGCGATATCTATTCCACGTCCTCTTGGAGTGAGGACTATATCATTGATACGCACATCTATTGAACTTCAATTCTCCACTTTGGACTTTGGACTTTGCACTGCGCATTGCCTACTACACCAATGGTACCACTTCTTGGCGGCAGAGGTAAAGCATTTTCTACTGCAAGAACTTTTCACTTCATATATAGGACTTCTATCGTATTGTCAACATTATTGTATTGTTTTGGAATCTTCCTGATTATATATTGAGTAGTGTCAGCCCAGATTTCTGGGCAACACAACACAATATTTTTGATATGCATTATTGTTTCTCTGGTACATTTATATAGTCTACTGCCGCTTAGTAGTTTCGTAGTTTATTCCATAGTCTACCCTTTGTCTCGTATGACAATTAACCATCATGACATCTCCTACCACTATCTTCCAAGTCCCAGGACTTTAAGAAAAGATCAATATCATTTTCATAGACCTTTCCTATTAAGGATAGACTAAATATTCAAAGGGGGTATGAGTGGAAAGTCCCCCTGCCCTGGAAATATGTGACTGAATATATATTGATCTTCTAGTCTTATCTACAAAAATATTTCAAGTTTAGTCTTTTCCTCCCTATTCCAGACCTTAAACTTTGAAAGCAAGAAAGCCAATTTAATAAGGAGTTGATCAGCCAGATGGAGAAATGAGACTTGCTCATTCCTCAGGAAAGTGCCTTGCTGGCTGATAGTCCTATCTCAAAAAGTAAAAATCATGCATTCAAGCAGTATTTCCAATTTTTTGTAGAGGTGGGGAGAAGGCATACTAGCTGCATGTAACCCTTGTCACCTAAGTTTTTTTTAGTATTTCACAAAATGATGGCAAAATCCTTTATTTTTGGATGACAGGGGGGCTATTTGGACATCTCTACTAGGAGAGAGAGGATGGGCCTATCTGGACTTTACAATAAGCTAAAACTCATTGGGAACCATATCTGGATTTCAAAATAAACACTCCTTGGGATGAATAGCAAGCTTTGTTTGTATGTGTCTTCACATTACCTTTTGACCTATGGAAACCTCATGAACTTCACAGGGTGTTCTTAGGCAAGAAATACTCAGAGATGGTTTTGCCAGTTCTTTCCTCTGAAATGTAGCCTAGAGCACCATAATGTACATTGCCTGTTTTTTTTTCTATTTGAAGTGGGTGTGGCTGAACAAGCATGAAACCATACATTAATCCAGAGCTTGTTCTATATTTAATTACCTGGTTCAGTGGGAGGGAAGCCAGCCAAGAAAACCATCTCTAACAGGGATCCCACATCCAAGTAAACAGAACATTGATTCATGGTTTGTTTAGCTGATTCTGTGGTAAGCAGAAAAAAATATGCTAGAATTCTCTTAGATTATTGTGTCTCTTGGATTCTTGTGATTCTTGGAGACCCTGGATCTGAACAAACCAATGTTTGATGTCAGGGTTAGGTCTGCTTAATAAGTAGATGCATGACCACAAGTGGAAACCAGTGATCTCTGTGTAGGAAAAGGAATGAATCCTTCCTAATCGTTGGAAAGCCACTGCTAATCAGATTTGACAGCACTGGGCTAAATGGATCAGAGGTTTTGACTAAGATGTTGCGCTGTAACTGTTAATTACATAGCAAACTGCAGAATTCTATAAAAAATGCAAATCCGTAAAGCAGATACATACTATGATTCAAACACCTGTCAGAAATGACAACCTAAACTCCTGGTACCGATACATTGGTTTGATGTGCCTTAAGTCCCAATTAGATTACTGCAACGCGCTCTACGTGGGGCTGCCTTTGAAGACGGTTTGGAAATTACAGCTGGTCCAATGGGCGGCAGCCAGATTGCTAACTGGGGCGACATACAGGGAGCATACCACCCCCCTGTTGTGTCAGCTCCACTGGCTGCCTGTCCATCTTCAAGCCCAATTCAAAGTGCTGGTATTGACCTATAAAGCTCTATACCAGGACTGTCCAACTGCCGGCCCTGCAGGTGTTTTGGACTTCAAATCCCAGAAATCCTAGCCAGTTTACCAGCTGTTAGGATTTCTGGGATTTGAAGGCCAAAACACCTGCAGGGCCGGCAGTTGGACAGCCCTGCTCTATACGATCAATACCAGCACTATGTCCCACCTCGTACCCTAAGATTATCTGGGGAGGCCCTGCTCTCGCTCCCACCAGTATTGCAAATGCAATTGGTGGGGATCAGAGATAGGGCCTTCTCGGCAGTGGCCCCTCGCCTATGGAACACACTCCCAAACAAAATAAGATTGACTCCATCTCTCCTGAGTTTAGAAAAAAGCTAAAGCCATGGTTCTGGGACCAGGCCTTCAGGCAGCAGACATAGATTATACTTTTGGAATTGACTGGATTGGCACTTTGGACTTGACTAAATTGACAATGTGCTCTGTTTGATGGCTAAATTTTTGGTATTGTTGGATTTTTAATGTTTATACTGATGTTGATTTTATGGCTGTATAAAAAGGCCTTCGGATCTTAATTTGGTGGCTCTATCAACAACTATAGGCCCTCTTAACGCTGTATCCATTTTAGAACTGTTGTTTTAATTTTGTGATTTTAATGTTTTAATGTTTTATACACCTGTTGTATTGTTGTTCTGCTTGTGTAAGTCGCCCCAAGCCGTACGGGAGTGGCGACTAATTAAGTCCGAATAAATACTGTAAATAAATAATGTATTGTGGTGTTGCGGCCTGTAGTGCTGCGATTGTAAGCCGTGCGGAGACCCCCTTTGGGGGTGAGAAGCTACGGGATACAAATACTGTAAATTAAAATAAATAAGTCCATTCCAACTTGGGTAAACTCTCCTATAGGGTTTTCTTGGGAAGATTTATTCAGAGGAGGCTTATGGTTGTTTTCCTCTTAAACTAAGGAATTTGGGTTTACTTAAGATCTCCCAGTGAGTTCTCAAGACTGAGCAGAGATTGGAACCTGGTCTCTCAGAGTTTAGTCCAGCACCCACATCATTACACCATGCTAATTCTCTAGGGATGTGTAGCCCAAAGATTTGTATGGCTTTCACTGCATCTAAATTTGCATTGAAGAAATTCTAGTGGAGTTAATATAGCTTCACATTTGGGGGCAAAGGCAACTGCAGATAAAAAGGATGAACACATGAATATATGAGATTTTCAATGACAGATGTGGACAGATTGTTGGCAAAGAAAATTGAAGAAGTCTATCCATTGGAGAAAAAATGATTAATTGTATTTGAACTTTCATTTCAGTAACTTTGAAGTGGCTCAGATCCATGAATTTCCTGGCACAGGTCCATGCATTTCCACATTTTCAGAGTTAGTCACTCTGCCTCAGATTCTCAGAAGGCACACGTAACTATGTGCTGTGATTATTTTTCTGCAAGTGCCACTGGTAATGTATTCACGTTGCGCCTATAAGTATATTAATGCATGCATATATACATATTCTGTGGGAAAGCGTTCAGATACTTTTCTGCATATGGCTTATGTAAAAAGCTCATCAAACAGTAACCTTGATAAACTGAATGCTAAGACAGCACTTCTGATCTCTAGTTTAAAAACTGTGTCTCTTACAAAAAGAAGTTACAGCATGTTCCTATGAACAAGCAGTGTTGTGTGACTTCAAGTCATTTCGTGGACAACAAGTGAAACGTGAGCCAACAATGTCATGCGGCGGCTAAAAAAGCCAGTGGGATTTTGGCCTGCATGAATAGGAGCATAGTGTCTAGATCCAGGGAAGTCATGCTACCCCTCTTATTCTGCCTTGGTCAGACCACACCTGGAATACTGTGTCCAATTTTGGGCACCGAAATTGAAGGGAGATGTTGACAGGCTGGAATGGGTCCAGAAGAGGGCAATGTAAATGATCAAGGGTCTGGAGAACAAGCCCTATGAGGAGCAGCCTAAAAAGCTGGGCATGTTTAGCCTGACTGACTGACTGACTGACTGACTTAATTATTTCTGAGTCGCCCTCCACGTTAGTGCTCCGGGTGACTTACACACAACAAATTCCACAATTAAAATAGAGTATTTAAAACTAGATTAAAATATTCAGTGGTTAAATGCAGGGGCCAGGCTCGGTATTTGAGTTCCTGGTTCTGCATTAACCATGGGCTTTCCTAAATAGCCAGGTCTTCAGAGCAGTCAGGAACTGGGGCAGGTCGAGGGAGGCTCTCTGGTCCGGTGGCATCGAGTTCCAAAGAACGGGGGCCACAACGGAGAACGATCTCCGTCTTGTGGTCTCCAGGTGGGCCTCTTTCAAGCCTGGTACGTGAAGAAGATTCTTGTTTGCTGGCCGCGGGGTCCTTGAGTAAGCAGGCATCAACAAGCGGTCTTTTAGGTATGTTGGGCCCCGGCCCCGTAGGGCTTTGAAAGCCAAGGTCAAGGTCTGAAGAAGAGAAGGCTGAAAGGAGACATGATGAAGGCCACGTATTAATTTGGGAGGGGAAGCCATAGGGAGGAGGGAGCAAGCTTGTTTTTTGCTGCCCTGGAGACAAAGACGCAGAACAATGGCTTCAAATGACAGGAAAGGAGATTCCACCTGAACACGAGGATGAACTTCCTGAGAGCTTTTCCGCAGGAGAACTCTCCGTCCCAGAGTGTGGTGGAGGCTTCTTCTTTGGAAGCTTTTAAACAGAGACTGCATGGCCATCTGTTGGGGGTGCTTTGAATGTGATTTTCCTGTTTCTTGGCAGGGGGTTGGACTGGATGGCCCATGAGGTCTCTTCCAACTCTAAGATTCTAATATTGACCCTGTATCAAGGTTTTATTAAAAAGATTTGTTCAGAGTGGATTTGCCTTTACCTTCCTTTGAGAAAGAGAGTGTGATTTGCCCAATGCATTTCAAGGTTGAGCAGGGATTTGAACAATTGTCTACATGGTTATAGTCAACTTTCAGACTACAGGCATAGGATGGGACTATTTGACATGGCAATAGTGTATGTAAAAATAACCATATATTTAAGTTGATCAATCACAAGCTTAGATTTAACTAATGTTATTCTAGTCTCCAAGCCACAAGAAGAAAAGCTTCTACTTTATTCTGCATTACTCTCATCTGTGTCCAGATATGAGCACTGTGTCCAGATATGGGTATGGCTCACTTTGAGAATGATGTAGACAAACTGGAAGTGATTGAGAGAAGAGCAATAGAAATGGACAGGGCAAATTTCAAAAACTTTGCTTTTAGATTACTAACTGGAGCAAGATACAGGGAGCGGTCAACCCCCCTGTTTAAATAGCTCCACTGGCTGCCAAATTTTCTCTCAGTCCCCAAGTAGTTAGCATTGCAGTAACTTAAAACTTCACTTAAATATTTATAACCAGGTTGAGCAACTGCAAACAAGGCAGAGACAATTTTTCTTCTTGTACTTGCCCAGTGAATCACAGCAACACTTTTTGGTATGTCTGAACTTATGTGGCTACTTCCAGCTGCCGTTTTGGCTGATTTTCATCTATTTACCCCCCCCCCCCCTTATTTTCCCTTATTTTAAGGGAAATTATGGGTGTCAAAAGGTTAAGGGACCAGACTGCTTTAGGAGATTTGGGGGCAAAAAATCACTCTGCAATCTGTAGATTTTGATGAATTTCCGAAGAGGGTGCAATAGGCCATATGTAAGAGTCCAAAGAAACATCAGTGGTACACAGACTGCACTTTGCCCATCCCTGATTTAGAAGTATAGTTCTAGAAAAGGAGTAGAAAACTTTACTAAGGGAATGTGAACACAACAAACATAAAATGCTAGAAATTTATAAATGAAATGAGAATTTCTTTGAGTAGTGCTGAATTTTTCTTGGGTGCTGGCCATGCCTTTATTTGTCCCATTCAACAATACTCTCGGAGGGTGTGTATGGATGATGGTGTTCTTCAAAAGCTTGAAATGCTACACATGAAAGGAAACAAAAGCATAATCTGGTTCTGTATTGCTCGTCAAAATTAGTTCTAATAGACTTAAATTATAGAAAGGTAGATTTCTGGTGGACCATCTTGATGGCTAGAGCAGTGTTTCCCAATCGCTTTGCACACTAGTGTTCCGTGCGCGATCATCAGGTGTGCCGTGGAAGAACCGACGACCCCGCCAGGAGTCATCTGGGCAGCCTGCCTCTTGCGTTGTGTCTCCATCTCTCTCTCTTTCTCTCTGGCACACCAGCAGGGCCAATCAACGCCAGCCAAGAAGCAAGCCCCGCCTCTCTAAGGGTCTCCCGCCCGGCACCACCATTTTTGTTCAGGGCGGAAGTCCCGAGAGAGGGGAGGGGCAGGGCATCGGCTTCCTGGAGAAGCGGTTGGTTGGAGGCTGAGGAGGGGAGGGGCCGGGCGGCGCCTTTCCCTGTGAGGTCACTTCCAGAGGAGGCGGAGAGCTTCCGGAGAGGAGTGTTGGGCTTTGTTTTCCTCTCAGCTGGCTCAGGATTCCTTTGGGCTTTGGGGCCGAGGCGGCTCCGGGGCTTCCTCCCTCTCCTGGCCTGGGCTCTGCCACGGCCTCTCCTGCTCTCAGGCCTTCTTCCTTCCTTACTTCGCGGCATGCCTCTCGGCTTCGGAAGGGAGCGGCCTGCCCCTGCGCCTCCCTCCCTCCCTCCTTGCCTGAGGGAAACCCAGGTGAGCAATGGCCTTAAAGCACCGGGTGATGATGATAGGACAGCATCGGCCCAGGCGGCCCAGTCCGAAGCACACAAGGCGGGATATCTATGTCTGAAGCACACAAGGCGGGATATCTATGTCTGAAGCACACAAGGTGGGATATCTATGTCCGAAGCACACAAGGCAGGATATCTATTTTGTGTTCATCGAAACAGACCCAGGGTTCACACTGAGTGTATAAATACATTTAAAAACATATTAACTATATGTATTACTGTGTTAGAGTGTCATTTTGTGTCATTTTGATTGGTGGTGTGCTCCAGGATTTTGTAAATGGAAAAAATGTGCCGCTGCTCAAAAAAGGTTGAGAAACACTGGGCTAGAGAACTTTGACAATTGAATCATTTACCTAGAACGGGGGTCAGTTGGGGAGATAGGGTGGAATATAAATAAAGTCTTATTATTATTATTCCTGTGTTCCACAGAGAGCAATCTAAGTTGAGTACACACCCGGACATGAGCACTCCAGATGTGAGATGTGTGCCTATTTGCACATGTGCCTTTTGAGCTGTGTGGTGGAGGAAATAAATACATGAACATTTAAAATACATCAGCGACTATGTCTGTGCTGGGGACATTTGCTTCGCTTTTGGTATGTGGACCTGTGTCCGAAGACTAGCAGACTGTCTTGGGTTTACATAATCCAGTGGTTCTCAACCTTCCTAATGCCATGACCCCTTAATACAGCTCCTCATGCAGTGGTGACCCCCAACCATAAAATTAATTTTTTGCTACTTCATAACTGTAATTTTGCTACTGTTATAAATTGTAATGTAAATATCTGATATGTAAGATGTATTTTCATTCACCGTACCAAATTTGGCACAAATCCCTAATGCACCCAAGTTTGAATACTGGTGAAGTTGGGGGGTGCGGTGTCGATTTTCTTATTTGGGAGTTGCAGTTGCTACAATTTATAGTCGAAGACCATTGTGAACTCCATCAAGGATGGAATTGAACCAAACTTGGCACACAGAGCTCCCATGACCAACAGAAAATTCTGGAAGGGTTTGGTGGTCATTGACCTTGAGTTTGGGAGTCGTAGTTCACCTACATCCAGAGAGCACTGTGGATTCAAACAATGATGGATCTGGACCAAACTTCACATGGATACTCAATATACCCAAATGTGAACACTGGTGGAGTTTGGGAGAAATAGATCATGACATTTGAGAGTTGTAATTGCTGATATTTATAGTTCACCTACAATCAAAGAGCATTCTGAGCTCCACTAATGATGGAATTGAACCAAATTCAGCACACAGAACTCTCATGACCAACAGAAAATTCTGGAAGGGTTTGGTGGTCATTGACCTTGAGTTTGGGAGTTGTAGTTCACCTACATCCAGAGAGCACTGTGGATTCAAACAATGATGGATCTGGACCAAACTTGGCATGAATATTCCATATGCCCAAATGTGAACATTGATGGAGTTTGGGGGGAATAGACCTTGGCGTTTGGGAGTTGTAGTTACTGGGATTTATAGTTCACATACAATCAAAGAGCATTCTGAACCCCACCAACAACAGAATTGGGCCAAACTTCCCACACAGAACCCCCATGACCAACAGAAAATACTGCGTTTTCCTATGGTCTTTGGTGACTCCTCTGACACCCCTTCACGACCCTCCCAGGGGTCCTGACCCCCAAATTGAGGAACGCTGATCTAATCCTTACTGTACTGACTTGTGTCCCAATCTTTGCTTGAAGCTGGAAGCTTTCAGTGTGCCATAGAAACTGGCTTCCCAGTGAACACTGAATGTAACATATAAATAAATAGCCCCTCTAGGTAAGAGTGCACCCCTGGTTCCTAGCCCTCCTGGGGTGAATGAATGATGATGATGATTCCTTCTCCTCCTCTTCCTCAAAAAAGAGGCTCCTTAGTCTGCCTTGAGACATCCATACCTTGCCACACCCCTCTGAACAATCTGCAAAGCTTCCCCTGGTGCGCCCCCCCCCCCCCAAAGACCCCTCTCAATGCCAGTTGTCCCCCTGCAAGAGCAATCTCTGTACAGTGGGGAAGTCGCCCGGTAATTGGGTCCAGATTGGATACGTTTAAATATTCATGAGGCTGGCAGAGGGCTGCGAGGGGGTGGCTGCCTCTCCGAGTGGGGTGGGGGCTGCTGGGGGGGGGGGAGGAGGAGGAGAAGTGACTAGTCACCCAGAGCTGCCAAGGCACAATTCTGGGAAAGAGACAGCGAGCGAGAGCAAGAGCATGTGAAATGAGCAATATCTGTGGACCTTACAGTTGCTGCTGCTAACTGCCCTGGTGTGTGTGCGTCTGTGAGTGTGTGTATGTGTGTGTGAGAGTGAGTGAGTGAGAGAGAAAGAGGGAGGGGAGGAGTGGAGAGGGTGGGGGGAGAGATAAGAGAGAGAGGGAGAGAGAGGAGGAAAAAGGAGAGAGAAGGAAGGAAGGAAGGAACAACAAGGAAGAAAGGGGACAATACAATCATGCTGTGCTGTATGAGAAGAACAAAACAGGTAGAGATGGAGATTTCTTTTGATTTTTTCCTACTTCTTTCTGCCTGGGCTGTGATGTCCCTTGTTTGCCCATCCCTGAACCCTCTGGTCGCTAGTCTCTGGGATTTGGGAGTGCTGGTTTGCCGGTGTTGGGTTGAGCATCTTCCAAGGAAGGAAGAAGGCTCAGCCTCGCACACCCCTCTGGCGAAGGCAGTGGGGTGTGTGGGTGTGTTGCCATGCCTGAGAAGTCGGGGGGAGTGGGGGAGGCTTCCTAAGGATCCGAATTGGGGGAAAAGCCCGGGGGGGGGAGGGAGAGAAACCCCCTCCTCCTTAGGCACACCTTTTTGGGGGGGAAGGTGGGTCTTGCTTGTCTTGCTTGGGTTTGCCTTATCTTGATATCTGAGGGTGTGGATGTGGCTTAGAGGAGGGGGAGAAACCCAATTCTTTCTTGAAATGTCTGTTTCAACACCCCCCCCTCCCCCTAATCCTCAATATACTCAGTAGATCTTGAAATGATGGGTGGAAGGATGCAATCTGTGCTTGGCTGAGTTGAAAGGGAATGTGCTTCCAGAAAGCAAAAAAAAGATGGGATGATCTCAGAAAAAATAAATCTGGAGGTATATTTCTGTTAGGAGAGGCTGGGATGGGGGTGGGGAAATAGGGTCGGGGTTCCCCCTTCTGCGATCCTTTTGGGCACCCAGTGTGCCAGGGCAAGGGTGCTCCAGCTGGGAAAGAGACAGCGAACCACGCCTCTGTCAGCTCCAATGGGATGGAAAAAAATGAAGCAGTGTGTGAACTTGGTGTAAGCTGCTTCATGGAGATATATATATATATAGATAGATAGATAGATAGATAGGGGAAGAGGTTATGGAAAGGTGGAGAAGGCACTTTCCTCTCAATATTTTCCCATTTCTAAAAATGAGAAACATGGGGAATGTAACCCCCTTGCTTCCATACTTGCTGCCACTCCCCTAGCACACCTTCCATGACAATCCCCTCTTCGGAGTGGACCTTCAGCCCTCAACCTTTCTTTGTGACCAGTGACACCTGATTTCATGTTGATTATTCTTTTCCCATTGAGTCCAACTGGAAGAAGGTCTTTGGCCTCGGATGCCTGTTGAAAGGGCGTGCTATTGCTCTCTGTGCCGGGGAAATATCTTCTACTCAATCTCAACATAACATTTTTGTGTTGTCCAACGTGTCTGACACAGCTTTCTCTAATGCAGTGTTTCTTGTGAAAGTGTGTGTGTGTGTGGGGGGGGGGGCAGGAAGAAAAGGTGGCCCTGCTGGTAGTTGAAACAGTCATGTTTGAAAAGATGCATTTCAGAGGCAACATATGTGCTAGGAAGGTGGTCTGGATGGAAGATCACATGGGTGGGGCTGGTGAATGGGGAAACCCCACTGGTGCTCACATCTGCTTCCTAGCCATGTTTTAAGCATTCTCCAATTGAGGATACATTCTCTAAAACCTGTAGCAAAGTGGACACGGAATATGTTACAGTTAGGCAACAGAGCATGTTCACTAACCATAGGTGGGATGGGAAGTGTGGGGTGAGGGAGAGAGAAGGGGGAGGAAGACAGGCTGAGTGGGGAGGCTGAGCACGTTTTCAAATAAGGTAAAGGCTTTTGGGTGTTGAGAGCGATAGGTTGTGAAAGCCATGTTCACTATCATTTCTGAACTAGGCAAGACAGGGTTAATTCCTTGCCTGCCTCACACCTTACACGCGTGTACTCTTTGTGGTTTTCTTTAACTCCCCCTTAGATTTCATTAATGGATAGGCTTCTAGATGAAAATTCAAAATCCCCAGACCCTGATTATGTTCACCCTCTTCTCTAAGGTATAGGACACATGGTCAATAGCTTGCCCAACTCACATCTTACAACACTGTATTTCTGATTTTTTAAAAATAAAAATTAAACACGTAAAAGGTTTTGTTGCTGTATTTCTAAACCTGTGATGGGCCGGCTTCTCGATTTATATATACGTGAAACCCACTCAGCCACCACCAGAAAAGCCACCAGCCACACCCCTTTATACACTCCTATAGGCTACCTTTCCATCGATGCAAGGAAATGTCCAGCTTCCCCAAACCTTGCACTATGCTTAAGATCATACAATTCAATGCACATACTTTTGCAGACACAAAGAGACACACCCAAAGCATGGGGCATTGATATTACACATGGATACAACTGCACTTTGGTGCACACAGGTGCAAACCTCCATCCAGACACACCCACACACACATGTATCCCCATTCAGATCTTGGAATTGAGCTTCATTTTCTCCCGCCCCTTCTGACACAAAAGGAGATTGCAAATTGACTGAAATACAAGGTTTCATTGAAAATTGGAATCTATTCCTTAAAACCTTTAAGTAGGAAATAATATACCCTCTCCTCTGCTTGATCCTGTTTTTCCATAACCTGACAAGGGAGCCAAATAAGACTTCCAAGAAATAACCATGCTCTAATTAATGTGGGGTGTTTTCAAAATAGAGGCAGGTTTCCTTCTTACTCTGTGGGGTTCCCCCATGTATGTTTGCCTCCAGAAGGACACATAACAGGAATTGGGTGAGGACATAGTTAAACATATCTGTGTATCGTTTCCTGCATCTGCGTTGGTCATGTGTTGACAAGTGTATTTGTATTTCTTATACATGGCATCCTATGAGGATGGATAAGGGTAAAAAATAAAGGAAAAACATTTTAAAGTACAGTATTGGTGCTTTTTAATTTCTCCACGCTCCCTAAAAAAAATACTGCCTGTAGTCAGTATATAGAGAATGAAATGTAATACCTTGGTGGCCTTTCAGAGGCGCTATCCAGATTGTTAAGACACCTGCAGCTGTAAAGAGGATGCCTTTAAAAACAGATCCTTAAACTGTTGCAAATGTTGTGTGTGTGTGTGTGTGTGTGTGTATGTATGTATATATATATGTGTGTGTGTGTATATATATACTGTATATATGTATATATACACAGTATATATATAACCACACTATTTGGGAAGAAATCTTCAACTTGATCCTGTCTTCTTGGAAAATGTGCTGCACACTGGATGCATTTCATAGCAAAGGAATAGCTGTATGTCTTTGAGATGGTACTATAGGTTGGATCAGACAGATACGATGTGGCTGAGTGCTCAGTAATGAATTGAAAAGATGATTAAACAGAAGCCCGTGTTTTTCCACTTGTCAATGTGAATTCCTGGCTCAGTGTACTTGTGCCTGAGAGAAAGCAAGGCTTGAACCCTGCCACACCCATGAAATCAAAGGAAGGGGAGGGCTACAAAGAGAGAGCGAGAGAGCTCCTGCATTTCTTTCCTCTTCCACAGGAGCAGCATGGAAAAGCAAGGTTTGCTGTGTCTATCCAGAGACTCTTCAATGCAAATGGATAGGAAGCAAGTGTTTGGAGCTGTCCATTCCAGTGATTATTAAAGCCATATAGAGCCATGCCTTTTAAAACCAGAAAGCTAAAGGAGATGATGGGAAGAAAGAGGAGTAAGCTCTGAAAGCAGGTTTTATTGTATTGTTGAAGGCTTTCATGGCCAGAATCACTGGGTTGTTGCATGACCATGTTCCAGAAGCATTCTCTCCTGACGTTTCACCTGCATCTATGGCAGGCATCCTCAGAGGTTGTGAAGTCTAGATGCAGGCAAAACGTCAGGAGAGAATGCTTCTGGAACATGGTCATGCAGCCCGGAAAACTCACAACAACCCTGGTTTTATTGCTTTGGGACATCACAAATCTCATTTAAAATATTTTGATTATGCTGCATTACACTAATGCTGCATACTTGCAAGGCATGCTTGTGCTGAGGTCTCTCTCTGGCATTACTTCGTGAATGAAGAATCTTAGGAAGGACTCATCCTGCACTTTGATGATTTCATTTTCGGGGGTTGGATGTGTCCTTTGAGCCTGTGCAATGGATTTTTCTGGTGGAGCGCAGCGTGCACAGAACTGGCCTCACCCTTGAAACCAAAGGTTCATCTGCCGGGGCATATCAAGCTTAGATGGTGGCAGTGAGGTCCTCAGGTTGTAGGTTTGATTTGAGTTTCCTTCTCTAGATGGTTGACCTTACCGGGTTAAATGAGCACCATCTGCCCAGGTTTGAAATCAGTTTTCCTTCCTTGCCAAAAGACTAGAGAGCCCATCCTGCCCATTGACGCTCTTTGTCAGACCCTTCGGTTGTGACCTGTCTGGCATGGGAGGCCCTACCGGTGGCTATTATGCCACTGCCAGCATAGCTCACAACTTCATTAGGGTACGCAAGCCTCTTCCCCACGTCAAGGGGGTGCCAATGGAGAGGAAGGAAGGTAGGAAGGAGAGAATGAAGGGGTGTGTGAAGATTTTTCTTCTTCTTTGGTTGAGGATAGAAGCATTTAAGGTTGATTATGTTTTGGTACAGTGCGATGCAGAATTCCATATCCATAAAGATCCTTTGAATGTGATTTTCCTGCTTCTCGGCAGGGGGTTGGACTGGATGGCCCACGAGGTCTCTTCCAACTCTATGATTCTATGAAAGATGCTTTCAACCTGCATTGAACATCAATCTCAGGTATAGTTTTTCCCTCAGAGATGCATGTCATGTGGCTTTTCAAAACTTGGAATTTCATTAATATATTTTTTTGTGGTTAAAGGTTTTTTGAGGATACTGTGTTCCTTCCATAGCTGTTTTCTTGGCATATTTCTAATCAAACACATGCCCACATGGAAGCTTTCACTTAGGGTTTTTCTTTTTCTGTCCTTACAATTTTCTGTACTTCTTGTTTATTACAGAAATGGATTTTTTCATAAGTAATTTAGTGAGAACCATCCTCTAATTGCAAGTGTGGGCTTCCCAAGAGGTTTCATTAAGAGCAATTTTTCTGTAAAAGGAAAGACAGCCAAGACTGTTACTGGAAGAAATCACTAGCATACTCATTGGGATCTTATAGGAAAAGCAAAAAATCTCCTCAATAATAATAAAATCATTGGAAGAGACTGTGTGGGCAATCCAATCCAACCCCCTGCCATGAAGCAGGAAAATCGCATTCAAAGCATTCCTGACAGATGGCCATTCAGCCTCTGCTTAAAAGCCTCCAACACTCCGGTTCCACAGTTCCAACAGTTAAGGAAGTTCTTCCTCATGTTCAGGTGGAATCTCCTTTCCTGTAGTTTGAAGCCATTGTTCCACATCCTAGTCTCCAGGGCAGTAGAAAAAAGCCTACTCCCTCCTCTCTATGACTTCCCCTCACATATTTATACATGGCCCTCATGTCTTTTCTCAACCTTCCTTTCTGCAGGCTAAACATGCCCAGCTCTTTCAGCCACTCCTCATAGGGCTTGTTCTCCAGACCCTTGATCATTTTATTCACCCTCCTCTGGACCCATTCCAGCCTGTCAACATCTTCCTTCAATTGCGGTGCCCAGAATTGGACACAGTATTCCAGGTGTGATCTGACCAAGGCAGAATAGAGGGGTAGCAGAACTTCTCTGGATCTAGACACTATACATCTATTTTGCTTTAGAGCAGGAGTGCCCACACTTTTTCAGCATGAGAGCTACTTATAATAAAACCAAGTCAGAAAGATCTACCGAGAGAGAAGCAGGGTGGACCGGGGGAGGGGCGGGGCTTGGCACAGTCTGGCTCCGCCCCCTCTGGCTTTAGCTCTACCACAGCTTCCCCAGGCTTGAGGAGGGTAGTGCCAAGCCAGTGGTGGCATAGCTAGTAGCCACTACTGGCTTGGCACTACCCTCCTCAAGGCTGAAGAAGCTGTGGTAGAGCTGTAGCTGGGAGAGGGGGTGGGGCTTGGTGCGGCATGGCTCCTCCCCCTCTGAGAAGCGTCCCATCCAGCTGGGATCGACCTCCTTTGGTCCCAGGATCGTCCAGTCAATCACAATCAACTTCCCAGGCAGCCCTGCTTTAGAGTTTCTTGAGAAACAACTAAAAATCACCACTTTATGGATCGGGGTAGGGAAGCTTGTTCTTACCAAACAAAACTCAGACCAGAGAAGGAGAATGATGGAACGTAATACTCAAAAGATGTAGTTAATTAGCCCAATGCTAAAGGAGTAAATCAAATGGTCAAAGATAAAAGCCTCCACTACAACTCAAAAATGTTTGTAATGCACAAAATCCGGATTATTCCATGATGTAACACTCGTTAATATATCAATAAAGACCCACAGTGGAGTATCTATTCAGTCCGTATATACTCACGATTGTATGAAATATCCCGAAAGAAATCAATGCAAGATGCGGTGTGGAAAAAGTCCAGATTATCCAGTCCATATGAAATAAAGTTCCAAAGAATATTTCAAGTAGTCCATATAGGTGGAGGTCTTCAGTAATAACAACAGTAGATGGTTGTAGTCAATCAGCCATAAATCCAGGCGGTAAACATACAATAATATAAATCCAATAGGTGGAAACGCCAACAAACTTATTCATAGAAGGAGCCGGGTTGACGGAAGACACTTTGTTCTTAGGCAGAACAGGTGTTTGTGCAAGTGAAAGAAATCAGTCTTTCAAATGGAAGAGAAAGATTTTTCCTGCCTGCTAGGAAGATTTCAAAAATTTAACAGCTCTGCCACCACTCCTTCACAGTGAAAACATGAGTCAATCCCATATAGAGATGATGTGTATAACCTGAGGCTGCCCTCCCGTGCAAGGATAAGATTATGTGATTTTCCCAAAGGCGGTGTTCACAGATTATGAGTTCAGAGTACACTCCCTTGGCTGCAGACATTTTTTTTCCACACTAGGCCTGTGGAATGCAAAGATGCTCCATCCTTTTTTGGTTGTTGCGGTGATTAGTGTGTAAAACACACATTCTCCAGAATTTCTGCCTGCTGGTCATGTGCTATCAAGCTGCCTCCCTGATCTGTTTGCCATGCCCCCTTTATGCTGAATGGTGTGGATGACCCAAAGCCTTTTCTCTCCCCTCTGCCAAATGTGTTTGTATTAAATGGTTTTTTTCCCCTGTCAAGCTGTGGGCATGTGTATAAAAGCTGCAGGTTCCAAATGTGTCCTGCTGAGAGGAGGATGTTTCCAGCTTGGGTACGATCTTCGTGCCCCACGGAGTGATGTTTATGCACAAACACTGGGGATGTTTTGTCCCATGGCCTTAGAGGCATAAATTATCAAAGCATCTGTACTCCCCCTCCCAAAGTCCCCCATGATGTGCGAGTTTATCACTTGCGGCTCTTTCCTGCTGCTGTATGTGTCAGTTGAGAGTTTCTGGCAGTGTACGTTGAATTGGTTTGCAATCCTTCACTGTCTATAAAGTTTTCCAGACAAGATGGTGCATTCAGCACTAGGTACCTCCTGCCTAACTTCTGTTTGTTGTTTATTCGTTCAGTCACTTCCGACTCTTTGTGACCTCATGGACCAGCCCACGCCAGAGCTCCCTGTCAGCCGTCACCACCCCCAGCTCCTTCAGGGTCAAGCCAGTCACTTCAAGGCAGGGCCGTAGCCAGGATTTTGATTCGAGAGGGGCTGAGTCTGAGTGAGAGAGGGTCTACCCTAGCAAACCTTTGTTATCGTTATCCCAATACCCCCATGCATATGGGATATAATGAGCATGGTGATCAGATCATGATATGAATAAACATAACAGTTTAAATAATGTACCAGTAAGGCATTCTCGTAGACCACGCTGAGAATTTCGGGAGGGGGGGTTGAGGGGCTTCAGCTGAAATTCTCAGGGTGGTCTGCAAATCACCTTGCCCTTGGTCGGCCCCTCTTCCTTTTTCCTTCCATTTTCTTCAGCATCATTGTCTTCTCTAAGCTTTCTTGTCTTCTCATTATGTGGCCAAAGTACTTCATCTTTGCCTCTACTATACTTCCCTCCAATGAGTAGTCAGGCTTTATTTCCTGGAGTATGGACTGGTTGGATCTTCTTGCGGTCCAAGGCACTGTCAGAACTTTCCTCCAGCACCTCAGTTCAAAAGCACCTATCTTCCTTTGCTCAGACTTCCCTATGGTCCAGCTCTCATATCCGTAGGTTACTATGAGGAATACCATTGCTTTGACTATGCGGATCTTTGTTGCCAGTGTAATGTCTCCACTCTTCACTATTTTATCGAGATTGGACATTGCTCTCCTCCCAAGAAGTAAGAGTCTTCTGATTTCCTGGCTGCAGTCTGCGTCTGTAGTAATCTTTGTACCTAGAAATACAAAGTCTGTCCCTGCCTCCGCGTTGTCTCCCTCTATTTGGCAGTTATCAATCAGTCCAGTTGCCATAATCTTGGTTTTTTCGATGTTTAACTGCAACCCAGCTTTTGCACTTTCTTCTTTCACCTTAGTTAGAAGCTCCTCCTCGCTTTCGGACATCAAAATGGTATCATCTGCATATCTAAGGCTGTTAACGTTTCTTCCAGCAGTTTTAACTCCACCCTTGCATTCATCAAGTCCCGCACATCGCATGATGTGTTCTGCATACAAGTTGATAGGTTGGGTGAGAGTATATAACCCTGCCGTATACTAACTTCTGTAGAGATCTGGATTTCATTGCCCCACATTTTTTTGTTATCAGACATGTTGATTACATAGCCATCCGTTTAAAATGCATGTGTGCAGATTTACAGATGGCTGATATAAGACTCAGCTATATCAGTCCCAAGTAGAATCATAGAATTGGAAGAGACCTCATGGGCCAAGAAACAGGAAAATCGCATTCAAAGCACCCCTGACAGATGGCCATCCAGCCTCTATTTAAAAGCCTCCAAAGAAGGAGCCTCCACCACACTCTGTGGCAGAAGTTTCCACTGCTGAACAACTCTCACCATTAGGAAGTTCTTACTAATGTTCACGTGGAATCTTCTTTCCTGTAGTTTGAAGCCATTGCTCTGCATCCAGGGCAGCAGAAAACAAGCCTCCTCCCTGTGAACTCCCCTCACATATTTATATGTGGCCCTCATCATGTCTCCTTTCAATCTTCTCTTCTGCAGGCTAAACATGCCCAGCTCTTTAAGCTGCTCTTCATAGGGTTTGTTCTCCAGACCCTTGATCATTTTAATCACACTTCTCTAGACACATTTCAGCCTATCAACATCTCCCTTAAATTGCAGTGCCCAGAAGTGGACACAGTATTCCAGGTGTGGTCTGACCAAGGCAAGGTAACCAGACCCATCAGGATTTATTTATTTATTTATTTATTTCGACTTGTTCGTCGCCCCTCCCGTCCGGCTCGGGGCGACTTACACATGGTAAAAACACAATGAAATACAAAGCAAGTAAAAACAGATTAAAACAGTTTAAACAATTAAAAATCATCAGGATTTACACTAAAATTCACACACACAAAAAGGCGTGACACCCAATATATACTCCCATGCCTAAGGCAGGGATAGTTAGCCGAATGCCTGTCCAAATAGGAAGGTTTTGCACGCCTTCCTGAAGGCTAGCAAGTTCGTAAGTGGGGGAAGAGCATTCCAAAGAGTTGGAGCTATTGCATTGAAGGCTCTCCTACGTGTCGAGGTCAGATGGAGGGCTTTTGCGCTTGGAACTGCGAGGAGGTTGAGGGATTCTGAGCACAGTGGCCTTGCAGGACAATACAGGGAGAGGCGGCCCCTTAAGTACACTGGCCCCAGACCATTCAAGGCCTTAAAGGTTAACACCAGCACCTTGAAGGTGATCCGGTGCTCAATCGGGAGCCAGTGCAGTTCGTGCAGGACAGGCGTCATTTAGCAGGAAGATGGTAGACCTGCCATTTAGTAAGTGTTGACTCAACATTCAGCAATGGATTGTCAACATCTCCCTTAAACTGTTGTGCCCAGAATTGGACACAGTATTCCAGGCGTGGTCTGAGCAAGGCAGAGAAGAGGGGTAGCATGATATCCCTGGGTCTCTAGACACTAGACTCCTAGTGTCAAAATCCCATTGGCTTTTTAAGCTACTGCATCACATTGTTTGAATTGGAGATAATATTTCTGTGCTTTCCATGGGGAATCTGGGCCTTCGTTGGTTAAACATTTGCATAAGTGTTTTAAATTCTCAGATGCAGGGTTGTGTATGTTTTCACTGGCAGTCTTTCATGAAGGGGAAAAAGCCCATAATTTTGCTTCTCTGAAATCTGAGAAAACATTAATTACAGGATACAGCTCATTGCCAGACAAATGGCATTCTAGTTAGTGAGGAAAAGGTGTGCAAAAGGTGGTGCAAATGATCAGCAATGGAGTGTGGGTGTGTGGGTGTGAAAAAGAAATTCCAAGATACAGATCACATGGGAGTTGGAGTAAGGATGCATTTGCTCTGTATAACCGTGTGTCTTCCTTACCATGATGCTTGCTGAATAAAGATTACCTGCTTTTATAGAAAGTCATCATTGTCATTCCCCTGAGTATATTGCTGATTGGCATCTATGCTCGTCTTTGTTCTTTTAGAGACAGATTTATTCAGATCAGAGTATCAAGCCACTTTCTAGTGCTATGGTCAGACAGATAATATGCATGAGCTGTACCAGTGACCTCTTACTATGAGTCACATGTAACAATTCTCTTTACTCCTACCCTAAGCCATATTTCCAATGAAGGCCAACATGCAGTAACTATTGACAGCCTTTCATTTCATTTCAATTTATTATTTGATGAGTCGCTCTCCACCGGAGTGCTCCGAGCGACTTACACAGCAATGAAACAACAAGCATATCAACAATAAATCACAGTTTAAAAGCTTTGATGAAGAGTCAAGTTTTGAGAGCCTGGGAGAATGACCGCAAGTCAGGTATAGCTCTAATGTATGGAGGTAAGGAGTTCCACAATGTTGGGGCAAGAACTGAAAAGGCCCTGCACCTCATGGAGTCCAGGGAAGCCTCCCTGGGACCGGGAATAGACAAAAGGTTTTCTTGAGCTGTTCTTGGTGGTCTCTGATGGCAGATATGTGAAAGACGCTCTCTGAGGTATTTCGGGCCTTGACCATGAATGGCCCTAAAGGTTAGAACCAGTGTCTTATAGGTAGCCTGATGTTCTATTGGGAGCCAATGGAGGTGTTGTAATACTGGAGCTATATGATGTCTCATTGGTGTCTGAGTGAATAGTCTGGCAGCTGCGTTTTGGACCACCTGGATCTTCCGTGTCACTGAGACAGGAGTACCAGCATACAATGCATTACAATAATCCAGCCTTGAGGTAACTGTGGTGTGGACTACTGTTGCAAGGGCTTCTGTTGGAAGGTAGGAGGCCATTTTGGAGAATGATCTCACATGTCCCATGTCATTCTCCTCAAAAATGGGTGTCCTCACATTGCATTGTCTTAGAACCTCCCTCATAAATATATATGTTTTAATCTTATCTCATCTTTAGTTTTTTATCACTGTATTTTGCACATGTGGCCCGCTCCTTTTATTTTATTTGATTGCTTATTTTACTTGATATGCTCTTTTATGTTTTTATGTTATTGTATTGATATGTATTTCTGGGCTTGGCCTCCTGTGAGCCGCCCCGAGTCCCATTCGGGGAGATGGTGGCGGGGTACAAATAAAGTTTATTATTATTATAACAAACCCATATATAGGTGGAGAAGGATGGCGAGATCAGGCACAGCAAGTGTTTATCTTACACAACATTGCAGATTTTCTCTTGTGGCTATCTGATATTTGGCTGTTGGTGGCTTGTTTTGTTTTGTTTTTGGTACTCTTGTTTAGCCCAGAATACCCTGAAACCAGTTTACAATAAGATGTCCATGTATACAATACATCTCTCTCTCTCTTCTTACCATTCATTCTCATCTCTGACCATTCAGCCTCCCTGTAGATAATTACACAAACCTATGTGGAAAAATAACATTAGGGATATATTAATTAGAACTGTTGTTAGTGCAGCAAAGGTTTTGCTCTTTTTGATAATGTTAATGCCACTGTTTCCCCTGTTCTTAATTTCCCTTTGCATGCCCATCTGTTCTTCTTATTCTCCCCCCTTATGGATGACACTGTGCCTTCAAATTTTGCATTATGCCAAAGGGTTCATTTTGTTTCTGCTTTGCAAATAGGATGCATCCATGGCCAAAGGCTCAGATAGCTGAGAGGAAATGAACACAGCTATTAGAAATGACTTCCAAATGGTGTTCTCTAGGTATTTATTTATTTATCGTATCAGAAGCGAACTGAGGGGACAATTGTAATGCTTTTTTTAAAAAAACCAACAGAGTTTTTTTTAAAAAACTTGACATTATACTAAAGGTCCTTTGACCAGTAGCTGGTCACTTGTAGTGCTTCTGGTGTTGCTTTAAGAAGGTCCTCCACTGCCTCTCCATTGGCGCCCCTTGCAGTGGGGGAGAGGCTTGCGTACCCTAATGAAGTTGTGAGCTATGCTGGCGGTGGCATAATAGTCACTGGTAGGGCCTCCCATGCTAGACAGGTCACAACCGAAGGGTCTGACAAAGAGCGTCAACAGGCAGGATGGCTCTCTAGCCTTTTGGCAACAATTCTAAGAGAAGGAAAACTCTAATTTCAAACCCGGGCAGATGATGCTTGTCTAACCCTGTAAGGTCAACCATCTAAGAGAAGGAAACTAATCAAACCTACGACCTGAGGACCTTGATGCCACCGTCCAAGCTTGCTAGGCCCCGGCAGACGAACCTTTGGTTTAAAGGGTGAGGCCAGTTCTGTGCACGCTGCGCTCCACCAGAAAAATCCATTGCACAGGCTCGAAGGACACATCCACTGCACATGGAGCCCCTGGTGGTGCAGTGGGTTAAACTGCTGAGCCGCTGAACTTGTTGACTGAAAGGGGTGAGAGAGGTGACCTCCTGCTGCTAGCCTCAAGCTTCTGCCAACCCAGCAGTTCAAAAACATGCAAATGTGAGTGGGTCAATAGGTACCACTCTGGTGGGAAGGTAACAGTGCTCCATGCAGTCATGCCAGCCACATGACCTTGGAGATGTCTACTAACAACACTGGCTCTTTGGCTTAGAAATGGAGATGAGCACCAACCCCAGAGTTGGATGCTACTGAACTTAATGTCAGGGAAAACTTTTACCTTTACCTTACCATTGTGCGTGTGGCAGGGCTCAAACTGCATTGTAATAGGCGCGGTCTGTGGTTTGATCTTCTCCACACTCACATGTTGTGGATTCCACTTATGGCCCCATTTCTTAAGGTTGGCTCTGCATCTTGCGATCTCTAGGTGATAAGGCTGGATAAATGTGAGACTTACTGTCCTGTGGTAGCCTAAGGTTACATGATGATTGAATACAGTATTCAGTGATGTGTTTTTCTCTAAGCCAGATATAAACACAGCATGATGGTGATATTCATTGTTGTTTACTGCTAACTTCTGATAGCCAGAGGACCGTATTTTGTGAACATGAAAGTTGCAATTTGGTTACATGGCTTTTGTAGTCATCAGTTGACCTATTTTGGTGTACTTATTTTATCTGTTGAAAGCAACCATGACCTGTGAAAATGAGTCCCTAAGGTTAATTATATGTTGAGAGTTGAAATTGTTCCTATTGTTTGTCTTGCATCTTCAGTGTGTGCCCTTAGGCTTTTTTATTGTGTGATTATTCCCCTATATTTACTTTCTTCATACCAATTATGTTTTTGTAAAGCCTCCACTCTGCTCTTTCTCATTGCTTCCTTGTGTCCAAGCAGGACAGCCATTATTGTTTCCATGATCTCATGTGCCTTCCTCATTTTTTTAAAAAAGCATGACCAGGCTTGTTCAATTTTGCAATTGTTTCTCTAATAAGTCTCAGAACTACCCCCATCCATGTTCTCTCAACAGCACTCTTGGCGCAAACAGATTGGTCATTGTTAGGGACTGATGGCTTGTAATGATGTTGATTATTTGTGTGTAAATGTTGTGTGACATGTGTTAAAATGTATGTTGTTTTGAATGTTCTATGGTTTGTTTCTGTGGGTGAAACAGAAGGGAGGCATGGCAGAAGCTTAGAAGAGCTGTCGCCATGGCAACCAGGGCTAGAGGCTAGTAGAATGTTCAGGTTTGAATTCTACAGTTGGAAAAGAGCGGGAAGCCAACTGCCAAATGAGAGGGGGGAGGAGTTATGTTCTAGTGGAGAGTGTCCTAAGGACTGAAAGAGAACGGTCCAGTGTTAGTGTGTGTCTTAAGGTCTGCTAGTGAGCAGTCCAGTTAAAGGGTATAGAGACCCTAGTTAAAGTTGCAGGGGTTTATAGAGGTTTAGTGGAAACCCTATAATAGGTCCCCATTGTGTTATGTAACAGAAAAAGTTGTGCCTCTAAGGAAGTTTGAAACCAACCAAGATTGTACCCATTTGTGTCAAAATAAATTGTTTGCATCTTAAAAGGAAAACACCTCTCCTGATTCTTTTATTGGTGGTGGCCCTCAAAGTCAGTGGTCAGCCGGATAAATGGTGGCAGCGTGGTCAAGTGGTCACTGAGAAGTTTTAAAACTCCAGTCAGTTAAATGGTGAAGGGGTGAGACAGTACCCTGCCAATAAACGTGAAGTTGCTGAGGTAACTTCGAGGTTTCCTTGGATTGGAGGTCAGCAGTGTGGACATAGAAAGATTGTCCAGTCTGAGGCCGGTCAAGAAGTGGAGTGGTCACATATTGGCGGCAGCGGTGGGATCTTTAAGAGAGGGTCCACCCTGTCCAGCCAGTTGATTTGAACGTAGCTTCACCGCATGGCTGATCATGCCTAGTGAAAACTCTTCAGCCAATTTTGGAGTATTTAAGTGTGACCATGTATTTACATCAAGGTGTGGTCATCATCATGGAGGTAGGACTTGGAATAACATCTATGAAAAATCTAGGCAAGATCCTAGACTGTAAAGATATTCTATCAAACACTACAGTTAGGATTGCCCACCATATTTCCCATGTCTATGTGGTTGTGAAAGCTGAAAAGTGGGAAAAAACAGGAAGAAAATCAACCAATTTGAGATGTAGTGCTAAAGGAGAGAGTTGTGAATATAATGGACTGCTGAAAAGACAAATCAATGAGTAGAGCAGGGCTGTCCAACTGGCGGCCCGGGGTCCGCATACGGCCCCCAGCCCCTTCCCTACGGCCCCCTAAGCTTTTTAATAAAAAGTAAAAATTGAAAAATAAAAGGCTGCTGAAAAGGTAGGCCGAAGCAGGGGGCTCCTCAAGGGGCTCCTCATTCCCTCTCCCCATCTCCCCTCATGTATTAAATATAAAATTAAATATATTTAAAGATGAAATAAGGGGAGATGGGATACATTAAAATAAGGGGGGAGGGGAGGATGGAATTAAATATATTTAATATTAAATAAAAATAAGGGGAGATGGGAGGATGGAAATAAATATATTTAATATTAAATTAAAATAAGGGGAGATGGGAGGATGGAATTAAATATATTTAATATTAAATTAAAATAAGGGGAGATGGGAGGATGGAATTAAATATATTTAATATTAAATCAAAATAAGGGGGCCGGGGAGAGGGCAGAGCCGGGGGTGGGGAGGGGGCGGGGCCTGGGGTGGGGGCAGACCCTATGGCCCCCCAGGTCATCAGTGACCAGAATTCAGGCCCCTGGGCTGGTAGAAGTTGGACAGCCCTGGAGTAGAGCAATTTAACCACAACTCTCCCTAGAAGTCAAGATGACTAAATTAAGGCTGTCATACTTTGGCCGTATCATGAGAAAACATGACTCACCTGAAGAAGGCAATAATACTTAATAAGGTAGAAGGCAATAGGAAAAGAGGATGACCACTTTCCAGATAGATTCAGTGAAAGAAGCCATAACTGTCCTGAGTCTGCAAGATCTGGGCAGAGCCATTGAAGGTAGGGTAACTTGAGGCCCTTCCACAAAGACATATAAACCAGAATGTCAATGCAGATAATTCACAATATCTGCTTTGAACTGGATTATCAGAATCCACACTGCCATATAATCCATTTCAATGTGGATTTTATACAGTTGTGTGGAAGGGGCCCTGGAGTCTGTTATTTATAAAGTTGCTGTAAGTCAACTTAACAACAACCTTCATGGACTTCCCCTAGGTCAGTGGTTCACAATCTGTGGTCCACAAGAACTAAAATATGATCCATGGCCTCACTGTTACTATACCATTGCAATTACAGTGACGGGTCTCGTGAAACCCTCTTATAGTATCAAGGCTTATTAAATATGGTTTACTGTGGGAAAGCAGATGGCAACTACTGAATGGTCCCTGGTCAAAGTGATCCCTGGTCAAAAAAAGGTTGGGAACCATTGCCCTAGATTATCCTTGTTCTGAGCAAACATGAAGCCATTAGTGTGCAATGGCATTGTGATGTCTTATGGCCAGGGTGTTGTGCAGGGTTCTTCGTTCAAGCCATATGTTTTCTTCAAAACAAGAAAGTATGCATTTTTGTTAAAAGCAGAGTGGTACTCACAAAAGTATGCTTGAAATCATGGCACGTGTTCCACATGTACCTTTCATTAAAAGAAAAAAAGTGTCTTTTTCTATAGCATCACTAGAATTTGGCTTGGGGGCAACAGGGAGCAGTCCCAGATAAGTCAGGTGGCAAGCCACTGTGGTTCTCTGACCCTGAAAAGTTATTCGTCTTTTTTACTATCGGTTTAAGGGATTTATACCCCATGCCATTCTAAAAATTATCTTCAAATTTGTGGAATACATTTCTGAGGATTTAAGAACTTGGTGGATAATAGCAGAATATCACCTAATCCAGAAGTGAGAAGCTAAATAATTGCATGAAATGCTAAAATGTGATACATCATACTGAGAGATAGCAGTACGGTCTTCACTATATGAATTCTAGGTTATTTTTATCCATTTTGGTCTCATATAAAATGAAAGCCCTGTTAAGTCTTCTATGAATATGTGCATTTTTTTTGGTTCAGTCACCGATTTATTCCAAAATGGCATACACTTTCAGCGTTGGCAAGATAATTCTTCAGAAGCTGAGTTTGAACTGGGGCATTCATTGTGAAAAAAATGTGAATAAAAAATGAGTAACAGGAAACTACAAGGGTGGTGTTGTGCTGAGTCAGTATAGAGGTGTATAAAGGTTTCCCCTTGACATTAAGTCTAGTTGTGTCCGACTCTGGGGGGTGGTGCTCATCTTCATTTCTAAGATGAAGAGCCAACGTTGTCCATAGATGCCTCCAAGGTCATGTGGCTGGCATGACTGTATGGAGTGCCGTTACCTACCCACTGAAGCAGTCCCTATTAATCTACACACATTTGCATGTTTATGAACTTCTAGGTTGGCAGAACCTGGGGCTAACAGCGGGAGCTCACCCCACTCCTTGGATTCGAACCACTGACCTGTTGGTCAGCTAGTTCAGCAGCTCAGTGGTTTAACCCACTGCGTCACCGGGGTTTTTGTATAGAGGTGTGTCTACACTATAACATCAATGTAGCATGACACCACTTAAATTGCTGTGGCTCGATGCTATGGAATTGTGGGCGTGGTAGTTTGATAAGGCCTTGAACCTTCTCTATAATAACCAACAGGGGGCAACACCGTGTGATACAACACAAGCACAACAAGGGTTGCAAGTAGACTGCAATAGGCAAGAATAGTATCAAAATTTGTTATTTCTACATTGAAAGTTATTTGTTCAACACATTAAGTCATGGGATAGAGTTCTACACATCTAATACAATATAAAGAGTACAACACAATGAGTTCAACGCAATAGAGTGATATATACAAACGTTTATATTGTATTTGATGTGTAGAACTCTATCCCATGACTTAATGTGTTGAACAAATAACTTTCAATGTAGAAATAACAAATTTGATACTATTCTTGCCTATTGCAGTCTACTTGCAACCCTTGTTGTGCTTGTCTTGAACCTTCTCTGCCAAAGAATGCTGCTGCCTCATCAAACAATTCCCAGGACTCCATAACATTGAGCCACGGCCATTAAAAAGGTTACAAAATACATTAATACTACAGTGAGATGCAGCCCAGGGTGCAAAGAAATCTTAATTTGTATCCCAGATTAACACTCTTACATTGCTCTGTAATCTCTTCTTCAACTGCCTTGTGTTCAGTATACCTACAAGATTTACCATCCAAACAATAACATCGAGGTCTGCAACATTGTGTCTCAGAGGTTAAAACGATAATTTACAGGGGGTTTTTTATTCTTCATTTTTACATCTGATTTGTGACCACTGAGTCTTTGTTTCAAGTTAGTGTCATTTGTCTAATGTCAATACTTTATGAATACTGGGTGCACATAGTTAAGTGCCTCATATTAGCAGACATGCTATTTACTAGGGCTGTTTGATCCCAAAAAAAAGTTTCAAAACTTGTTTAGGATGTAGTCACAGATTGTGTTTCAGATTATTTAGACTTCCAAAAAAATTCTGATAAATTTTGAAATTGATTTGGAAGTATTTCCGAAATTTGGAAGTCTTCAGAAGTCTTCAAAAATGGCATCCACTTTCAAAAATGGGCAAAAAAAATCAGCAGAAGGGAGAGTCAGCTGTTAGCCATCAGTCAATGAGCAATCAGCAAGAAAATTCAGAAATGACACCTGAAATTTGGAATTTCAAATTCCGAAATTCAGATTTCGGTTTTCAGAATTCCTCCTGTTGAAAGGGCTGCTCTCAAAATTGCGTAAAACGTCAGAAGTATCCGAAAAACTTCCGAAATTCGGGCATATCCGAAATTGTATAACAGCCCTACTATTTACTAAAAGGGTTAGAGGTATAAACATGGCCAATTTAGCAAGCAGTTTTAGCTATATGTAGGTATTCAGTCATCGCAACACAATATATAACAAAAGAGAAGATCATCAATCAGCACTTGTATATTCATAAATTGGCATCACCAAGACAATATGCTGTGTTCAACATGTTTTAGTTCATTAAGAATAAGTAAAGCCAAAAATGAATCTGCCTTTGTAGTCATCGTCTGATCTCAGTCTGGTCCCAAATAGATCAATACTCTGTGGGGTGGTAGCCTTGGTTCCTTTGTACAGAGTTTGTCCAGATATTGCTTCCTTATAGTTAAATAAATTGGCCAATTTGACAGAAAAGGGGGCAGATCACAACCTTCATGTCAAGTGCAGTGTCTAAATGGTATGTCGTATCCTTTATCCAGGTCTGTAGGTGACAACAAATTAAACTGGGCAGATATATGTATGCTACAGATGGTACCACTAGTTACACACTGTGGGAATCAGAGCTGTTAGGCTCAAAACTAACTCTCACTTGGGGGTGATTCCATCATAAATATAGCGGAGTGCTAGAAGCAAACTTCATAACCAGAAGAAACTTAAGTGTGGTGAGTTATGATTAGCTTCCATTGAACAGGGTGGTGGAGGATTGCAGGGTCAGAACTTTAGGTTCAAATATTTATTCAAGAAAACAAATATATTCTAGATAGAAAAGTTCTTGGAGCTTACTACCTTGCTAAAAACGCATATTCTAAGGAAAGTAAAGGGGTAAAAAGTCAAAAATATTCATGCAGTTACATTTTGCCTGGAGAGAAGCAAAATGCATCCTCACTGGAAGGGAGACAAAGGCAGAGAGAGAGCCAACAATGGAGAAAAACCACATGGCCAAACCCAGGGCAATAAAGATACCTTTAAAGAGGAAGTTACCTCATACCTCACAGAGATTCCATTGCTAAAGGGAGAAGGGGAGATAGTGGAAAGCAAGACAAGTAAAAACAAAGGCCCCTTCTGGGACAAACATGCCCTCACTCTAATACTATCTCTAGCCTAGCTATTCATTGAGGATGGAGACTTGATAACACAAGAGACTTGTGCAGTCCAGGGATGAAACCCAACACACACACACACACACAGTTCTTTTTGTTGATTAGAAGTTTTGCATAGCATTTTGTTCTGTTATGAGATCTTGTGCCTTATTGTGAATCAGATGAAATTCACCAATAGGTAGTTTTTTAGTCTAGGACGGTGATCGTATGTATGTCAGGCATGGGCGAGATCTCCTCTGACTTGTTTAAGATTTGAATCCTTTCCAAGAAATGTGTTATCATTCCCTTCTGAAGTACTGCAACCTTCTCAACTGTGTTGACAAAGAACTCTCTTGATACATCATCGTTACTTATTCAGGGTCAACAGAATACCACAGGAGATGAAAATAGATCCACTGAAAATGTGTGACTGCCAATTCTATTTGCACTGCCAATTCTATTTTGTTATTTAATTTATGTCCCACTTTTTGATCTGAACACTTAAAGGAGATGGCCAATGTGCTGGTGCTAGAATGCAGCACCTTGAATGGCTCCTTTAAAATTCAGACTGAAATCCAAAGCTGATTCGCTGCCCTACTGACATGGAAGCCAACAGCCTCAAGCAATAGCATTTTTTCCCTTTTATACTATTGCTGATTTTCCATTTTGTAATGGAAATGTTTGTGTTACTATAGATCCCTTATACCTGAAGAGTGCTTGCCTCACTTAGGCCCACCCTTCCTGCAATTATGTATTGCCTGAGTATGCAAAATGGCCATCCAAATGGAAACGGGGGCCATTAGACTATGTCATTTGTTATAATCATCTAATAATTTACTTGTGCCACTATACATTAAAACATTCATAAAGAAAAATTACCCACTTTTCATTTAGAGCAACAAACAGAATGAAAATTGCTATTTTCTGTTGATGATCCCTTTATTTCTTAATATTTATTTGCTTTTATTTATGATTCTGTTCTGTCCGATTTGGCAGCCAGACAAAAATATTTCTCTACAGCATGTGCCCATTCATTTCAATTCCTAGTTGACTGTCTACTTTTTTTTGCAATGATCCCAACTGTCTCACACATGGAAAGCTCTTGTGCCTTTTTCTATCTTAGGGGAAAGATAGGAAATATTAACATTACTATAGCTGACAGTGGCTCCTAAGAGAGAACAGGAGTAAGCAGGACACTTTAATAAGGTTTATTCAAGCCCTGGCCTTCACTCAGTCTTTTATGTGCATTTCCAAAAAAATTAGCAAGGGATACGCAGCTGGAACCCTTCATACCACATGCTACTGTTGCCATGGGGCATCTTCTCTCTACATGCTTATATAGCACTATTATTCTATGGTTGCCCAAAGTTGGAAAGAATGCTGAACTAGATAGCCCCTTGGCTTGGTACACAATGACTTGATACACCATTTATTCTTCCATCAAAATGTAGAAAAGCCATTGATCCAACAGATTTTAAGGAACTGCTATGTTTTTGCAATTGTGTGTGTATGGGTGATACACCTCCCCCCATATTACCAAGAAGACACCGACATAAGTAGTTGGAGTAAAATATGGCCACAACACATTTATTGAACATAAGAACATAAGAACATAAGAACATAAGAAGAGCCATGCTGAATCGGGCCTCAGCCCATCTAGTCCAGCATTCTGTGTCACACAGTGGCCCACTAGTTGTACACGGGGATCTCTAGCAGAAAGGAGGGCAAAACCCTCACCTGCTCCCAACCCCCCACAACCAGTACCCAGGGAAATCCTGCCTGCCTCCATCAACACAGAGGTGGCACTTGGATGTCCATTTCAGTAGCTACTGATTCCCTTGGTATCCATGAATCTGTCTAATCCTGCCTTGAAGCTGTCCAGGCTGACCGCTGTCACAACCTCCTCTGGAAGTGAGTTCCATAACCCAATGACCCTCTGGGTGAAGAAATATTTCCCTTTATTAGTCCTAACTTTCCTACCTTGGAGCTTTAGGGAGTGCCCCCTAGTCCTAGTGTTGTGTGACAGAGAAAATATTTTTTCTCTATTCACCCTTTCCATCCCATGCATGATTTTATACACTTCGATCAAGTCACCTCTTAAACGCCGTCTTTCAAGGCTGAAAAGACCAAGGCGTTGCAACCTGATTTCGTAAGGGAGCTGCTCCATCCCTTGGATCATTCTTGTTGCCCTTTTCTGTACCTTTTCCAGTTCCGTTATATCCTTCTTGAGGTGCGGTGACCAGAATTGTACACAGTACTCAGATGTGGCCTCACCATAGATTTGTAGAGAGGCAATACAACATTTGCCGACCTATTTTCGATTCCCTTCCTGATCATGCCAAGCATAGAATTTGCTTTTTTTACTGCTGCTGCGCACTGGGTTGACATCTTCATTGAGCTGTCCACCAAAACCCCAAGATCCCTTTCCTGGTTTGTCTCGGAAAGCTTTGACCCCATCAATTGGTAGGTGTAGTTGGGGTTCTTTGCCCCGATGTGCATGACTTTACACTTGTTTAGGTTAAAATGCATTTGCCACTTTGTTGCCCATTCACTCAATTTCGAGAGATCTTTCAGGAGCTCTTTACAATCAGTTTCATTTTTAACTACCCTGAACAATTTAGTGTCGTCTGCAAACTTTGCTACCTCAGAATTTACTCCTACATCCAGGTAGGAACAGGAACAAGGGTTGGCAGCCATGCATGGGTCCTGTATCAGGGGTCGGACAACCGCTGCTGTCCAAAGATACTTACATCCCTGGGTGCCACTGGTTCCCGCAAGCTCGGCACTCGCAAGCTCGGCACCCCAGGGGACTGGGCATTATCCCCCCTTCCAACCAGGGGTGATACACCACCCTGATCTAGGGGCCATGCCATATGCCAAACACAGAGTTGTGAGAAGATAAACACACAACAACAGCAAGATCAGCTAACAAAATACAGAGCAAGATGAACACCAAACAACAGCAAGATAAGCTAACAAATGCGAAGCAATGCAGGGAGGGTGGGTGGAAAAGCTGATGCAGGTCCAGTGCCTTCTGGTAGGCCTCGGGCAGCCTTAAGTAGGCTGCCCGGGTGGAAGAGAGGGCTGGCCCCAACTACGAGCTTGGCCAGGGCGGGGCCAGCCCCACCATTGGCCAGCTGGTTCTGGTGGCGGGAAAATCTCCCGCCACCCAGGGGGCTTCTGGGAGGAAGAAGCCCCCTCCTGATCCATCATGGCGGCAAGGACACCCAGCGCTGCAATCTGCTCGGCCTGGTAAGTCGGGCCAAGCCATGTACTGAAATGTTATAGTGTTTTTGCTCAGGCCTCACGTTTACCATTTCTACTTATATTTGCCACTGACATTATAGTAGTCTATATTTCTTCACACATGCATATTCCAAATAAATTGACAATGTGCCTAATTATCCTTTCTGTTTTGTTAGTTCCTTCTGATTGGATAACTGTTTTTTCGTTTTTGTACAGCTAATATGGGTTCAAAATATAGGATCTCTGAGGTTGGGAGCATAATAAGCCTGACAAATACATATTATATTGTACTGAGGCATAAGACAGTGTGAATGCATATGATGTTATACAGGCTTTATCATGCTTATCCTAGAGCAGGGGTGCTCATTAGGTAGCTCGGGAGCTACCAGTAGATATTCGGCCCTCTTCCAGGTGATCTTTGGGCCTCACCAGCCGAATGGGGTGCTCCTACCATGGCTGTGCACACCCTGCACGCACGCGTGCTCCTGCTGCTGGCTTCCGCCCTCACGGTGCTTCTTTCACCTGCGGGGCATTGCAGGAAGAAGGAAGCATGAGGCGGGGCCTCTGGAGGGAGCGCCCTGCCTCTCTCCCGTCCAGAAGCAGCTGTGCAGCCTCTGTTGCTGGCGAGACAGACAGGGCGGAGCGCTCCCTCTGGATGCCCCGTCTCGGGCTTTCTCCTTCCTGCAATGCCCCGCAGGCGGAAGAAGCGCTGCGCGGGTGGAAAACAGCAGCAGGAGCATGCACAATGGTAAGAACGCGCGGCGGCGGGAGCGCACGGCAGCGGGGGCAGGTAGATCTTTTGGACTTGGTTGCTTTAAGAGTAGCTCGCATGCTGAAAAAGTGTGAGCACCCCTGCCCTAGAGCTTTTGTTAGGCAACATTTACACATACACAATTTAACAGAAGAACAAAAGAACAAATAGTGTACACACACATACACACACTATAATTATGATATATAAAGTAAATTTTATCTCTAGGATAAATTAAAATTTTACAACTTATTTTAAAGAAAAGAACATACTAATGGAGATGTTATCTTTGATTTGGCTCTGCCTGTGAATGCCAGAACTGGGGATTTTTTTTAATGCCATGCACTGGATATACCCTCATTCTATTCAGAAGGAAGCATTCAGAAGAAACAGTTTGGATGATAACCCATAGCAAAAGGAAGCATCTTCCACATGTGCCACCATCCAATAAAACAGAATGACTCCAAGCAAACTCTCAGAGGGAAACCAAACTTTTCTATCAATAATTGGAGAAGCATCTGATGGGGGCTGGACACAACCCCCATCTTTGTTTCCTGTCTCCCAATCTTCAGAAGGAGGATAATGCTCCTAAATAATTCCTGAAAACCTTTAGGAGGCATAAATCAGATTTAAAAGAAAAACAGGGCCCTTCATTGCCTTGTTTTGTTAAGAACATTTAAAAAGTGGATATTGATTTCTTGTCACTTCCAGCTTCAGTTGGTTTGGTAAGCAGCAATTCCCACGTGTATGAATTGTCTCCCAGGGCTCAGTAACTCACCCTACATGCCTTACAAAACACAGTCCAATACAGTGCATAACATATATTGTGGACTTGTAAATTCTTAAGTCAGTCATTTGATATTTGGAATCATTTTTATTTATCCCATTCAATATGACAGGTGTGTTAGGCACTTATCTGCTGAAATAGGAGTGGACAGTGCTACTGGTTCCATCTCTGTGTCATGTGTCTAGCATGGGTGGGCGGGGTGGGATATTTTCAAACTATAAATGGTTGAATCCTTAGATGCAGAATCATGGATACAGAGGGTTGTTTCTTTTAACAAGTAGCATGGGGATCCAAAGACATTCCTGGATTTCTGCTATACATATAAGAGATAAAGATAAAAGCATTATTCTGTTCAACCTTGATTTATTTGAGAATGGCAGTAAGTACTATATCTCTTTGTTGCCATTGATGTTAAACTGAAAGCAGATGTAAGGAGCTGCTGGTGGTAACTTGTAACCCTCTAGAGTTCCTCCGTCATCCTGTAACTAAACCTAAGAAATAGTATGTGTAACTGAAATAACACATATCTTTTCCAGACTTGATATCAGCAGAGAGAAAAGAAAGGCCCATTATTTATGACTTTATAATTTTTTTCAGGCTTGAATTTCTATCACCAAAACTAATTTTACAAACTTGAAGTTAGAGTCAGATCCAGGTAGCTTTGTGTTTGCTCAGGAGAACTGAGAAGATGTTCTTGAGAAGGATGATTCTGACTAATGGAGAAATGACATGAAGGATGTATAAACTTAATTGTGTATCCCTGAACTGAATTTTACCTTTATAGAGAGGCTGAAATTGTAGATTATGGTTCAAATTTCAGTTTTAGGAATCTCATATTTTCTTGAACTAACATAAATCTATTAAAATTTACAGAGTACTGATTGGAAAGCAACAGTGAAAGAAGGTGGGTCTCAGGATTTTCCTGGGACATATATATTGTACCATATAGACCATTACTTTTTGGTCACAATCTAGTCATGATCAAGGCTTGGATGAGAACTAAAGGAAGTTACTGTCTGGGGGAATTGGAAGATAGAATACCAACAAAGGATAGTTCAAGAGCTAGGAGATTAAAATGAGATTAAAACCAAGGCATGCTACCCCTCTTTTCTGCCTTGGTCAGACCACATCTGGAATACTGTGTCCAATTCTGGGAACTACAATTGAAGGGAGATGTTGACAAGCTGGAATGTGTCCAGAGGAGAGTGACTAAAATGATCAAGGGTCTGGAGAACAAGCCCTATGAGGAGTGGCTTAAAGAGCTGGGCATGTTTAGCCTGCAGAAGAGAAGGCTGAGAGGAGACATTATTCATTATTTTATTTTTTATTATTTATTCAAATGTATCCGTCGCCACTCCCATCCGGCTCGGAGCAACTTAACACAGAATAAAACAGCATTTACAGCACATATACACAGCATTAAAAGAACACATAGGATTAAAACAACAGCTAAAACATACATATAGTCTCAGGAGAGGCCAATATAATGTCAATGATAGTTATGTATACATATGTGAGGGGAAGTCATAGGGAGGAGGGAGCAAGCTTGTTTTCTGCTGCCCTGGAGACTAGGACACAGAACAGTGGCTCCAAACTACAAGAAAGGAGATTACACCTGAACAATAGAAAGAACTTCCTGACTATGAGAGCTGTTTAGCAGTGGAACTCTCTGCCTCAGAGTGTGGTGGAGGCTCCTTCGTTGGAGGCTTTTAAACTGAGGCTGGATGCCATCTGTTGGGAGTGCTTTCAATGCAATTTTCCTGCTTCATGTCAGGGGGTTGGACTGGATGGCCCATGAGGTCTCTTCCAACTCTATGATTCTATGAGATCAAGGATGCAGACATGAGCACTCATTATTTTAATACACAAAAAGCTGGCTTCTCAAGTTAGTATTTTTGGTGGACTTCATAGATATGTCTTCGATCAGTATTATAATAAATTGGGGATTAAAATGCCAAGACGTTTTGCTTTTTACTTAGGGAAGATGATTATAATTCTTTTCCTGCAGCTTTTCTGTATCACCTCTCGAGTTTAGGTGTCCAATCCAGATAGTAGCTGGAGGGATGAGGTTGACTTCCTAAGTAGTAATATATTATTGTGAGCAATGCAAACTATTTTGGGGTGACTTGATCTTGAATGGCCAATTAAGTTCCATTTGCTTTGCAAAAGACCTGCACCATTGGAACTAGTTTGCTAATATCAACACAGCTGCTTGCACATTTTGACACTACCAGTCCAGTGATGTGGATACAGGGATTATCCCATCGAAACTATCCTCACTCACTAATTCAAACTGCCCAATATTGCCCATATTTGTTTTTCTGCCTTTTTATAGATGGGGAATTATATTTAAGTATTGTAATATGAAAATTCTATCTACGCGCTTTCAAATTGCCTGATGGTTTATGAATTTCATAGGATTTTCTTAGGGAAGGAGGTGGTTTTGTCAGTTCCTTCCTCTAAAATATAGCCTCTACTACAGCTGGTATTCATTAGTGGCCTTTCTTCAAAGTACTAACAAGGGCTGACCCTGCTTAGCTTCCAAGCTTAGATGAGGTCTTGTGCCTTCATGGTACTAGACCCTGGCAAGTCAATAGTAAAAAAGAAAAAAATGTTTTAGACTATCTTGAAAATAAGGAGGATGAAAACTATTTAATTAATTAACCAGCCCAAGCAAAAGTTAAGGATGCCACATTGTAGTCTATGGACAAGTCTACACAAACAAGAACAAATCCAGTGCTAGCTGTCCTCATGACATATGCTAACTACTAGTGGGCATCCTGAGTTTTCTTGTTTTGATCTGACTTTGCCCAACTTTAGGCAAAATCATGGGTATTCTGGAGTTTGCTGGAAATTCCATAGTATCCTGGGGCTCTGCAGAAGTCCAGTCAACTGGATTGTATCTAACATGGACCAATCTCCTGTTCCGATGGACACCACATCATCATCTGATTTGATCAGCTCATGGGAAGAAGATGGCTCGCCCCTACCAACTGTGGAAATCACTGACAATGGGTTCACCAGATGTACTCCCCCCCCCCTTGCTGGTCACATGGGTGCCCCATTGTCAGTGATTATGACTTCAGAGACATGACAGAGCTCTATGGCTAGCAAGAAGCTGTGGTGGGACCACGGCAACATTTGATACAGTCGACCACAATCTTTTGACCCACCGCGTAGCCGTGGCTGGAGTTAGGGGGACGGCCCTCAAATGGTTGTCCTCTTTTCTCCACAATCATGGACAGCATGTGGAGAGGGGAGATTTGGTCTCTGAGAAGTCCCCTCTTTCATGTGGGGTTCCTCAAGGGGCCATTATTTCCCCTCTGTTATTCAACATCTATATGCAACCACTTGCTCAGTTGGTGCAAAGCTTTGGGCTCGAGTTCTATCAGTATGCTGATGACACTCAGCTCATTCTGAGGATGGATGGCTGGCCAGACTCTGTACCCAATAATTTCCATCAGTGGCATGAGGCCGTTACTGGATGGTTGCATGCCAGCAGGTTGAGGGTGAATCCAGCGAAGACGGAGATCCTATGGCTGGGTTGCCCGGGCAGTGGGGAGATCCAGTTGCCTACCCTGGATGGCCCGTCATATTTGGTAAAGAGTCTGGGGGTTAGACCCTCTGCTAACAATGGAGGCCAGGTCTCCGCTGTGAGCAGAGTCGCATTTTTCCATTTGCATCAGGCTAGACGACTGGCTCCCTACTTATCTAGGAATGACCTGGCTACGGTGATCCAGGCTACAGTCATCTCAAGATTAGACTACTGTAACGCCCTCTATATTGGCCTGCCTCTGTTGGTGATCCGGAAGCTTAAGCTCGTGTAAAATGTTGCGGCCCGACTTCTCGCTGGGGAGCAGGTGAGATGTCACATTACTGCAATTCTGCAGCAATTGCACTTTCTGCCGATTGAGCACCGGATTATCTTCAAAGTGTTGGTTCTCACCTTTAAGGCCTTATATGGTCCAGGGCTGGCATATCTGAGGGACCACCTCACCCCCTACCAACCCCAGGGATCACTTCGTTCGGAAGACCAAAACTTGCTTGAAGTTCCCAACTTCAAGACCTTCCACCTGGTGGCGACCAGGCTCAGAGCCTTCACGATTGTGGCTCCATACTTATGGAATGCCTTGCCGGCAGAAACCCGAGCTCTGCGAAGCTTACCTTCCTTTACATAAGAACATAAGAAGAGCCATGCTGAATCGGACCTCAGCCCATCTAGTCCAGCATTCTGTATCACACAGTGGCCCACCAGTTGTACACGGGGATCTCGAGCAGAAGGGAGGGCAAAACCCTGACCTGCTCCCGACCCGCCACAACCAGTACCCAGGGAAATCCTGCCTACCTCAACCAACTCCGAGGTGGCACTTGAATGTCCTTTTCAGTAACTACTGATACACTTGGTATCCATGAATCTGTCTAATCCTGCCTTGAAGTTGTTCAGGCTGACAGCTGTCACAACCTCTTCTGGAAGTGAGTTCCATAACCCAATGACCCTCTGGGTGAAGAAATATTTCCCTTTATTAGTCCTAATTTTCCTACCTTGGAGCTTCAGGGAGTGCCCTCTAGTCCTAGTGTTTTGTGACAAAGAAAATAATTTTTCTTTATTCACCTTTTCTATCCCATGCATGATTTTATACACTTCGATCAAGTCACCTCTTAAACGCCGTCTTTCAAGGCTGAAAAGATCAAGGCGTTGCAACCTGATTTCATAAGGGAGCCGCTCCATCCCTTGGATCATTCTTGTTGCCCTTTTCTGTACCTTTTCCAGTTCCGTTATATCCTTCTTGAGGTGCGGAGACCAGAATTGTACACAGTACTCCAAATGTGGCCTTACCATAGATTTGTAGAGAGGTAATACGACGTTTGCTGACCTATTTTCGATTCCCTTCCTGATCATGCCAAGCATAGAATTTGCTTTTTTTCACTGCTGCTGCGCACTGGGTTGACATCTTCATTGAGCTGTCCACCAAAACCCCAAGATCCCTTTCCTGGTTTGTCTCGAAAGCTTTGACCCCATCAATTGGTAGGTGTAGTTGGGGTTCTTTGCCCCGATGTGCATGACTTTACACTTGTTTAGGTTAAAATGCATTTGCCACTTTGTTGCCCATTCACTCAATTTCGAGAGATCTTTCTGGAGCTCTTTACAATCAGTTTCATTTTTAACTACCCTGAACAATTTAGTGTCGTCTGCAAACTTTGCTACCTCAGAATTCACTCCTAGATCCAGATCATTAATGAATAAATTAAAAAGTAACGGACCCAAAACTGAGCCTTGGGGTACGCCACTTCTCACCTCTTTCCACCCAGAGAAATGTCCGTTTATTACCACCCTTTGTTTCCTACAGTTTAGCCAGGTTCCAATCCAGGACAAGACCTGTCCTCTGATTCCATGGCTGAAGAGCTTATTTAGGAGCCTTTGGTGAGGGACTTTGTCAAAAGCCTTTTGAAAGTCAAGGTAAACAATATCAATTGGGTCCCCTTTATGTGTTTATTTACACCCTCAAAGAATTCTAACAAGTTAGTAAGACATGATTTGCCTTTGCAGAAACCATGTTGATTTTCTTTCAGCAATGCCTGTTCTTCTATGTGCCTAGTAATATTTTCTTTAATAATGGTTTCCATCACTTTGCCTGGAACTGAGGTTAAACTGACTGATCTATAATTTCCTGGATCACCTCTGGATCCTTTCTTGAAGATCGGTGTTACATTTGCCTCCCTCCAGTCCTCGGGTACAGTGCCTGATCTTAGAGAAAGGTTATATATCTTAGCTAGAAGTTCAGCAATTTCACACTTGAGTTCCTTAAGAACTCTGGGGTGGATGCTGTCTGGACCTGGTGATTTATTGACATTTAGTTTAGTAAGGCATATGAGAACATCCTCCTTGTTTATCTCTATCTGTTTTAATTCTTTTAATTCCCTCCCTGAAAAAACTGACTCAGCTGAAGGCATATGTTGTCTGTCCTCCTGTGTGAAAACGGAGGCAAAGAAGTCATTTAGCCGCTCAGCAATCTCTTTGTCTTCGCTGATTTTCCCTTTCTGACCATTGTCGTCGAGTGGCCCAACTGCTTTTCTAGTTGGGTTCCTGCTTCTGATGTACTTAAAGAAGTTTTTGTTGTTTTTTTTAATATTCTTTGCTATGTGTGCCTCAAAATCTCTCTTGGCTTTCCTGACTGTTGCTTTGCATTTAGTTTGCCAGAGCTTGTGTTCCTTTCTGTTCTCCTCGGTAGGAAGAGCCTTCCATTTCTTAAATGAGTTTTTCTTCTTTCCAATCACATCTTTTACTTCATTTGTAAGCCATACTGGTGTCCTTTTGGACTTTCCATGCCTCTTTCTTTTTATTGGAATGCATTTTAGTTCAGCCTGTTTTAAGGTATTTTTAAACAGTTTCCAAGCATTTTGGAGGGATTTGATTTTTTTTACTGCTCCTTTTAGTTTGTTCTTTACAATTTTTCTCATTTTGGTGAAATTCCCTTTGTGAAAATTTAAGGTCTCTGTGTTAGTTTTCACTGACAGTTTGCTAGCCCAAACTTTCGGAGGGCATGCAAAATATTTTTATTCCGCCAGGCATTCGAATCCTGCTGATTGGTGATTTCTGTTTGTTTTAATTTGGTTTTTATGTATATTCTTGTTTGCACTGTAAACCACTCCGAACCCTCAGGGAGTGGCGGTATATATGTTGGAATAATAAATAAATAAATAAAATAATGCCAATATAGTGTCATAGTGGGTTCGGCCTGGTGTATGTGGCTGCCAGTATGGCTTGCTGGGACCAGTCCAGAATATAATACTATGGACTGGTCATGGTTTAAGCAACCAGTGTAGGCTCACCCAATTTTCTATTCTATATTCCTGTTACCCCTGTAAATTATCAATGACAGTACAATATTTTAAGCTCATGTCTTAGCTATATTACTCATAAAACTATTTTTTCCCATTTTTGACATATCCATTGTTTGGAGCATGAAAGGGGATATATAGAAGGTTTGTTCTTTACAGACTACCTTTCCCCCTTGCTCAGTATATTTGGCCATAGGGACAGGGTGGTCATCCAGACTATTGTCTGGACTGGAGAATGGAAAGAAATGTTGCCTGAAGTAGCAATGTATTAACACATCAACCTCCAAATCAATATTCTCTCTGACAAGGCTAATTCCATAGGGACATGCTGCCGCCAGCCATGCTAGAAGGGAAAACCTGGCCAGTTAAGGGGAAACATTTTTCCAGAGGTCCATGGGACCATAGCAGTCCAGGGATTAATGCTTCCCGTGTTTAGGACTCATTGGAAAACATACTATGGTATGCTCAATTTTTTAAAAATGTATAGCAGCCTTTTTCTTGCTTCAGAGAGTTTGTATCTTCTCTCCTTTTCATGTTTTTAATCTTTAAGTCTCTTTTGCAGCAACATTGCTTTGGTCTGGTCTCGCTTTCATTATCCCTTTTCCCTTTTTATCTTTTCCTTTCATTCTTTTCCTGTATTCTGATTTTGCCCTCTTTTGTTTCTGGTATTTCTCCCTGTAACCGCACCACTTCCTCTTTCATTCTTCCTTTTTTTTTCTTGTTCAGGCCTTGATTTCAGCTTAGTGCAAGCAAAGAGGAAAATCAGGGTGTGGCAATTGCTTCTCTGAATCCATGACAGAAGATGAAAAACTTCTCACAGATTATGGTTGTTGCAGCAATAGAGCAAAAGAGCCAGCTGCATTGGCAGAGTCCAACCCATCTTCTGCTTCCTCGGCCATTGGGAATTAACCAGCCTCCCCTTTCTTTAATTACTTGGGATGTTTGCTTGATTTTAACGAACCCGTAAACACCACCTCAGAAAGTTAATTGCTCCTATTTCCAGTGACATAAATAATAAAGATAAGCACACATAAAGCAGGAGCTGGGGAGATGCTTTGCTGAACACAGCATCTTCTGTTCATTAGATGGGGTGAATTTATAGTAACACCATCCGCAATGGTCACATACACTCTACTGTAGCAAACAAAGTTCAAGGTGAATGCAACCTAATTGGGTTTAGTGCCCAAGATGAATTTTCCCACGTCTGTCTAGTATCAACTAGCTATGTAGACCGCCTTACCTCGACTGTTCCAAAGGCTTTGTATGTTTTGTCAAAAAAAGAAAGAAAGTAAGGTGGGTTGTTTTATGCCCATTACTTTTTGATTCAGTTTCCTTTGTCTGAGCTCTTTATGTTTCTGGCTGCTTGATTTGTATTCATAGTAAGGCATAGAAGTATGGCATGTATGTATGTCAATTATACATGAATCACAGGGAGAAATGCTTTTCAGGCACCATTCCTTTCCCTTGGGATCTTGTGTCAATTTTCTATTCATGTGGAAAACCAGAAGCCTCACTCATTTTCTCATACAGTGGGCCCTTGGTCTCACTGGGATTTCATTCCAGGACCTGCTGTGGATAACCACATCCCTAGATACTCAAGTCCCATTATATACAATGGGACAGTAAAAGGCTGTCCCTTATGTAAAACGGCATAATCAAGGCTTTTAGATGGGGAGGGAGGAATATTTTCCAACTGTGGATAGTAGAATCCATAGATGCAGAAACTATACATTTTTCTTGGGTCTCTTCAGTCAAACCAACAGTACTGTCTGCCTGGGATCCCAATGGCCTGATTTATCAGTACTCAATAAATACTATAAAGGCACTAGATCAGGCATGACTTCAACTCCCACAATTCCAGGTTTCAGGAATTAAGTGGCTGAGGGGGAAAAGGAAAGGGCCTAAGGCCAGTAATTCTGGGAGTTGAAGTCCAAAATAGCTGGAGGGCCAAAGATTTCCCATGCCTGCACTAGATCCTGGCTGATTTTGAAAGCTGATTAGGGCCAGCTCTAATTAGTACTTGTATAGCAGCCTGCCAACAAATACCAGGTGCTGTGAGCTACATTTCAGGGGAAGGAACTGGCAACCATCTTTGGGTAATCCTTGCCTGAGAAAACCCTATGAAATTCAGGAGGTCACCATAAGTCAATGGGAGCCCACGGTGACGCAGTGGGTTAAATCCTTGTGCTGGCAGGATTGAAGACCGACAGGTCGGAGGTTTGAATCTAGGGAGAGCGTGGATGAGCTCCCTTTGTCAGCTCCTGCTCCCTATGCAGGGACATGTTAGAAGCCTCCCGCAAGGATGGTAAAACATCAAAACATCTGGGCGTCCACTAGGCAATGTCCTTGCAGACGGCCAATTCTCTCACACCAGAAGCCACTTGCAGTTTCTCAAGCCACTCCTGGCATGAACCCCCCCAAAACCCATAAGTCAATAAGTGACTTCAAGTTACTACAGACATACAAATAAATAAGTAGCTTTTCGAGTCATTTTCTCCCAACAGTACTATTCTGGTGAGTTTGGTGACCAAATTCTATCCTAAATTTCTTGCTTGAAACACAGCTTTCACCAAGACTTGTTATTGTCTTCCAGACTGACAGTTTTATTAAGAGATTCACATTCTGGATCTCTTAATAAAACTATCAGCTTGGTTTCATTGTCTGGTATTGAAAAAAGCCATGTTATATAGACCCAGTATCTTCTCATATGACTCCAAAAGTGAAGACCTGTAAAATATATGTTACAGTGAAATTCATTCAGTATAGCAATGTTAACTATACATCAAAATACTACTACTACTAGTAAATAATAATAATAACAACTTTATATTTATACCCTGCCTCCATCTCCCTGAAGGGACTCAGGGGGGCTTATATATGGCACAATGTGCCTAAAACAACACATAAAATAAATATTGAAAACAAGTTGTCGTAATCGTCTTCGTCCTCGTGTTTCCTTTTCAATGCCTTCGACTTGCCGGATACACCCTGCAACGAGACCATGTTGGTGGTGATGAGGAAGTTTTTGGATCCAATCAGGGATGGGTTGATCAGCACGTTCTGAACCATCGGAGTGGTGGGCATTGCCGATTTTACTGATGTTTGAGACATGGGGATCTGCACGGTGAACCTCTGGCCTGTCAGGGAGATGGGGGTCCCGACTTTCGCCGAAACCGACATGGTCTGTGCTGAAGGTGTTCCTAAAGTGGGTGTACTGGGATGGCTGGTCATAGCTCCAACACTGAGTCGTGGGACAGTTATCCTTCCAGCAGAGGAAGAGACCTTTTTCTGTAAGGAGCTCAGCCTGTAATTTGGTGCTGTCAGGCAGTATTGGTCTGGGGGCAACCTTGGCCCAGAGTACAGTTTAATCAGAGGCCAAGGCATTTGGTTTTTCTGTCTTGCGATATCCAGCAAAAAATCTTGTGGAGGAGGAGAAGTGAAGGACTGGTCTGTCCAGCATTGGATGGCCAACCAGACATCATCTGCATCTACACTGGACTTCTTGGCATGACTCGAATAAACCTTGGCATCTTCTAAGATGATTGTCACATACCTGTATGCAAACTCCAGTCTCTGGTTTAAGAAGGATATAACGGAACTGGAAAAGGTACAGAAAAGGGCAACAAAAATGATCCAAGGGATGAAGCGGCTCCCTTATGAAATCAGGTTGCAACGCCTTGGTCTTTTCAGCCTTGAAAGACGGTGTTTAAGAGGTGACTTGATCGAAGTGTATAAAATCATGCATGGGATAGAAAAGGTGAATAAAAAAATATTTTCTTTGTCACAAAACACTAGGACTAGAGGGCACTCCCTGAAGCTCCAAGGTAGGAAAATTAGGACTAATAAAGGGAAATATTTCTTCACCCAGAGGGTCATTGGGTTATGGAACTCACTTCCAGAAGAGGTTGTGACAGCTGTCAGCCTGAACAACTTCAAGGCAGGATTAGACAGATTCATGGATACCAAGTGTATCGGTAGTTACTGAAAAGGACATTCAAGTGCCACCTCGGAGTTGATTGAGGTAGGCAGGATTTCCCTGGGTACTGGTTGTGGGGGGTCGGGAGCAGGTCAGGGTTTTGCCCTCCCTTCTGCTCGAGATCCCTGTGTACAACTGGTGGGCCACTGTGTGATACAGAATGCTGGACTAGATGGGCTGAGGTCCGATTCAGCATGGCTCTTCTTATGTTCTTATGTTCTTATGTTCTTAACCCGTGGCTCATACTCTGTAATCCCCGTATCTTTCAGGATCTGTACCATCACCTGAGCATATTTAGGAGCGCTCTTAGGAGTCGCCATCTTGCTCACCTTCATTGCCACCATTGCCCATAGAATAAACACACAATACAATATAAGATAAAACTAATAGCATATAAAATAGTAATTTAAGCTCAAAGCAGTGCCCAAAAACCTATGGTGAGAACTGCCATAATACAACAAACTACAACAAAATCCAAAATCTTAAAAAGAGTGACTAACCAAAATTCAGAAAATTTATTTTACAAGCTTTTGAAGCTTCACTGGCTTCTTGATCAGACAAAGATGTTAAGATCATATATTAGAAAAAATGTGAAAGTCTTAGATTCAGCAGGCCTACATTCTGTCTCCAGCTGTTACTCTGTGAGAGACCATGTTACTGTGAGTGACTTTGCAATGATGCATAATCAATAATGAGATCTTTACATCAGGTACTTATTCCATATTGGGCAAGGTTTTTTTTAAAGGGGAAAATTAGCCTTGAATATCTTATGGACTGATGCCCTTTTTCCTAATTGAGACTTTGAAGCAATGAAAACAAAAAGCAGAATTTCCATCTGTCAGAGACAGAGATGGTTGTGCCTTTGGGAGGAGAACTGCCCCCCCCCCCCAATTTTGTTAACTACCCACTTTGACATACAAGAATCCTGTTATTGCACTGCAGAATGGCAGGGATAGAAGCTGCTATTTTCTTCTGTCCTGGTGCCTTCACACTATTTAGCTGGGTTAAGCGAAACTGTTTTTGGTGCTAAATTGTTTCCACACCTCAGAAAGCGTGAAAATTCCCCCTGGCCCCACTTCACATGCCCGTGTCCTGCTAGCTTGGTAGGTACAGTTGACAGACTATTTCTTCCTTTGCATTTCTGAGCCATTAAATTTCAGTTGTCTCTACGCTTGACTCATTACCTCTTTGATTTTCTCTTACGTAACTGATATGGGGGAAATTTTGCCTGGAGTGGAAAAATACAGTTCTTCCACAAACCATTTGTCTCTCACCCCACTACTGGGCCAGTGCTCTGTTTATGCATCTGATCACATGTATCTCCACATATTTAAATAAGTGAGATCATAAAATTGAGTTAATTGTTGTCTTTGTGCTTTTACGTCTTGCTGGTATGGCCATTAGAGAGGGAGCACAACATTCTTTGCATAGATTACTTTGATGTGAAGCTGTGTCAGGGGTCCAAACAAGGATGGTAAATTTAGTCTACTCACACAAGTTTGATCTTTAATCTTAAATGAATCAGGCCTTATAACAAGTAAACCTATGAGTCCATCTAATTTATTGACTGACAGTGTCTTTCCAGCATTTCAGGCAGATAAAAAAGGACAGGTTTCTCATTCAAGGAGAAGATAGACCCGTATATTCTGCACAGATTATATAATGTTCTTCCCTTGCCAATAAACAGCTTGCTTGTCTAGGGGAGTCCCATGTTTGAAGGAGTCTTATATTTGAAGTGCTGTCATATCCAATTTCAGCAGCAACCCCCCTTCCCCCCATAAAAATAAGAACAGGGATCACAGATTGCAGCTTGTCCATGGCTAGCACCTTGGACAGCAAACTTGGAAGGTGCACAGATGCCTTGTTTAAGGTTGCATCTACACAGTAAAGTTACAGGCAGTCCTCCAGTTACAAAGTTGGACTTCCACACAACTCCTAGTTGCAAACAGTGATGTGACAACAGAAGGTGGAAGGAAATCTACCCCTACGAAGGGAAATTCACCCCTTTAAGAGTTATTGCGGGGAAAAGGTGTCTCCACTGAAGCTTTATCACCAATCCTTGTTTCCATAATAACCCAAAAAAATCAAAATCCAATTGTCACAGGGACAGAAACAAACACTACAGAGGGTGTTAATCTTTCCCTATGCTTTCAAAAAAACATGACTGGAGTCACACTTTAAAAAGAACAAACCTACAGGCGGACTCCTTGTATTGCACTTTGACATCACTTAAGTGCCATGGAATCCCGATATTTGTAGTTCGATGCGGCACAAGTACTCTTTGGCACAGAATGCTAAAGATCTTCTAACACTCTGTCTCTCTGGCATTACTTTGTGAATGAAGATTCTTAGGAAGGACCCATCCATCGCTTTCTACAAGCGCGTTGATGACTAAGGAGGTTGGATGTGTCCTTCGAGTCTTCGTAATTGATTTTCTGGTGGAGCACAGCATGCACAGAACTGGCCTCACCCTTTAAACCAAAGGTTCATCTGCTGGGGCCTAGCCAGCTTGGACAGTGGCAGTGAGGTCCTCAGGTTGTAGGTTTGATTTGAGTTTCCTTCTCTAGATGGTTGACCTTACAAGGTTAGACGAGCACCATCTGCCCGGGTTTGAAATTAGAGTTTCCTTCTCTTAGGATGGTTGCCAAAGGGCACACCCATGATTCCACAGCATTGATCTATGGCAGTTAAAGTGATGTCAAACTGCATTAATTCTACAGTGTAAAAGCACCCAAGTTTCACTTTACTGAACTATGTTGTATTTCCATTGAAATTGCTGTAAGCCAATTTTGGCCTTGTATTGAGAAAAGGCAGAACACAAATAAAAACAAAGATATTATAACAATTATTTCTGAATATGTCCCTATCAAAATTAATTAGCCTAAGTTAATTTTGTCCACATCTGTGTTCTCTTTTGTTCTCTGTTTCTACAATACATTGCCTAATTTTTGGTTTTGCATAAGTAGCCAGCCTTTTCCTACTGTTTACCAGAGTGAATGAACTGCCAATTCAGGAATTAATCACAACAAGTTGCATCAAATTCTGGCTTCTTGCAGGCAATTATTCAGTATTAAAACAGATCACAAAAACAGTCACAAAAGTTATGACAAAAGATTGAGGCATTCCAGAGACCATATCTATTTCATTACTAGGAATGTATGGACCATACTGGGTGACACTATCAGAGAGAATAACACCTAAAATCATGCTCCCAGCCTTTTGGCTGCAAAAGAACATGCAGAGGGGAAGGAGGCAGCAGTTGTTCCCAGCTTATGCACAAAGCCCTATCATAGATTGGCTTGAGGGTCTTCCTGCCTTTTTCTCACTTGACAGGCTGGGTTCTGGTTGATCAAGTGGCGGCTGGATCAACAAACGCTACCAGGGTGGGCAACATGGTGACCCACAAAGACAGCCTGGTCACTGCAGTGGTGAGTGGGATGGGGGCCAACCACCTTTCTCCATCTCCAATTCCATCACCTTGACAATATGTGCTCACTGCACCTCCCATTTAGTGAGCAAATTCTTCAGGCAGCGCAGAGCATTTTGTCCTCCATCTCTGAAGCCAAGAAAGAACAGTGGATAAAGCTAATAACAGAAGTCAACATGGGCAGGAGCAGTCGGAAGGCATGGAGGTTGCTAAGATGGCTGAGCAATAATCCCACACAAACTAATACCCATGCCAACATAAAGGCAGATCAGATAGCACACCAACTCTTGAAGAATGGGACACCCAACCTTGCCACCAAAGTAGGAAAGAAACCAATAGTCAGACAACCAGATAATGAGAACAACAACTTTCATGAACCTTTTACATTTACTCAATGTAAAAATGGCAAAGCAGCTATGGATGGAACAATTTAAGAACTTTGGTCCAAAACCAAGGTGCTGGCTGCTGGAGTTGATGAACAATTGCACTGAATCCTGTCAGATCCCCAAAATATGGAGGAAAGCAAGAGTCATAGCCATCTTGAAACCAGGCAAAGACTGTAATGATCCAATAAGCTATAGACCAAACTCCTTGTTTTGCCATCTTTACAAAGTTCTGGAGAGACTTATTTTGCATATAATTATGGGGAAAAATGACCCATTTCTGATTCCACAGCAAGCTGGCTTCAGGAAAGGCAAAAGCTGCACATCACAAGTGCTGAACCTGACTCTGCACATAGAAGATGGCTTTGAAAGGCAGCAGATCATAGGAGCTGTCTTCATAGACCTGTCAGCGACTTATGATACTGTAAACCACTGCCTCCTCCTGAGAAAAATGTATAATATCACAAAGGATTGCCAACTCACCCGTCTCATAGGAAATCTGCTATAAAACAGGAGCTTTTTTTGTTGAGTTCCAGGGCCAAAGAAACAGATGGCAAAAACAGAAGAACAGCCTGCCTCAGGGGAGTGTGCTTGCTCCATCAATGTTCAACATTTACACAAATGACAAGTCATTGCCAGAAGGGACAGAGAGTTTCATCTATGCTGACGATTGTGCCATTACCGCTCAAGCAGGGTGCTTTGAGATGGTTGAACAGAAGCTCTCAGAAGCTCTCGGTGCTCTTAGTGCCTATTACAGGGAAAACCAGCTGATTCCTAACCCATCTAAAACACAAACATGTGCTTTTCATCTTAAGAACAGACAAGCACCCCGAACTCTGAGGATTACCTGGGAAGGAATCCCACTGGAGCACTGCAGCACACCCAAATACCTGGGAGTTACCCTGGACCATGTCTGACCTTTTAAAAAAAGCACTGCCTGAATATCGAGTGAAAAGTGGTCACTAGAAACAATATCATATGAAAGCTGACTGGCACAACATGGGGATCACAACCAGATACAGTGAAGACATCTGCCCTTGCGCTATGCTACTCTGCTGCTGAGTATGCATGCCCAGTGTGGAACATAGGCACGCTAAAACAGTGCCACACTAAAACAGTGAATGTGACTCTTAATGAGACATGCCACATTATCAACCACTGGAGAAATAAAGCTGGCATTGGACATCTGCCGGGAAGCAGCAACCAATAGTAAAAGGACCAAAGCAGTGACATCTCCGGCCCATCCCCTGTTTGGGTATCAGCCAACACGCCAATGACTTAAATCAAGAAATAGTTTTCTAAGATCTACAGAGACACTCGCTGGAACACCTCAGCAAGCGAGAGTCCAAAAGTGGCAGGCTAAAAGCCAGAATCTCAATCAATGGCTGATACCAAATGAGAGACTCCCTCCTGGGCACACAGAAGACTGGGTGACTTGGAAGGCGCTGAACAGACTGCGCTCTGGCACCACAAGATGCAGAGCCAACCTTAAGAAATGGGGCTACAAGTTGGAATCCACAACATGCGAGTGTGGAGAAGAGCAAACCACAGACCACCTATTACAATGCAGTCTGAGTCCTGCCATTTGCACAATGGAGGTCCTTCTTATGGCAACACCAGGGGCACTCCAAGTGGCCAGCTACTGGTCAAAGGACATTTAATAGGATACCAAGTCTACAAACTGTGTGTTTTGTTTGTTTGTTTTTAATGCAATACAACTGTTTGGTTTGCTCCTGACACAATAAATAAACAAATAACCTCCCCTTTCTATTACTTCTTAATGCAGGATGACCAATCTCACCTGATTACTTGTGGGTGATGACACCATGACTTACCACATTGTGTGGCACTCTCTTAAGTGGTGCGCTGTTCCTGAGCATTCCTTTTTCAACAGAAAACTTGGTACCAGAGCTAGAATTAAGTGGAAACAATAGAGTTATGTTCTTCTTCCAGCAAAAAAGAAGAGCAGTTCAACATGTAGCAGACTTTTTAAATCCAAAATTAAAAACATGCACAAGGAAAATGAAACAGCCAAATTAGATGTGCCTTGCAGAATTGAACAAAAATGTTTTGAACTTTTAAAAAACCACTTGAAGGCAGCTTTCAAAATGCTTCCAGGGAAAGATTTTTGTCTGCCAATATACAGTTTTCTTATGATTTCTGTTTTGGAGGTGAGACTTTTAATAAGCTTGGAGGTAGCTGGTGAAGCAGACTTATCTCTCTGTTTTCCTGTTCACACATGCTCAGCAAACAATTCTGGGTGCAGCTGCTGTTTATCTTGCCTGCTGTAGGCAGACACACAGCTTGAGCTGAATCTCATTATTTCCCAGCTCACTCATTGCTGAAGTTTGTTTGCCCTGACTTACCACATTGTGTGGCACTCTCTTAAGTGGTGCGCTGTTCCTGAGCATTCCTTTTCAACAGAAAACTTGGTACCAGAGCTAGAATTAAGTGGAAACAATAGGGTTATGTTCTTCTTCCAGCAAAAAAGAAGAGCAGTTCAACATGTAGCAGACTTTTTAAATCCAAAATTAAAAACATGCACAAGGAAAATGAAACAGCCAAATTAGATGTGCCTTGCAGAATTGAACAAAAATGTTTTGAACTTTTAAAAACCACTTGAAGGCAGCTTTCAAAATGCTTCCAGGGAAAGATTTTTTGTCTGCCAATATACAGTTTTCTAATGATTTCTGTTTTGGAGGTGAGACTTTTAATAAGCTTGGAGGGTAGCTGGTGAAGCAGACTTATCTCTCTGTTTTCCTGTTCACACATGCTCAGCAAACAATTCTGGGTGCAGCTGCTGTTTATCTTGCCTGCTGTAGGCAGACACACAGCTTGAGCTGAATCTCATTATTTCCCAGCTCACTCATTGCTGAAGTTTGTTTGCAGCAATCTGACATTGTAAGCTGTGCTTTTGTTTTCTTGCCCTTCTTCACTAGCCTCTTAATGTTGATGCTGGTATAAAACCCTTCTAGCCAAATAGAGGGTGGGTGTGCATAAAAAGATTTTGTCGAAAGAAGCATCTCTGTCCAAGGCTTGTTAACAGAGGTATGCCTGTGACAGGAATGCAGCCTGGAGTCCTTTCAATGCAAAACATATAGTCATCTACTGACATATGGTTCTTTCAGTGTCGTATATTTTAATGTAAGGCTCTACATAGAAATGGAGGGATACGGAAAATAAGGCCACATTCCGCACAAAGCTATTTATACTACCAAGTTCTTACATTGACTCCCAGGTAAATGTTTAAAGGATTGCTGTCTAAATTGACTACTCTATGTATAAATCAATGGCAGATTTTGGTGCCCAAATTACAAATTTTGATATGACCCATGGATAAGTTATTCAACATAGAGGAGAAAGCATTTCAGTGGGCCAACCACCTCTGGCCATCATCACCACTGTTTACCCACTCCGGCAAGACCAAATGTGATACCACAGTGGCGAGAGTGAAAGGTGGTCACTGTTTCCTTTAGTTTCTCTCAAGACGTACAAAGATCTTACTCTATTCAGAGAAGGAGGTAGTTCCTTTTTAAAATAAGAGTTATGATACACTGCTTACATTGACCTGTAAATAAGTCAACCTCAATTTTTGGACCATTTTTGAAATTGATATTTTTAGACTTAAATATGTATGAGTTTATACATTACTCCTTTTTTCATACATAAACAGACCACAAGGCATGGGTTGCCAGTTTTCTGGATCTAGATATTTTTACTATAGCATATCATTTAAAAAAAACTTGGATAAACCAACAAAATTGGAACTGAGCAAAAAAAAAAAGAAGGAAAAAGGTTATATGTGTGTGACCTATTTAAAAACCTATTCTTCATTTACTAAACAAAGAAAATTCACAAAATAACATTATGGAGAGTGGTATCCATAGGAGTCTGCAGGGGAATGGAGCCACAAAAATGGTGGGCCATTATTTGTCCTCCTCAGCTGTAAGGCATCTGAAGTATCTTTTGGAACTATTTTGGAATATTGTGTCATATCTGAAGGTTCATATAACACAGAAACTAAATTAGACATCCCCACATTGTCTTCTGTATATGATCTGGTTTCTTATATTCTTAAAACTTGCAATTTAATGATCCTGTTGTTTCAAAGCACCTGGCACCCCCACATTCTTTGATCTATATCAAACATGTCCCCTAAAATCATACTAAAGCAAGGCTGAGGTCTCTCTTACTTTCCTTATGTTAATGGACTAGAAGTACGCTAAACACAAGGACTAATACAATTGTGCTATAGAAAACAAAGCCGTTGTGCATTTTTTATCAAAACATATATTTTATAAGTTTATCAAGCAATTGATTATAATAAGTTCCATAAATATAATCTAATACACAAATCTCTAAAGTGCAAGATACTTAGTGGTTCAGGAGTCCGAGGTATTCCAGTGTCTGTAATCCAGGTTGTTCAGGTGGCAAAATTCGGTTTGTTATACTTATAATCCAGATTATAATTATAACAAACTGAACTTTGCCACCTAACCAATCTGGATTACAGACAATGGAATACCTCGGACTCCTGAAACGCTAAGTATCTTGTACTTTAGAGATTTGTGTATTAGATTATATTTATGGAACTTATTATAATCAATTGCTTGATAAACTTATAAAATATATGTTTTGATAAAAAATGCACAATGGCTTTGTTTTCTATAGCACAATTGTATTAGTCCTTGTGTTTAGCGTGTAGTAAGGTTTTACAGCTTTACTCTGTGTGTTTTATTATTTAATGGACTAGAAGTCTCATCATCCTTGTGAAAAAAAATCATCCAACAACGTGTGAAGATCCTTAAGAGTCCTACCTGTGCAGTGAAGTTTCATAAAATCTAAAAGGCTGATACTAGAAAGTCAGTCCTCTAACAGTAGCTGAAAGTGGCTGTGCAGTATGGGCATAATCGCTTCATTTTTCCTACTGAAATGAAGAAGTAGTAACAAGACTATATCTGTCTACTCTCCCTTCTAGTAGTGGCAATAAGAGATTCATTCTTCTTTATATTCAAGGAATGATATATTCAACTTGACATTGTCCTCCACTCCTAATTCGCGGGAAGATGGTCCTGATTATCTTCAATTCCCTCTAGTACTCTCTCGGCATTACTTCGCGAACGAAGATTCAGGAAGGACTCATCCCACGCTTTTTACAAGCGCGTTGATGACTAAAAAGGCCAATCTGAGATAGGCAAGTTCGGTTGCAGAAAGCGCAGGAGAAAGTCTCCTTGGGTGATGTTTTTTCCAAGTTGCGGTTCTTTCTGCGTTGTCGTTTCTCTTCGAGACCCATTCGGCGTGTCTTCTCGAAAGAGGCCGCAGCATTGTGGATAGTGCTTCTCCATGCCTCCCGATGTGAGGCCAGGGTGGACCATTGTTGGTGATCAATCTGGCCAAGCCTGAGATGTTGTTTCAGGGAGTCCTTATATCTCTTTTGGGGGCGCTCTCTTGCGCTGACCCGTGGCGAGTTCACCGTAGAGTAGTATCTTTGGGAGGCGGTGGTCCTCCATCCTAGAGACGTGTCCTGCCCAGCGCAGCTGTGTTCTCAATAGCATGGCCTCAATGCTGGTGATCCCTGCTTGCTCAAGGACAGCAACATTCGTCACATAGTCGGTCCAGTGTATATTTAGGATTGTGCGAAGACAGCGCTGATGAAAGCGCTCGAGGAGTCGTAGGTGTTGGCGATAGGTGACCCATGTTTCAGACCCATAGAGGAGAATGGACAGTATGATAGCTCTGTACACACTGATTTTGGTGCTTTGTCTCAGGTGCTTGTTGCTCCAGACTCTTTTGTGAAGCCTTCCGAATGCACTATATGCCTTTGATAATCTGTGATCTATCTCTTTGTCAATCTTGGCGTCTGAAGAGATGATGCTTCCCAGGTAGGTGAACTGCTGAACGGACTTAAGCACAGATGTGCCTATGCTGACGTGAGGATGGTGGTGTTCTTCCTGTGGTGCGGGCTGGTAGAGGACTTCTGTTTTCTTCAGGCTGACTTCCAGCCCAAACAGCTCTGCAGCTGTTGCAAAGCAGGATGTGAGGCGCTGCAGGGCTGCTTCTGAATGGGCGACAAGGGCAGCATCGTCAGCAAAAAGTAGCTCACGGACTAGATAGTTTAGAGTCTTAGTGCGAGCCCTCAGACGGCTTAAGTTGAACAAGCTACCATCAGTACGATAGCGTATATATATGCCGTCTTCTTCTTGTAGGTCTGCCATAGCCCTTTGGAGCATCATGCTGAAGAAGATTGTAAATAGGGTTGGTGCAAGAACACAACCTTGTTTCACTCCATTAGTTATGAGAAAGGGCTCCGAGAGAGCATCGCCATATCTGACTTGACCGTGCTGGCCCTCATGTAACAGGACAATCATTTTGAGGAACTTGGGGGACATCCTAGACGTTCCAGGATCTGCCACAGACCTTTCCTGCTCACAGTGTCGAAGGCTTTGGTGAGGTCGACAAATGTTACATAGAGTCCTTTGTTCTGCTCTCTACATTTCTCTTGCAGTTGTCTAAGGGCAAAAACCATATCTGTGGTGCTCCTATTTGCTCTGAAGCCGCATTGGCTTTCAGGGAGAAGTTCTTCTGCAATAGCCGGAACTAATCTGTTCAGGAGTATCCTTGCAAGGATTTTTCCAGCAATGGAGAGCAGTGTTATACCTCGATAGTTTGAGCAATCGGATTTTGTTCCCTTTTTCTTATACAGGGTGATGATAACTGCATCTCGGAGATCTGATGGCAGTTCACCTTTTTCCCAGCAACTCACAAGGAGCTCGTGGAATTTAGCATGCAGTACATGACCTCCCTGTTTCCAAGCTTCAGGTGGGATTCCATCGATCCCGGCTGCCTTGCCATTTTTCAACTGCTGTATGGCCTCAATGGTCTCTTCCAGAGTGGGAGCTGTGTCCAGTTCATTTTTCATTGGTTGTTGTATCATGTGTTGGATAGCTGAACCTTGGACTACTCGGCTGGCATTAAAGAGACCCTGAAAATGTTCAGCCCATCGGTTCAGGATGGAGGTTTTATCAGTAATTAGTGTTTGACCATCTGTACTGTATAAGGGGCTTTGGACCTGATAAGTAGGTCCAAACACTGCTTTGAGAGCTTCATAAAAACCTCTGTGATCACCGAGATCTGCACAGCGTTGTGTCTTTTCTGATAAATCAATCCACCACTTGTTCTGGATGTCTCTGAGTTTTTGTTGGAGTTTACTACATGCGAGACGAAAGGCTGCTTTTCTTACATGGCAAGATGGCTGGGCGAGGAATGCCTGGTGAGTGGTTCTCTTCTTTGCCAACAGCTCCTGGATCTCTTGGTTGTTTTCATCAAACCAGTCTTGGTTTTCTTAAGGGAGAATCCTAGGGATTCTTCAGCAGACTGCAGGATACTGTTTTTGATGTGTTGCCAGGCGCTGTAGGAGAAGAATCTGTAGGGTGGACTTCAAGTTTTGCTTGCAGATTTACCTGGAAGTTGTCTCTCACAACAGCCTGTTGAAGACTGTTGACTTGGAGTCTCCTCTTTAAGATGCCACCCCTCTTAGGTTTGAGCTTAAGGTGTAGATTTAGTTTACATCTTACAAGGCGATGGTCTGTTTGACATTCTGCACTGGGCATCACTCGAGTATGACGGACATCACGAATGTTTCTCTGGCGCACTAAAACATAGTCAATGAGGTGCCACTGCTTGGATCGGGGATGCATCCAGGTGGTCTTCAAGCTATCTTTCTGCTGAAAGATGGTGTTTGTAATAGTCAGCTGCTGTTCTGCACAAAACTCTAGCAGAAGGCGCCCATTATCATTACAGTTTCCAACACCGTGCTTGCCTAATACACCTTTCCAGGCTTCAAAGTTTTTTTCCTACTCTGGCATTGAAATCACCAAGGATAATGATTTTATCTTCTGCAGGGACCTTTTGTATGAGGTGGCGTAGGTCTGAGTAGAATTTGTCTTTCTCCACAGGGTCAGCTTGCATAGTTGGGGCATATATACTGAAGAGAACAGCATGTGGGAGGCGTAAGGAGATAATGCGATCAGAGTGACCTGTCGGCAACATCTCGAGTTTAGAGGCGATGGAGTTTTTAATCATAAAGCCTACTCCTGAAAGATGTTTCTCAGTTTTGGGTTTGCCAGACCAGTAGAGAGTGTAGCCGGCACCGTGTTCTTTAAGGCTGCCTTCCTCATGGAGACGAACTTCACTAAGAGCAGCGATGTCAATGTTAAGCCGTGATAGTTCATGGGCTATTAGAGCAGAACGACGCTCAGGACGTCCACTATCTGCAGAATCTTGCATGGTTCTGATGTTCCAGCATGCAAGTGTCAGTCTATTTGCACCTTTGCAGGCAGGTGTTGGCCTTTGTTTCTTTGTCTTTGTTCGACCGCATCGGAAGATGCCCGTTGGCCGCGGCTAGCCAACCAGGTAGACGGGGATGAGCTTTCGTTAGGCCACCTTTTCTAGGCCCCTCTCCATACGGAGCAAGCAGTGCTCTCCTTAAAAAAAGGCTGCTTGGTCGTTCAGGATGCTGCCGAACAAGACTGTCATCCCCGGGTCAGTCTCGAGCGACCAAAGTCCTGAACCGCCTGCATGCAGGGTTGGGTCTGCGGCTTCCAGTGCATCTTTACACCTACCGTTTCGTCCCTCGCCTATCGCTACAGGGCTTTTTCGGAAGTTGGATGTGTCCTTCGAGCCTGTGCAATGGATTTTTCTGGTGGAGCGCAGCGTGCACAGAACTGGCCTCACCCTTTAAACCAAAGGTTCATCTGCCAGGGCCTAGCAAGCTTGGACGGTGGCAGCGAGGTCCTCAGGTCGTAGGTTTGGTTCGAGTTTCCTTCTCTTAGATGGTTGACCTTACAGGGTTAGACGAGCACCATCTGCCCGGGTTTGAAATCAGAGTTTTCCTTCTCTTAGGATGGTTGCCAAAAGGCTAGAGAGCCCATCCTGCCCATTGACACTCTTTGTCAGACCCTTCGGTTGTGACCTGTCTGGTATGGGAGGCCCTACCGCCGGCTATTATGCCACCGCCAGCATAGCTCACAACTTCACTAGGGTACGCAAGCCTCTCCCCCACTGCAAGGGGGCGCCAATGGAGAGGTAGTACTACTTGGCATTGAAACACATTGATGCCTTCCCCCACTGACCCTGAATTAACCACTGATTGCAAAGATGTCATGCTCCAGTGCCCTGGGCATTTGTAACGCAACATAGGGAAGACAATGGAAATAGACTGGAAATTATTGCTGCATTTCAGTATGTGGAACAATGCAGGTACACCCATGAGACTATGATGTGGAAGGGATGATGGCAGAATGGAGACTGCAACCAGGGAATTTTTGACAAGTAATTATTGACTTTGATACACATATTCCATGAACAAGAAGGAGGAAAAATTAAGATGACCGTAATTATACAGTGTAGGTCAGGCAATTGGATGAATAGTGTGAATCCAGTACCTTGGGCAACAAAGAATAAGTTGTTTTGGTAGAGAGATATATGGAATTATACAGAAGAAGAATTTTCTTTTCAATGGAGAGCAGAGAGGACTCTGGAGAATATATGTAATGTGTTTTTGTCTCAAAGAAGATCAATAGTAACCTTCCCTTTGAGGGCTTCCAAAACTCAGTATATGAAATTGCAGATTTTGCCACCCTAGTGTTTTCCTTTCTTTCTCTAGTTTTACTTTAACTTTATTTTACACTTCAGGCTCATAAAATATAACCTTAAAAGTTCAAAAAGATTATTTTTGAAAGCCTCAAGTGAATGACTATTTAAAGAAAAGGTGTTGAGTGGGGAGTATGACTCATAATTTTTGTATTAAGAAGTCCTCTGGTGTACTAAATATGGAGTATAAACAGACCAGTATATAATTCCCTTTGTCTTACATCTGAGATGATTCAATTGATGTTCTATTTTCATGACTCTGCTAAATCAGTTTCTGAAACATGAAAATACGAGATCTTGATTTCTTCAGTACCAGTTCTGTAGAGCAGTGTTTTTCAACCTTTTTTGAGCCGCGGCACATTTTTTACATTTACAAAATCCTGGGGCACACCACCAACCAAAATGACACAAAATGACACTCTAACACAGTAATACATATAGTTAATATGTTTTAAATGTATTTATACACTCAGTGTGAAACCTGGACCTGTTTCGATGAACTCAACATAAATATCCTGGCAGGAATGGCAGAAAGACCCAAACTTCCCACACAGAACTCCCATAACCAAGAGAAAATACTGTAAGAGTTTGGTGGGCATTGACCTTGGGTTTTTGACTTGTAGTTCACCTATATCCAGAGAGCACTGTGGACTGAAACAATGTTGGATCAGGACCAAACTTGGCATGAATACTCAATATGCCCAAATGTGAACACTGGTGGAGTTTGGTGAAAATAGCATGAGCATGTTCAGGAGGGGAGGGGGGGGAGGGAGGAAGACGTGACCCATGCGGACATTACTGCACAGACTCGCCCCAGAGCAAAGTGAGGCAAAGCGAGCAGAGCGAGGCTGGGAAGAAGGGAGCCTGAGTGGAGAAGAAAAAGTGTTCGGCAGAAGGGAGGAAAAGGGTATTGGAGGTTCCAATTTCCCACGGCACACCTGATGATCGCTCACGGCACACTGGTTGGGAAACACTGCTCTAGAGTTCCAAAGGACCAAAAGATAAGGAAGACCTTAAGAGAAAATGTATGGTTCACTAATATAAGGATGCTTTCATTTTAGTAATGTCCACATTTTAAAGCACAAATTCTTTCCATCTGTTTCTGTCTCATATGTGTTATTTTTTTTAAAAAAGTATCCTCACAAAATCCTAACACATTTTATATGCTATTTCCGCAGTGCATATTTTTGTTACCACTTCCCCCTAACTTATGCCTGTTTATGTCATTTTCCCTAAAGTATGCATTTTATATGCTTTCTTTTTAAAGTCAAAGAAATACATCAGAAAAAAACCCATACTTATATTCTGCTTCATGTTTTGATTTGCGAAGTGTGATTAGCTCTGCTCTGATTTCTTTCCTGTTGCTATACCAATCTTCCTTCTCCCAAGATCCCCAGATATCACTAGCTTTATTTTCATCTAGCTCAGGGGTCAGGAACCATTTTGACACAGAGAGCCATAAAAGTCAAATATTTGAAAATTTATTTCAGTGAGAGCCATATATCATCCAATTATCCAATCATCTCATTAATTGGCTATTATCATCCAATTAAAATAATGGACAATTGCTCATGCAAGCAAAAAAACGGAGGATATTCTAAATATAACAATAATAATAACAATATGAATATATGCAGTGTGTATGTAGTATAGAAAGGGTGGTAGGAAACCACTACCCAGGAGCCGGGTGTAATTCGTAGTAGTATATAACTCAGAACATCAAGGTGGAAAATCCCACAATATCCGCTTTGAATTGGGTTATCTGAGTCCACACTGCAATATATGCCAGTTTAAAGCAGAAAATGTGGGATTTTGAACTGGATTATCTGGCAATGTGAATTCAGATACACCAGTTCAAAGTAGATATTGTGGGATCTTCTGCCTTGATAGAGGGCTGTGTGGAAGAGCCCATTGAATCACAGAGTTGGAATAGACCCCGCAGGGCCTAAGGAGGCAGCCTTGCGTCCCCTCCAAAATGGCCAAACAACGCCCCTCGTGAGAAGTGAGGAGTGGAATCTTTTTGTATACAAGGCAACCAGGAGGAACAAGGCAAGCTTCCTTCTCTTCCCAGCACCCGTGGAAAGAGCCAGATAAAATCATGAAAAGAGACAGATATGGCTTGTGAGCCATAGGTTCACGACCACTGATCTAGCTGAATTCTATTCTGAAATTGAGAACTTTTTCTCAATTTTTCCAGCATTTTTCCAGGTAATTAAAAAAATGGGTGGGTGGGAAGGATATTCTGGTCTTTCTAAGACCGATAATCTTGAAGCATCCGAGAAAGTGGACTGTAGTCCAAAATAGACACATCACAGATCAGTGTAAGTACTCTATTGTAACTTTTATCCCAAAAAAAGATAACCATCTCCTCTGAGTGGAGTTGTTAAAGGTTGTGAGTATAGGCTGTCCCAGAAGATCCTAAAAGAAGTACCATTTCTGCCCTTTCTGAATGCCTGGGTGGGAAATTAGGGGTGACCTGTAATGACAAGCCCCCTGAAGTAGCAATGGCACTTTTACCTCTGTGCGAAATGATTCTCGACTTATCAATAGGTCATATAGGAATCCATAATTTCCCCCCCAAAACTTGCCCTTGATTAATATATGATTTTGACCTATACATGAGCATTTACACATCTTTTTTCTTCAGAAAACAACATCTTTCTTTGCAAAAAGCAACATTTCCTTCACCAAAAATAATAGTATGATTAAATATTATTTTCTGTGTAGAGCATGCTGTTTCCTGCACAAAGAATAAGGAGAAAATGCTGTAGTGGGGACTTACGTACAAAATCTGCACCTTATTTTATGTGTGGAAAACATAATCACTTTTGTAGGTAACTATTTTCCAAGGCATAGTAATAGTCCTACGAGCAGACATATATTGATATGGAAAATTTTGGTTTTTGAACAGAGTATTCTTTCACTTTCAAGAAACAAGTTTTTTGGACACTTTTCAAATACTTTCAAATATTTTTTCCATTCCTACATGAAGGCAACTCTGGTCCTTCCCTTCCCTTAAACTTCTCAGTAAGGGAAAATAAGACATTGCTTGTTCAGTGAGACTGACTTGAGAAGCCTTTGGAAAAGATTGATCTGTATCCCTTTCTCTGTTTTTCCACCAATGTCAGACCACCAACACTAAAGAGCATTACACGCTTTTCAGAAAGTAGAAGAAACAGTCACTCTGAGATAAATTTACCAGATTTAACAGTGTCTGATCCAGAAATTCTGGCAGGTAGCAGTTGACTGCCCCTAAGTCAGCAATGACTGAGGGAGAAATGCAGAACCATGTCCTTGCTGTGAAGCAACATTAAAGTGTGGACTGAGAAGGTCAGCATTAATATACCTGCTGACACACCATCTGGGATGGTTTTACTCTTATCAGCAGGAGTCAGTTCCAGAAAGTAGGTTGGAAGATTGCTGTTCAGCCCCATTTTATTTGAGCTGTGGCACTTCAAGGGTCTTTGAGGTTATCCATGCTTTTTAACTACTATGTTATACGAGTAAGTACTGCAAAGGAGTATTTAATTTTCTGCCCCTTGTACTCTATAGTGGCTGTATAGACTGCCTTCAATCTTTCTAGAAAAAGAAAAAGAAAAAGAACTTGTGGCTAGAAGACCTCTGTTGTTGTTGTTGTTGTTAGACCTCTCTGAATGGAACAAAGTGAAGAATAACAACAGAACACATAACATCCATTTAAACACATAAATTTAAAAGAACATATAAAACCAATACATTTTGAAATAATCAGCCCATTCTTAACTATTCATAATTTAAATTCATCCGGATATTTATTTATTTATGTAGTTACTTTATTTATATTTCGCTCTTCTCACCACAAAGGGGACTCAGAGTGGATTACAGTACACATACTTGCAAACAATTCCTGCAGTTCAACATATATAGACAACATATATGACATATTTAGACATATATAGACAAACAGAGGCAAACTTCTGGCCACCAGGGGGAGCTGACGCACTCCTCATCTCCCTCAGTGTTTTCCAGCGTCCCTTTGTTGTTCTTCCGCATTCCTCAGCAATTCCTGGAGTTCTTTATGGCCTCATAAATCAGTCAAAATTTGCCTCCCTACTTAATGTGATACCTTTATCTCCTACTTGACAAATGAACTGTCTTTTGGGCTGCAAAGGTTGACAGCAGGCTACACTTAAGGTCGGGCAGGCCTCGAACTCATGACCTACTGGTCAGAGAGATTTTATGCAGCTGACACTTAGCCTGCTGTGCCACATTCCCGGTGCAGGATAGGCCTGCCAGAAGATGTTCAATGTTTCAGGTCTCTCCTGCCTGTATTTAAAAGTGAATTAACACTTTCGGAGGCTCTCATTCACTATTTTTTCCCACCTGGAACAATTGTGAACCAGGGTGTGGAAGGTGGGTTGAAGATTAAAGAAAGAGGAAGCAAATACATTCATTTGAAACATGGTGCTGAAGGAAAGTTCTATGGATACTGTGGACTGCCAAAAAGATAAATGCTTAGTGAGTAGACACTACTGAGACTGGAAACTACGTAGCTTTCCAACTGCAGTCCTGTAACTTGCCTCCATTTGTCAAAGGTTGGATTTCCTGGTGTCCTTTAAGAAAGCCACTTCCATTGGGGTTGGTTTCGCTCTAGCAGAAAAAAATCCTCAGGTATCCAGCAGGACAAGGTCTTCTATTATCTTTGGTGTTCCTCTGTTACTTTAGGAACAACACAAGAACTTACTTCATACTGCTCAGACTCTGCTATCAATTTTGCTCGTTTTTCCTTATTTAAATTGGCAGCAGTTCTCTAGGTTCCAAGGCAGAAGTCTTTCCCATCCTTTTTACAGGAGACACCAGGGTTTTTCTACATGAAAAGCATGTGTTCCTTCCTTTGAATGCAATTTTGCTGCTTATTGGCAGGGGGTTGGACTGGATGGCCAATGAAGGCTCTTCCAACTTTATGATTTTTAGCTTGTTCAAAGCCTGCTTCTGCTTTGCCATGAGTTTTTGCAATATTACAAAACCTGATTACAATATTAATATTAAATATTAAACCTGATTATAATATTAATAGGAAGACACACTTTCATCAGCATGTCTTACCCAAAGGCTGGTGAATTATTAAGAGAAAATAAATACTTATATCAAATAAAAAGGAAACCTTAAAATGGCATATATCTCTGAGTAAAAGTCAGAACAGAGCTTATCTGACATTTAAGCTCTAGCCAGGAGACTCTGAAATCGATTTAGTGCTTGAAGATAGCTTATGTCTTGCCGTAGACATGTGCTGTCACTGCCTACTATAGGTCAGTTTAATCCAAACTTAAGGCACTTCTTTGATAAAGAAATCTCTTGACTGTAGAAAGGACACGTTTCAAGGCATTAGCATATTACTGGGGAAAATATATTCCGGTCATTGAATTTATTTTGCATCTTTAAAGTCTCTCTTCAGCAGTGCTTGCAGAGTGATGTAGAATAAACATTTAAAATCTACAAATACAACTGTGAGCCATCAAAAATCACAATATAGCAAGACATAGTGGAACTATATAATGAATTGAAATGACAGTATAAACATCAGTCTAAAAACTCTTGGGAAATAAACATGGTTTCACCTGGCGAGAAAAGGAACAAGAATGCAGCCAGGTGCACCTTTCCTGGAGGTGGAATTTCTGAGACTGACAGCGCTACAAGACTTTGTGTCAGCCTCCACCACATTTCAGAAAGCAATGTGACCCAGGTCAGGTATCATTGTTGTAATGTGTCTTCAGGTTGACTCTGACTTATGACATCCCTGTCAAAGGCTTTGCCTGGCAAGATCTGTCCATAGTAGGTTTACCATTCCTTTGCTCTTAGGTTAGGAGGGTGTAACTTGTCTGATGTGTATCTTCATGGCTGAAACGGAAATTGAACCCTTGCTCTGAGTGTCTGAGAGTGCATCTACACTGTAAAATTAATGCACCATGGCATCCCTTTATTTGCCATGCCTCAATGTTATGGTGTCAGTTGTAGTTTGACAAGGTCTTCAGCCATATTACAACCATGATGCCTGCCAAAGAGTGCCAATACTTCCCCAAACTACAAATTCCAGGATCCTATAGCATTGAGCTATTGTAGTGGTGTCCAACTGCATTAATTCTGTGCAGAGACACCCTTGGTCTAACTACAAGTTCACTCTGGCTCTCTTGTGATATATCACCAACCATTAGTGGGTGAATGTAAGTGGAACAGGTGTGAAAGTGGAATTCCAGAGGTTGAGAAGAATGAAACACACTGCCTAAATTTGATGGCCAATTATATACAGTTGGATGGGTTAAGGAGGCTACTTAATCATGGTTAGCAGAGAGAGCAGACGTGTTATATTTGAATGTGCTAATTTAGAGGTAAAGGTTCATCTTTAGAAATAATTTTTATAATTAGTACAGAAAAGAGTACATCTTGCCCTAATGACAAGTACTGTGATCAGGAACCTGTGTGTGCCTGCTCTCCTTGTGCCAAAACAGAATAGAGAAGGATTAGCAAGCGTGCTCCTTTTCCTAAACATGTCCTCTTTCAGAGTTAAAAGTTCTATCTGAGCTGATTTTTCTAATATCACATGCCTCCTGCCTGCAAATGCCATCTTCTCATCACTGTATTTCTATTGAGAACTGTGGTAGGAGAAGGGACAGAAGCTGTCCTGGAAAAGAACTCAGAGAAAGAAAGAGCGGTTGAGCTGAGATTGATTGATTTGATTGAATGTTTTTATTTAAAAACAGTAGAGGTTAGGAATATCTCTCATAACAGTTATCATGGTTAGGGAGGCTCTGCTTTTCAAAATAGGATACCCAAATTTAAGCTAATACTGTAGTTCTTCTAGTGCCTCTCCGTTGGCACCTCCTTGTTGTGGTGGAGAGGCTTGCATACCCTAATGAAGCTGTGAGTTATGCTGGCGGTGGCATAATAGTCACCGGTAGGGCGTCCCATGCCAGACAGGTCACAACCAAAGGGTCTGACAAAGGGCAGGATGGGCTCTCTAACCTTTTGGCAACCATCCTGGGAGAAGGAAAACTGTGATTTCAAACCCAGGCAGATGGTGCTCGTTTAACCCTCTAAGGTCAACCATCTAGAGAAGGAAACTCGAACCAAACCTACGACCTGAGGACCTCACTGCCACCGTCCAAGGTTGCTAGGCCCCGACAGGTGAACCTTTGGTTTAAAGGGTGAGGCCAGTTCTGTGCATGCTGCGCTCCATCAGGAAAGTCCATTGCACAGGCTCAAAGGACATATACAACTGCCGAATCATCAACACACTTGTAGATAGTCTGTGATGAGTCCTTCCTGAATCTTCGTTCGTGAAGAAAAGCCAAGAGAAGAGAGTTTTTCTAGTCCAGAGTTTCTCAAACTGTTCTTCTCCAGATGTTTTGGACTTTAGCTCCCACAGCTGGTAAACTGGCTGAGATTTCTGGGAGCTGAAGCCCAAAACATGTGGAGGAACACGGTTTGAGAAACAGTGTTCTAGTCAGCCATGAGGAAAATTGCAACAACACTTCACACGTCTGAGTCAGAAACATTGGGTTGAAGAGAGCCAGTATTGTCAATCTCTTCAAGCTATCATTTCTGGACTCAGTTGTGTGAAATGCTGTAGCAATAGCTGATAGTGGAGTGAGTGCATGAGTGAGTAAAACCATACAGCTGGAAGGAGGGGCATGCGGGGGCAAAGCTGTTGTTTGAATAGCACTGCAAAACATGTGAAGAGGGAAGTTTAGAGAATTCTGTGTGATAGCTAGACTTTTTGCAGTAGGGAAGCTGTCTTCTCAGTTGGCTATACTGTAAGCAGATCATCTGCCAGCAGTATATTTTTTCATCACATAATAGTCACACCCCCATTTTCAGCTAAAGAGGCATACAGTGAGACTATTATGTGATGAATTATGCTAAAAAAAACACCAAAAGTAAATAATGTTATCTGACAAATAGCATACAGTCTACATGTAAGCCCTACATTTATTTATTTATTTACATCATTTATATCCCGCCCTTCTCACCACGCAGGGGACTCAGTCCGGATCACAATGTACATATACAGGCAAACATTCAATGCCATTGATATACAACATATATAGACAAACACTCACAGGCAATTTAATATTCCAGCTTCTGGCCACCAGGGGGAACTGTCGCACTCCTTCATTCTTTTTTGTGTACTTCCTGGAGATTTTTATGGACTTGTAAATCAGTTAAATTTAGCCTCTCCAAAAAGTGGTACCTAAATTTCCTACTTGACAGATGCAACTGTCTTTCAGGTTGTAAAGGTCGACAACGAGCTACACAAATTGGACGACAGCTCACCCCGACCCGGGCAGGCCTTGAACTCATGACCTTCTGGTCAGTAGAGATCTTATGCAGCTGGCAACCAGCCAACTGTGCCACATTTCCGGTGCTACATATTATGGTTTGGTCCAGTGGGTGGGAAGACTCTACAGATGGGGATGTTCTTACTAGTTGAGTCCATAGCTCTGGGGCTATGGCGAAATCATCTTCTTTTGTAATTTTCAAAAACGTCAGTTACAGGATGCATCAAGACGGTGATGGGAAAAGATGAGGAAATCATTTCATAAATTTATAATAATCTTTGTGGGGTTTCCCTTATGTGAGCTGTTAGTCTTTTCGAACTAAGAAAAGCCAAGGAATAAGATGACTGTGGGGGAGGATTCCTACAAATCATTTTGACAGGGTTCACTGGCAAGGAAAAACAAACACTGTACAATATTTGCAAATCTTTATGTGTCTTCTCCACAAAAATTTTCTGTTGCAACAAACAAAACCTAATAAAGTTGTGTTGAGAAATGACAAAGAAGATAGAGGATCATAAACCTCCTTGAAATATAAGCATTCATATAGTGCATTCCTAACCAGTTTTGCTCCCCTTCACCATTCAATGTAACTTCGTTTCAAGTAAATGCATACGAAATTATAGCCCGAGGTGGAAAATGAATAAATAAGTTCAGAAAGAAATTCCTTTGAAGGAAAAACATCTTATTTGTTAGCCACAAAGTTAAGAAATAAGATGCCAACACTAATAGGATTTTTTTCATCTGTCACAATTAGAAACTCTTCCATCTATCACATCCATAACAGTGCAAAGAAACTGTGTTGTTGTGAGTGCAAAGCAAATTTGGTAATATCTTGGCGCATTGTGCTTGAGTAAATGTAACCTACCCTGATCATTTAATGCAGTTTGAAGCTACCTAGCTCCAAACTGTGATGGCTAGACTTCAAATGCCCATGGTATCAAGTGAAAGAAAGCCCATAATGTACATCCGTACTTTGTGGTTTGTGCAAACACCATCTGGGCATCCAGGATTTCCTATATAATCATCTGTCAGGACTCACTATAGCAGTTCGAAATAACTCACAGGAGACATCCCGGATTTTACTCAGAACTTTTACTAAAGGATATCAAGACATGGTTAAAGCCAACAGTGGCTGGTAACATTGTCACTCCCTTTTTATATCCTCCCACACATTCAAACAAAACAGTTCCCGCCCTGCACAAACCCCACGCTTTCCCCCCGCCAATTCTTGGAGTCGTTGTTTCTCAGGGTCAGTTGTGCAGGTGTCTCCTTATCTCGTGTTTACTCTGTCAGGCTCCAGATTCAGGACCTCAATTCTCATGTGCTGAAACTGGGTCATGACAGTCATGACAATCATGACAATCATCTGCCCATTAAAACCACTTTATGCAATACTGGTTTAAAGTGGTCGGTGTATGTGGCCCCATAGTTCAACTGTGCTTACTTTTAACGAATCATGCATCATGGATTGTTCCTTGATGTTAGGTGATAAAGCTTCTTAATATAAACTATAAGAGTTGGCACTTGTCTAGCTAGCACCGGGAATGTGGTGCAGCTGGCTGGGAGTCAGCTGCATGAGATCTCTACTGACCAGAGGATCATGGGTTCGAGGCCTGCCCGGGTCGGGATGAGCTTGTCTGTCTATACATGTTGTATGTCTATGGCATTGAAGGTTTGCCTGTATATGTGCATTGTGATCCACCCTGAGTCCCCTGTGAGGTGAGAAGGGTGGAATATAAATGATGTAAATAAATAAATAAATAAATAGTATCCTATGCTAGAGCAATTTCTGCCTCCATAATATATATATCAAACAGGAGAATGACACTTTAAAATTTAATATCATCATAACTTGGTTATAACACAGAAATCCCATTGACTTTTGCAACCTCATACCTTTAAGCAAAAGTGTGATATTTCAGAAATCAGTGGGAACCCTGTCAATGAAAAGTCTTACGTTTATTCAGGTGACTGTCCAATTTTTTTCAGTAGGACTTATGGTTCTCAAATTGCATGAGAGTGTGATCTGACAGAATCCTTTGTTCTGTCAGATCACACTCTTAGGCACATGTGTTTAGAGTAAGTCACAGTGAATACTATCACTGCTATAATTAGGAGAAAAACAGCATAATTCAACACATGTCTGCTCAGGATTAAGCTCTATAGGCATTACTGTGAGTTTTTCCCAGGTAAGTGCGTATAGGATTTTAGCTTTCAAAGTATTGGTATACTACTTCTTTATATTAATGTGATAGAAATACATCTCATTCCTTATTTATGAAATTTTCAGTTTGGATTTTTACATAGTTTAAATTGTAAAGCATTTAAATGTATAAAGTTGACTTAGCATATTAAATATGAGATAGAAGTGACTCATCCGACTTTGATATTTTATTTCATCTTGAGTTGGTAGGATGTTTGCATACTTATGAACTTTTATTGTTGCACCCGGTACAACAAACAAGGAATATGAAAGTCTGGTTGACTCTTTTTTTCTCATTACACCAATGTGTCCCTTGCAAGTTGTTCTCCCAGGTACCTAACTAACTTTACAATGGATATGTTTGCTTGAGAGATTTTTAATTTCCTCCCTTCTATTTTTCCCTTTTGAAAGGTTGAAAAAAATGATGACATTGACCAAAAGATTGAACAAGATGGCATCAAACCGGAAGATAAAGCTCATAAGGCAGCCATCAAAATTCAAGCTAGCTTCCGTGGACACATAACAAGGAAAAAGCTCAAGGGGGAGAAGAAAGGAGATGCCCAAACTAATGATGTTGAATCTGGTGAGAAGAAGGAGGAGCTCCTTGCCAATGGTCTGCCCGATGGCAAAGCTGCTATTACAGAAGCTGCTCCGACTGAGAAGGTGCTGCCTGCAGATGGCAGCAAAGGGGGAAGCACCCCAGCGGATGAGAAGCAGGGGGAGGGCAAGGCTGACACTGGTTCAGAAAAACCTGCCCCAAAGGCCACTAGTCCTGCTGCCCCATCAGAGGAAAAGCCCACTCCTGCTGCTGCAGAAACGGAAAGTGCCACTAAAGCTTCCACTGATAATTCACCATCCTTGAAGGCCGAGGAAGCCCAAGTCAAGGAGGAACCTAAACAAGCCGATGTGCCTGACACTGCCACCACTGCCGTTACACCCACTGCTGCAGAGGATGCTACTGCCAAGGCAACAGCGCAACCCCAAACAGAGACAGCAGAGAGTAGCCAAACTGAAGAGAAGACAGGTATGTTCATATTATTGAGGAGGAAAGGGTTCTTAGCATGGATCTAGACTAGTGAGAGTAAACTGGGAAAGGTGGAGTAAGGAAATCCACTGGGGGGGGGGGGGTCTGGACATAGTACAGGAGTGGCTTTGGGTGGGGGAATGGAAGATAGAAATAGATCAATTATCTTAGGAACAGTCATCTGTATGTTGATGGGATCAACCATTTTGGGTACTCTACACTCCTTTTAGAATTCATAAGCAGATTTCATTCATGAGAAAAGAAAACTTATATTTAAACATTGTAAGAAATGTATTTCAAATTCTGTAAGTGAATTGTTTTCCTCTTTGTATCTTATGTTCTGACTATTGAGATATTTGAATAGAGTCTGGTTACCTATGACAAGGTATTCTGGCTGTCAAAATACATTTCTGGTGACCTAGCTGTACTCTAAAATGAGTTAAATGATCCTAGAGAACACACAAGTTTGCTATTCCTGACCAAGGAAATTGCCTGACCACTACTTCTGCAATGTGAGGTTGTGCAATTAATAGGAGCAAAAAGTAAGGTTGAAGGTATTATAGTGAGAGGGTATTATCATGAAAGGGTGGGACAGGCCCAAAGGCTTTAGTGTGAGATAATCTGGGAAAAAATACACAACCTGAGATGAAAATGGGAATCTTCTGTGTGGGTATGCATGTGTGTGAGATCTGCACTAGTAGCTTAAATATTAGTTATTACCTTTATTTATTTATTTATTTATTATTCATTTTTATATTCCGCTCCTCCCTGCAGGCTCGGGGCAGATCACAGTGGTAATAAAACATACAATAAAAACATACAATAAAATTCAATAAAACACAATTACATAGTCAATAGCCGACAGACCACGGATCTTGAGTCTTATCTCGGGCGATGATATGCCTCTTCATTCAGGCTAGCCGAACGCTAGTCTGAAGAGGGCAGTTTTACAGGCCCTTCGAAAAGGGTCCGAGTTCGTGAATCGCACGAGCGTGGCTGGGTAACGAGTTCCAAGTCATAGGGGCCACAACTGAAAAGGCCCGCTGTCTTGTACTGGACAGGTGACAGGAGCGGGGTGATGGAATGACTAGCAAATTTTGCTCTTCCGAGCGCAGTGATCTCGGGGGCATATACGGGGTAAGGCGGTCCCTCAGGTACTCAGGCCCTAGACCGTGCAAGGCCTTAAAGGTTAACACCAGCACCTTGAAGGCAATCCGGTACTCAATAGGCAGCCAGTGCAGTTGCCGCAGGATGGGCGTAATATGCTCTCTCACCGGTGCACCCACCAGTAGCGAGCAGCAGCATTCTGCACCAGCTTGAGTTTCCGGATTGTCGACAGGGGAAGGCCCACGTAGAGGGCGTTACAGTAGTCCAGCCTCGAGATGACCATCGCCTGGATCACCGTGGCCAGATCATCCCTGGACAGGTAGAGCGCCAGTCGCCTAGCCTGGCGAAGATGGTAAAACGCCGTTTTGCTGACCATGGCGACCTGAGTCTCCATGGTCAGCAAAGGGTCCAATTGGACTCCTAAGCTCTTTACGAGGGATGACGGGCTAAGCTGCTCGCCATCCAGGGTAGGCAACCGGCACTCATCCAGCCCAGGGCGACCGGGCCACAAGATCTCCGTCTTCGACGGGTTCACCTTCAGCCGGCTGGCACGCAGCCAACCAGTCACGGCTTCAAGGCATAGATGGAAACAATCGGGTACGGTGTCCTGCCTGCCGTCCATTCTCAGCAGAAGCTGGGTGTCATCTGCATACTGATAACACTCCAGACCAAAGTCGCGAACCAGCTGGGCCAGGGGGCGCATGTAAATGTTAAATAATAAGGGTGAGAGGATGGCCCCCTGGGGGACCCCACAACTTAATGGGAGCCTCCCGGAGACCTCCTCCCCCCTCTCCACACGTTGTCCCCGATCCTGGAGGAAGGAGGTCACCCATTTAAGGGCAATCCCCCTCACTCCAGTCACGGCTAGACGGTGGGCCAACAATGCATGATCTACGGTATCAAACGCTGCTGTTAGATCTAACAAAACAAGCAGGGCTGACCCACCCTGGTCCAGCTGGCGGCGAAGTTGGTCTGTAATGGCGACAAGCACGGTCTCCGTCCCATGCCCAATACGGAAGCCGGACTGGAAGGGATCAAGTCCAGCTGTGTCTTCTAAGAACTGCTGCAGCTGATCCGCTGCTGCCCTCTCAATTACCTTGCCTAGGAAAGGCAAGTTGGAAACAGGCCTGTAATTGGAGGGAGCCGAAGGGTCTAAATTCGGCTTCTTCAGCAGCGGTCTTACCATAGCCTCTTTCAGTCTCCCTGGGAAGACTCCTTGCTCAAGGGAGCAATTTCTGATCGGGCCCAGGGGGCCTCGAAGCCCCTCCTGGCAGGATCTAATTAGCCAGGAGGGGCACGGGTCGAGGAGCAAGTAGTTGGTCTAGCTGCAGTCAGTAACTTATCGACAGCTGCTGCGTCCAGCAGTTGGAAGCGGGTGAAGGTGGGCCCGCCGAGTGGCGGCGGAGTCTCGAGTTCAGCCACTGTATCAAGGGTGGCTGGGATATCCCGGCGGAGAGTCGAAATCTTGTCGGCGTAGTTCTGAAAAACCTCAGCTGTAGGAGCCAAATCCTTATCATTTGGGACCACCGAAATTGTTGTCAATGACCGAATTATTCTAAAAAGTTGAGCTGGGTGTGAACTAGCCGACTCTATCAGGGAGGAATAATAGACCTTTTGGCCTCCCTGATAGCTCGCTCATAAACATCCTTAAATTGTTTATAAGCCGATTTCGATGCTCCGTCGCGGAGGTCCCGCCACACATCCTCTAACTGTCTCTTCCTCCGTTTCATCGCTCGAAGCTCCTCGGTAAACCAAGGAGCACGATTTCGACGAGGAAGAGAGAGAGCGTCTGGGCGATCTCGTCTAAGGCCGTGGTCAGGAGGTGTTCCAACAGTCCACTTGCCTGTCGACTGAGCCGCTGGGAGTTCCAAGTCCCTCAGAGCATTCAGGAACCTAATGGGTTCCATAAGTCTCTTTGGGCGAACCAGAATAGGTTCGGCACCCTTACCGGGAGGGGGGGGCACTTCAAGACGGACTTCCAGGACACTGTGATCCGACCATGGAACCTCTTCTAAAGAGGCTAGGGTCACTTGAATTCCGGCGCGAAGATCAAATCCAGGGTGTGCCCAGCCTGGTGCGTGGGACCGGTCTTACAAAGTGAGAGTCCCAGTGTCTCCATGGTGGACACTAGGTCCATGGCTGCCGTTGAGGGGGCATCGGCGTGGACATTGAAGTCCCCAGAACAATAAGCCTGGGAAACCTCAATGCCCACTCCGAGACCACCTCCAGCAGCTTAGGCAGACTCCCGCCCGGTGCGTTGGGTGCTCGGTACACCAGCAGGAAGGCTGCACTCTCACTAAGGTCCCACACCATGCCCGCGCACTCTATTCCTGGGATGTTCGCGGTCGGAATCGTCCTGGAATTAAAAGCGTCTCGGCTGAGAATGGCCACCCCTCCCCCCCGTCTCTCTGTCCTCATCTGGTAACTGGCGGTGAACCCCGGAGATGCCAACTCGTGCAAGAGGACCTCGTCTCCCTCCTGTAGCCATGTTTCGGTGAAACAGGCTAGGTCTACCTTCTTTTCCAGGAGGAAGTCCCTGACGGTACCCGTTTTATTTCGCACGGATCTAGTGTTCGCCAGTACCAGAGTTGGAGGAGAGTTAGTTGGAATCTCCCCATCTGAGTGCCTAGGGATAGCTCGTAGGTCAGAAGGAGGGCGAGTCTTTTCGCGACTCATCCTCCTTCTCTCATAAGGCCTACGTCTACCGTCCCAATTCTCCAGAAACAATTATATTCATGGCGAGGAAGTGGACATCCAAAAATTCTAACAGGATTTTCAGTACCACCTCTGTTTTTTGGCTTTTCTTCGCGAACGAAGATTCAGGAAGGACTCATCCCACGCTTTCTAGAAGCGCGTTGATGATTCGGAGGTTGGATGTGTCCTTTGAGCCTGTGCAATGGACCTTTCTGGTGGAGCGCAGTGTGCACAGAACTAGCCTCACCCTTTAAACCAAAGGTTTGTCTGCAGGGCCTAGCAAGCTGGGATGGTAGCAGCGAGGTCCTCAGGTCGTAGATTTGGTTCGGGTTTCCTTCTCTTAGATGGTTGAACTTACAGGGTTAAACGAGCACCATCTGCCCGGGTTTTCCTTCTCCTAGGATGGTTGCCAAAAGGCTAGAGAGCCCATCCTGCCCGTTGACGCTTTTTGTCAGACCCTTCGGTTGTGACTTGTCTGTCATGGGAGGCCCTACCGGTGGCTATTATGCCACCGCAGGCATAGCTCACAACTTCATTAGGCTATGCAAGCCTCTCCCAAACAACAAGGGGACACCAACAGAGAGATAGTACTACCTACAATGTCAAAAATAAGTCTGAAATATGAAAATCAAACTGAAGTAAAAACAATATATAGTCAACCCTTACTATTCACTGGGGTCTGATTCCAGGACTCTGCACCCTGGATACTAAATTCCTTGGAGGCCCAAATCATATTATATACATAGCATAGTAAATATATATAGAATGGCGAACAACTCAAATGAGTGCCAGAGAGAGCCTGAGGATCTGTGAAATGGCAGAAGGCAGGGTCTGTCTAATCTTAGCATAGTGCTCAGCACACAGCAAAATTAGGGTTTGCGTTTATGTTGAATCCATAGATCTGGAACTCATGAACGTATATAGATAGATGTCTGTATAGATAGATTATGACTCTCAGACTACGTATCCTATGCTTCTGGCCTCTTCATTTGTATATATCTATGTATCCTGGATCTAGGGTATACTCATGCCAAATAGTGATAATCAAACCATAACAGATCTGGAGTTCTCAGGCAATTTGAAGAGTAGCCAAAAACTGATACTGATGTATTCTTTGTGGATGATGCTTTATTTGGCTTTATTTCAAATGACTTTGGTGGAGATGGGCCAGGAATGATTTCGAATCAGTTTCTGCCAAAAGGGTCTGTAAATCTCATGAGAGAATCATGTCTCCTCTAACATGAAAGTAGGAATCTAAAACTTTGAGTGGTATGAGCTGATTAAGATATGGCATTTCGGCCTCCATCCAGTTTGCTAGCGCTTACTATAATAGTCCAATTGATTCAGTGGTGGAATGGTATGACAACCCTTATGTAAATATCATTGATTCAGTTGGACTACTCTAGTAATTGGTTTGAATCTATAGGTTGTATGTATAATTGTATTCACAATTCTGTTTCCAGAAACACTTATTTTAAGAAGAATCTGGGATTCTGTTGGCTTGGACAGGGAAAGGAAAAGAGGAAATTGTGAAAAAGATGCTTAGGACAATTATAATAATTTTTCATGATGACAGAAGCTGTAATTCCCATTATCACTGTGCATTCCCAGTAAACAGTGCAATTGTGCTAAACAAATGGGATGTAAAATATGGCCTCCAAGGAAACATTGTTAATGATTCACCCTCCTCGAGCACATCAAGGCATGCATGATTTCAGTATTTCATTGTGATTTTTTAAAATTGGCAAGTGGACATAAGGAAGTTTGATCTATAACCATTACAATGGCATTATAAGCAGACATGGAAGATCTTATGTGTTCCAAATATGATGTGTAGCATCAAATATAAATTCCGTGTAAGTCCGGTGTAAAGATCTCACATTTTTTAGCCAGTATGATGGTATTGGACCATGCCCTTCACATCAGTCCTGATATGGTAGAACAGTTTTGATCAATTCTCTATTATCTCACTTTTTCAGCTGCTTTAAAAATGTTCTCGTTTTTCTCTCTCCTCATTGGTCCCTATTGTTGGAAACCGAGCTAGGGTTGCCACCTGTCCCGTATTATACGGAACGCCTCGTATTTTTGCACTGAATTCTGTGTCCCGTATTTTCAGCTCCTGTCCCGTATTGACAGGACAGGACAGGACAGGTGGCAGGCCGGGCCAGTAGTGAGCCTTATTTTTGACACCAGCCTGGTTGAGAATGTGGAGCTTGAAACAGGGCGACTATGAGGGAGAGAAGCCAGGGGTGCCCATTGTCACCTGAGCTCACGAGAAGCCCTCCAGAGCGCCCAGGCTGCACCAGGCAGTCACCCATCAAGGCTTGTGCTTTCTGTGAGAGTCAACACAGACTCATCAGGGTTTGTAGATTGGCTACCACACGACGGAGGGCGTTTACCGCAGCCGCGCCAGCTCTGTGGAACGGCCTCCCTGAAGAGATCCGGGCCATCCGGGCCCTCTTGCCGTTCCGCAGAGCAGTAAAAACATGGCTCTTTAGGCAGGCATTCGGCCCATAGTCAATTGCCACTATTGGCACCTATGGGTCCGTTGTTGGCATGCTATTGCTAACTACTGCTATTGGCTGGCAAATTGTTTAACTCGGGTGTTTTAACTGTTTTATTGTATTTTAATGTGTTTTACCTGTTTTAATTGCACTAGCTCTGTGAACCGCTCTGGGCGCCAGAGAGAGCGGTATATGAAGCTGAACCTAATAAATAAATAATAAATAAATAATAAATAATAACATCCAATAGGGAGGAAATGAGGCCCATATCCCCCCCCCACAGGAAAAGATATACAGATCTCTCTCTCTCTCTTCTTCTTGTCTTCTCACCAAGACACAGCTCTGCTGAGGAGACCTGCCCAATAAGAAGTGTCTTATGATGTGTCCCTTATTTTTGAGACAAATCCTGTATTTTTAGGTAAATGTCCCTTATTTTTTATATCAAAAAGTAGCAAACCTAAACCGAGCTAAGTCCAAACATAGTTTCCATTCAACTAAATTAGCAGAAATTGCCCTTGCCCCTGGTAAACTGCTGCAGCCTAACCTGACATGTATCCCTCTTCATTTATATTGTTTGCTGTCTTCTGGTGTGAGATGATTGTATTTAGTCTGGTCCTTGACACGCCGTGACAAGTTGACAATCCAAACAATTTGCTACATGGGTTCATGCATTTCAGATTTTACCTGTGAAATGCTGGACTGTGGTTGGACTGAGAGCCAGCGTGGTGTAAGGATTGGAGTATTGACTCTGGAGACAAAGATCTGAATCCCTATTCAGCCAAGGGAATCCATTAGGTGATCTAAGGCAAGTCACACTTCTCAGCTCCAGTGGAAGGCAAAGGCAGCCCCCATCTGAACAAGTCTTGCTAAGAAAACCCTGTCTTAGATTCACTTTCAGATCGCCTTGAAGCCATTCAACAACACCAAAGTGAGAGCACTGATGCAATCCAATGCTATGTAGTAGTCACATGGAAGTATTTGTATTTTAAATGATTGAAAATTTTTAGACTTGAGCATGTTATATCACTATCACAATCCAGAGTGTTGGACTAAAAACTCCGGAGCCTAGCATTCAAATCCCTGCATAGTCATGGAAACCATCTGGGTGATCTTGGGCAAATCACACTCTCAGCCTCTGGGGAAGGCAAAGCCAAACTCCCTCTGAACAAAGCTTGCCTAGAAAACCCTATGATAGGGTTGCCTTAGGATTGACGTAAGTCATGCAACTAGGACTCCAGGAGACCAGGGTCTCCGGTCAATCATGCCACCTCCTGTAAATCACAATTAGGTTTAGACTAAGGCAGTGGCAAATGTCCTCTGAATACATTTGCCAGGAAAATGCTAGGACAGGATTGAAGTTGACTTCAAAGCACATAGCAGCAACAACAACAACAGGAAACATCACACTAACACAACACACTGTGGTGTGAGTGAAGGGCCTTACCAAAGGGCCTTAGCAAAGTATGATATGGCATTAACTTCATGTGATTTTTTTCTTTTAAAAGAATTATCTTTTAATAATTGACAGGATATCTAAAATAAACAAGATCAACAAAGGAATAAACATAAACTAAAAGCCAGCAGTTGAGTAATGAGTCTTTGCATTATTGGTTAGAATTGGTTCACAAAAATATTCAGCTCAGCTGAGACCACGGAAAATGAAGAGCTAACGGAAACAGCGGTCAATTTTGTGGGTTCTGGGAAGGCAAAATAATCATAGATATTTTAGGAGCAATTTCCATGGCTCTATTTAATGCTAACAAGCTCTTCCTGTATTGCAGGCTCTCTGAACAGAGCACATGTCAAGCTGGAGATCACACTAAATTCATGCAGCTGATTCAGCAGCTTAACATTCCACTTCCTATAACTGTTCAGCTAACACTAGCTGGTGATTTCTGAATTAGGGAAAAGCAGAGAGATTTATCTGGTTCAGATTTTTACATGAATATAAATTTACATTTCCTGCACTGATGCCTGGAACAACATGCAGTTCTCCTGCTGTATATTTATGTCTGTAGAATGTGCAATGTTGCAGAATTTCCCAATTTAAAAATCATGTTAAAATGCCTATATTGGGAGCAGACAAGTGTGCAGAACAACTCCCGAATAATTGGGGGTACATTACCAAACTTTGAGTGGACATGCGAAAACAGTAGATAATAGTGAATCCTATTGAAATGAAGGATTTCTGGTCCACAAATACCATAGAGATGCCTAGAGGTACCATATTTTACTGGAAGAGGATAAGTGAAACCACAGGTACGGGTCCTGTCGAGATGAGGATCATACTACATTATTTATTTATTTATTTACCATATTTAGACCCCATCCTTCTTCTCACCCCATAGAGCAGGCCTGGGCAAATTTTGGCCCTCCAGGTGTTTTGGACTTCAACTCCCACAGTTCCTAACAGCCAAAAGGCTGTTAGGAATTGTGGGAGTTGAAGTCCAAAACATCTGGAGGGCCAAAGTTTGCCCAGGCCTGCCATAGAGGTATCAGAGCAGCTCATCTCTAGGCAGCAATACGATGCCACACAAACATACATCCAGCAATATAAACATATTGATTGAAATAATCACTAAAACCATATCAAACATTTTTTTAACTACTTATTTAAAATCACACAATTCAATATCATAGTCTGGGGCCATTCCAGTTGTCATGGCGCTATTCTGTGTTCTCTTATTGCATTGGTAAATTACTAATCAAAAGCTTAGTCTCACATCCATGTTTTTAGCTTTTTTCTAAAAGTTAGGAGAGGGGGCTGATCTGATTTTACTAGGGAGGGGGTTCCATAGCCAAAGGCCCACCACTGAGAAGGCCCTGTCTCTCATCCCAACCAGTCATGCCTGCAAAGGAGGAAGGACCGAGAGCAGGGCCTTCCCAAAAGATCTTAACCTCCTAGCTGGCTCATAAAGGGAGATATGTTTGGACAGGTAAGCTGGGCCGGAACCAATCTGTATGGAAATAATGTTAACAATGTTAACAACATATGAGGACATGATTACAAAAATGCTTATGTTAAACAAATGTGTTTGAAATATATATATATTATTTATTTATTTATACTTCAAATTTCTAGACCGCCACTCCTCGAGGGCTCGGAGTGGTTTACAGAATTGAAGAATAAAACATCATATAGTAAAAAAGATAAACATACAAACATCAATACAATACAATTTAACTACATACTAATTTACACTAAACAAGGTAATATAGACAGTGGCACTATGCCCTTTCCCGAGTATGATTCCCCAATAGAATCTAAAGGAGGGGCCGGTCAGTAACTAGAGGGATTTCTCGCCCCAGCTTCCATGGCCTCAGGGTGTTTCAATTTAATTTTGGGTCTATGGGAGCCTGATCTGGCCCAGCTCCCAAAGCCCAAACCCCAGAAAGTCCTGGATTTGTACTTCCTGTGTTTGCTCCTCCCCAGTGCACCGTCAGGGTTGGTCCAGGGGCTATCCTTGCTTCCCACGCTCTCACTAGAGTTTTTGGGGGCAGCTCGATGTCCTTGGCGCCTGAGTCTGGATTGCCTCCATTTGAGTAGAAGGACTTCGGCTCCTTGAACATCCCTCTTTTTGGGAGGGATTTTTAGGGGAAAGGCGCTCTCCATTGGAGGGCCAGAAGGCGCCGGGAAGAGGAGGACGATTCCTTCCCCTTTATCTTGTCTTACTTTTCGGGTTCACAAATAAGACGTACTGAAAGTAAACCGTAGTGGGGATTTTGGGGTCAAAAAAGTAAGACGCTGTCTTACTTTCGGGGAAACACGGTAGAGGGATTTCTCGCCCCAGCTTCCATGGCCTCAGGGTGTTTCAATTTAATTTTGGGTCTATGGGAGCCTGATCTGGTCCAGTTCCCAAAGCCCAAACCCCAGAAAGTCCTGGACTTGTACTTCCTGTGTTTGCTCCTCCCCAGTGCACCGTCAGGGTTGGTCCAGGGGCTATCCTTGCTTCCCACGCTCTCACTAGAGTTTTTGGGGGCAGCTCGATGTCCTTGGCGGCCGTCTGGATTGCCTCCATTTGAGTAGAAGGACTTCGGCTCCTTCGGACATCAGTCTTTTGGTTGATTTTTAGGTCCGGGCTCTCCATTGGCGGGCCAGAAGTCAGGAGTTTCTTCGACTTCTTCCTCCAGCCTCTCTTCCAGTGCCTGTGTACAATTTCTCACAGAATTATTAAAAACCCACAAAATTATTTACAAATGGGTTGAAATGAACTTCAGATTAAACAAAATAGAAACTGAGAGAAACTACTATTCAAAGAGTTATTCATCCCTAAACTAAACTCATTAAAATGTATCCACTGAATGGTGAGGAAATAGGAATGAGAAGTCTGGTCTAACAAGTGAATGGTAAAAAAAAACTAGATAAAAACCAACATAAAAAGTATCATATTATAAAAGAGGGCTGATTATATTAAAACACATTTTTCAGTATTAGTGTAATATTGATTAACATGATTGAGCTATTAGTGGTGAATTTCATTTTTGCTTGGAATGAAGCTGAGCAAAAATGGATATTTGCCTAGCTTAATTAGCTCTAAACTAACATGGGCTGAACATTTCGCAGAATTATTGAAACAGGAACAAATTGGTCTGCATTTACTAATGGTAACATCTTTTGAGAAACAGATGTAGGGTAAAAATAAAAGAAGGAAGGAGTATTAATTACCTATTTCTAAAACTTTTGTGACTCCTCAGCCTTTTAGGCTCAGGCCTGCCACTTATTCTGGAATTTCAACATTTTACTTTCATGTTCTTAGCTTCTATCATAAATGGCCCTCCACATTACAATTTGATTGTTTGTGGATTTTATTTATTTATTTATTATTTTATTTACAGTATTTTTACCCCACCCCTCTCAACCCCCGAGGGGGGACTCAAAGCGGCTAACAAGGCAGCAATTAGATGCCGGAGACAATAGACAATATAAAACCATAAATACAAGCAAAGTTAAAAACAACAACAGATCAACAGGTTATCAACATTCAATTAATTTAAAATAATATTCCAACTATATCCAATCCGCACCCAATCAATAACGGTAAGCCATATTTTCATGTCCGTCGTCATATCCGTCCATTCCAATTAAAGTGCTGCATTGAGTTACTGTATAAATGCCTGCTCCCATAACCACAATTTTACCTTTTTTCTAAATGCCAGGAGGGATAGGGTCGATCGTATTTTGCTTGGAAGTGCATTCCACAGGCGGGGAGGGAGGCACAGCCGAGAAGACCCTGTCTTTCGTCCCCACCAGTCGCAGTTGAGATGCTGGCAGAAACTAGAGCAGGGCCTCCCTGGATGATCTTAAATTACGAGGTGGGACATAGAGGCAGATGGGTTCGGACAAGTAAGCTGGGCCAGAACTGTATAAAGCTTTATAGGTCAAAACCAGAACTTTGAATTGAGCTCGGAAATGGACAGGCAGCCAGTGGAGCTGACACAGCAGGGGGGGTATGCTCCCTGTATGTAGCTCCAGTTAGCAATCTGGCTGCCACCCGTTGGACTAGTTGAAGTTTCCAAACTGTCTTCAAAGGCAGCCTCATGTAGAGTGCGTTGCAGTAATCTATTCAAGATGTGACCAGAGTGTGGACGACCGTAGCCAGATTAGACTTCCAAGGTACGAGATTTAAATGTTCTCTTTAGTAATTTCTCGGCCTTCCAGCTTAACTCTATGTATAGTCTTCTACCTCTTCAGGAATTTCCAGGTCCTCCAGTGAGTTTCTATCACTAACCTCTGATGGTAGAGTCATGCTGAAGGACCTACTACAACTTAATCACACTAGAGGATGAATCCACTTTAAATCCGGTTTCTGCCTCCTGCAGAATTCTGGGGTTTGTAGTTTAGTGAGGCTAATAAAGGCTCCTCTATAAACTACAAACCCTAGAATTCTGCAAGAGGCAGCAACTGGATTAAGGTGGATTCATTCATTCCTAGAGTTTCCAGGAGGTAAACAAGTTTCCTAGCATTTTTAATTTGTAGTTTTTCTCCTAACCAAAGCAAATGTGGAAGACTGACTTTACTATATTTCAGAGAGAAGAGATTGAGAGCTGATCAGTTGATTTGGATCCAGAGTTTTAAGTACAAGAGATTTACTCATCTGGTACTTTAAGATTATATTGGGATATACAGGTCCTTCTCAAAAAAATTAGCATATAGTGCTCAAGTTCATTATTTTCCATAATGTAATGATAAAATTAAACTTTCATATATTTTAGGTTCATTGCACACCAACTGAAATATTTCAGGTCTTTTTTGTTTTAATACTGATGATTTTGGCATACAGTTCCTGAAAACCCAAAAATCATATCTCAAAAAATTAGCATATTTCATCCGACCAATAAAATAAAAGTTTTTTTTCAAAAAAAGAGTCAACCTTCAAATAATTATGTTCAGCTATGCAATCAATACTTGGTCGGGAATCCTTTTGCAGAAATGACTGCTTCAATGTGGTGTGGCATGGAGGCAATCTTCCTCCAGACTCTGGCACCTTGATTTCCGAATGACATGCAAAATTTGCTTTCATCAGAAAAAGTACTTGGGACCACTTAGCAGCAGTCCAGTGCTGCTTCTCTGTTGCCCAGGTCAGGCGCTTCTGCCGCTGTTTCTGGTTCAAAAGTGGCTTGACCTGGGGAATGCGGCACCTGTAGCCCATTTCCTGCACACGCCTGTGCATGGTGGCTCTTGATGTTTCTACTCCAGACTCAGTCCACTGCTTCCGCAGGTACCCCAAGGTCTGGAATTGGTCCTTCTCCACAATCTTCCTCAGGGTCCGGTCACCTTGTTGTGCAGCGTTTTCTGCCACATTTTTTCCTTCCCACAGACTTCCCATTGAGGTGCCTTGATACAGCACTCTGGGAACAGCCTATTTGTTCAGAAATTTCTTTCTGGGTCTGACCCTCTTGCTTGAGGGTGTCAATGATGGCCTTCTGGACAGCAGTCAGGTCGGCAGTCTTACCCATGATGGCGGTTTGGAATAATGAACCAGGCTGGGAGTTTTTAAAAGCCTCAGGAATCTTTTGCAGGTGTTTAGAGTTAATTAGTTGATTCAGATGATTAGGTTAATAGCTTGTTTAGAGGACCTTTTCCTGATATGCTAATTTTTTGAGATAGGATTTTTGGGTTTTCAGGAGCTGTATGCCAAAATCATCAGTATTAAAACAAAAAAGACCTGAAATATTTCAGTTGGTGTGCAATGAATCTAACATATATGAAAGTTTAATTTTTATCATTACATTATGGAAAATAATGAACTTTATTTTTTTGCATTTTTTTTAGAAGGACAGTATATATATATATATATATATATATATATATATATATATATATCTGAAGAGAAGAAAAGTTCTTTTCATTTTCTACTCCATTCCATCCACTTTCTCTGGATCACTTGATGTGTGAAAAACAAAATTTCTCTGAACTTCATAGAGAAGGCTGACTCTTGCTTTTTAAAAAAAGAGAAAAAAAATCTCATTATCATTTTACTGAGTGAAGGCCAGCACTATTACTGGCAATGGAAGTCTGCCAAAAAATAAACTGATCCAGTTGGCTACCAGCCAGTATCACTGGATGGCCAATTTCGAAGGCACACTTGGCTACTGCTATTACAAATAGTAAATGCAGGTCAGCTTGCATTTTTGGCAGCAATGTTCATCTGCAATGAATTTTACTATAGTTATTACCTCATTTTTTAAATCCAAGGACATGAGCTCATTGGTGACATTGACTAAGGATGACTTTCTTGGTTCTCCTTTTATTTGTCCTTTGTTTCAGGAAATATGATGTCATGCAAAGAAGGACAGGAATGAAGGAATTGTCTAGTTTACCAAATGTCTGCAACTATCAAGATATTTCAGTACATCCAGTTATGATAGTTTCTAGATATCGTCGTGTGCAGGACCTGTTTTTTAAAAAATGTAATTGCTCCTCACTAACATCAATGTGTTTTTCCTTTTAAATCTAAGAAGACCTGGCTGTGAAAAGTCAGGCTATCTATAACAGTGGTTCCCAACCTGTGGATCCCCAGATGTTTTGGCCTACAACTCCCAGAATTTGTAGCCAGTTTACCAGCTGTTAGGAGTTATGAGAGTTGAAGGCCAAAACATCTGGGGACCCACAGGTTGAAAACCACTGATCAATAAGGTACACAGCTAGCATACTTGGTGGATCTCACCGGGACTGTGGCGCAGCTGGCTGGGGGTCAGCTGCATAAGATCTCCACTGACCAGAAGGTCATGAGTTTGAGGCCTGCCCGGGTTGGGGTGAGCTCTCGACCTATTGTGTAGCTTGTTGTCTGTCTATATATGTTGTTTGTCTATGGCATTGAATGTTTGCCTGTATATGTGCATTGTGATCCGCCCTGAGTCCCCTGCGGGGTGAGAAGGGCGGAATATAAATGATCTAAATAAATAAATAAATAATTGCAGGTTGATGCTGGTTGAAGGCTATTGGTTGTTCTTATGCCCACATTTTGGATACTGTGATTGCTAATTTCTTTGATTGTTTTGATAGTCCCATTCAACAAAGCATTAGCTTTTTTATTTTTTAAAAAATACCTTTAGTGTATTTCTTTTAGTTAAAAGAAAGGTTTGAAGGCAATATCAACTAGTAATTTCCATTTAATCTGGACTGTGAATCTGATCCAAGTGTTAGCCATAACTTTAATGAAGTCAGCTGTATTCTATCCCACAAACAGATTCAGCACCATGGACAGCCCCTTGAGCCCATAGCAGCCTATATCATGAGAACGGGGGGATAAAAATAAATAAATAAGCTACAACCTGAAGGGGATTCATCAAGCCACTGATATGAAATTCACAGCCACCACAGTTTAATGGCATCCTGTTTCCTGCTCACCTCTCATCTTAGGGAAAATGAGTTACAACTCAATTCACACAGTATCTCCTTCTATATCCAGGAAAGTGGGAAGCAAATAAGTACAAACATGATTAAAGCGAATTTTCTTCCTCTTCATATTTCTGTTAATGAGCCTTACTTTATTGATTGTTCCCTCTAGGAACCTTAATATGTTATGTTTTAATTTGATTTAAAAAATATCATTTGCTGCTGTGTGCTTTAGAAAAGGCTAACTGGTTCACTGAAATTCTTCTCTTCCTTATGAGTTTCCTAAGATCTGTAGCAGTCCAGATGTTGGACTGCACATCTGTCAGCATAGCCAACAATGAACCATCATGAGAAGAACATCTGGAGGGCTACACATTCTCATGCCTTCACATTCACTATGTTAGGTGTTGCAGAGAAAACAGTTGCTGCCCATAAGTTCTGAAATCTGCACTAGATAGAGAAAAAAGGAAAAATGAAAAGTTGGTGTTGATAGAGTAATAGAAATGGAGACAGTCAAAAAGATAAGATAAGAAGAGAGAGTTTTACAGAGTCATAGAATCATAGAGCTGGAAGAGGATTCACGGGTCATCAAGTCCAACTGTGCACCCCAATGCAGGATGTCTAGCTACAATATCCAAAGCAGGTAGCTATCTACCGTCTTTTTGAAGACACCCAGAGAAGACAGCCCACCACCTCTATATGCAATTGGTCCCATTGCCAAACAGCTCCTACCATCAATAAATTACTTATAATGTTCAATTAAACAGATTTCATGGTGAGACTTGGAAAAAAAGGAAGAAAATATTCCAAAGGACTATAATAATAATAATAATAATAATAATAACTTTATTATTTGAGTCGCCCTCCACCACTGGTGCTCCGGGCGACTTACATCATTTAAAAACCCAAAAATACAACAGTTTAAAACATAGGTACACACGCCAGAAAGGCTCAGTCTCCAGGCGTCCGATCAAACCCCAAATGCCTGGCAGAAGAGCCAGGTTTTCAGGTCCGATAGGAATCTGATTTGGGCCGATGTGGCCCTGAGGGCAGGCGGGAGGGTGTTCCAGATCATGGGAGCCACCACGGAGAAGGCTCTCCGTCGGGTCTCCATCAGCCGAGCCTCTCTCACCCCAGGGATGGCTATACGATCACCATTTATGGCACGCGCTGGCCTCTCGGTGCGTTGGACTGTCAGCCGATCGCCCAGATAGGCTGGCCCAATATTATGCCGTGCTTTAAAGGTGAGCGCCATAAGTTTGTAAATCACTCTGAACTCTGTGGGCAGCCAATGAAGATCTTTTAAAATTGGAGAGATATGGTTTCTGACAGATGCCCCAGAGATGAGTCTGGCCGCTGCGTTCTGAATGAGCCTCAGCCTCCGAGTTGTAGACAGAGGTAGGCCCGCATATAGGGCATTGCAATAATCAAGGCGCGAGACGACGGTGGCATGTATCACAGTTCTCAATGCCTCTGATGGTAAATAGGGGCCAACCGTCGGGCCCTGCGAAGATGGAAAAAGGCGCCCTTAGCTGCGGCCTGGATCTGGGCTTCCATCGACAGTCTCTCGTCAGAATCACTCCCAAGCTCTTCACCGCGGAGCCGGGGATAGGGGCTCGCCTCGAAGAGTGGTAGTGGTGAGTGAGGGTCGGGTCGGCCAGGCCAGAGAATCTCCGTTTTAGCCGGGTTGATTTTGAGTCTGTATGCTCTGAGCCAGCTTGTCACCGCTCTCAGCCCTTGACTGAAACTGTCCGGCACCGATGATGTCCCTGGGTCGAGCTTCAGCAGCAGCTGTGTGTCGTCGGCGTATTGGTAGCAGCAGAAACCATGGCTCCTAGCAATACTGGCCAGGGGCTGGACATAGATGTTGAAGAGGGTGGGAGACAAGATGGCACCCTGGGGAACTCCACACTCCAACCCGCATTTCCTAGAGACCTGGCCCTGCCACTCGACCCGCTGCGAGCGGCCCCGTAGGAACTATGTACATTTTAGGGACAGCTATCATACCTGAATGGGAATACCTATTGCTCAGGATCCTGAAACATCATTGTAACGCTGATCAGATATGCATGGACTCGGTATAATGTGAAAATAATTAATCTTAAAAATAACTTCCCTAGTTTGCTGAAATGTGAGTCTATTGCTTTAAGCTATTACAATAAGCTTGTGACTCAGATGTTACAATGATTACAGGACTATTGTAGATATCGAAAGAATGAAGTAAGAGGTGTGTAATTCGGCCAAAAGGCATGTTGTGTTGGGGTCAATTGTCAGCTGGCCCCACATTCTGTTTACTGGGAAGCTACTCAAATATGGAGGGGATATTTCCATTTTCAAAGGTTCGGCCCATTGGCTACAATGGGAAATGTAAAAGGCTCCATCCGCAGTCATTTTAAGGCCTCTCTGCAAGAAACCTATTTCAATTTTAGACCTCATTTATGGCTGTAGGCCTGCCAAGTTTCGAAACAAGTCACCAATATCCTGTTTATTTCAGAATTAAAGTTTTTACCATATTTTTTTTTTAAAAATAAGACAAACCGCAAGAGAGGGTTCTGGGAAATGTAATCACCAGTTTTGTCCATTTTCAGCCAATCAGAGCATGGACACAACCAGGCTTTTTATTGGCTGAGAAACCGAGGACATCATGCTCCAAGAGGAACTCAGATATTCAGAGGGAAAGCGAGTTCCCAGCAGGACCCTCTCTGGAGGAAGAGCCCAGGGAACTTTTCCAAAAGAATGGACGATGCTAGGGAGTGAGCAAAAAGATGCTGCAGCTATACCATCTTCCTCAGGAATTCCTGCGGCAGACTCCTGCCTCAGGTATTAACCCATCTTCTCCAGAAGCTGAAAAAATCTGGCTCTTTTTTAAAAAAAATTCATAGTTTTTTATTGGTATATTTTACAATTTTCATAAAACAACATGATAGAAAAGCGGAGGAAGAGAAGTGCAAAAGCTGGCTCTCTTAATCCGTTTTACTTGGCTTTGCAGTTCCCTTTTCCTCATTCTGTTTTCAGAGATTATACAAAACAGGCTACCAAATATTACAAATCATTCTCATACAAACTGATTTGGGTCCAAGTCTGTATAAAGTATAACCTTTATTTAGAGCAATCAAGGGAAAACATTGACTTACAGAAGTTTTAAAAAGAACAAAACACTATTATTAAAGCACGATTAAAATAGTTTAAAACGTTAAAAACATTTAAAGAACATGATTTTTTAATTAAGATTAAAAATAGTGTGCTACACATAATTAAAATTCAACAAATGCATTGCCCGACTGACCGGACAAGGCCTGTTGCCACGGTGGGTGCCTTCCCGCAAGCCAAGATGGTGGCAGGGGGCTTCTCCTTTCCTGCCACAAGGTCTGTTGGGCCTATCAGCGGCCAGCCCCACCCAGGGCAGTGGGTTGGCAAGGGGCTGGCCGCTCCCCCCCTTCCAGCAGCCTCTAAAAGGCTGTGCAGGGCCTGGTGGGCACCAGGCGTGCTTCAGTTTGTCCTCCCACATACCCGTCACAATTCTTGTTGTTGTTTGGTGTTGCTGTTGTTGTTGTTTTTTACTATTCGCCACAACTTCTGTTGGCAGATGGCATGGGCTCTGGATCTGGTTTCTGCCCCTCCCTTACTGGCCGGGGAGGGAGCAACTGGCAATTTCCAGGGGTGCCGTGTTGGTTGCCCGGTATTGTGCCGGTGAGCCCCCTGTTGGTCTCTTTTGGTATCGATCAGCAGCGGGCTGATCAATCTTGATCTAGAACCCATGCCTGGCAGCCAACCCATTGTTCCTGTAATCAATAAATTAAGTTGTGGCCATTTTTTACTCCACTTATGTGTCCTGTGTCATCTTTGGTTTGGTGGGCGGGAGGAGCGTCGCCCATCCACATGCAAACGGAAACTATCTAAAATGAAAGGCAAAGAATTTGAACTGGCCAATGACCGGTTTTACTCTATTGTAAAGTTGTGGCCCTCCAGAAGTTGCAATCAAATTATTGGCTTTCCTGTCTCCTTAGATTTTCCCAGAGAAAACTATCTCCAAGGATCTTATTTTTAAATGCTTAAAAGTCTATGTCTTTTAGATGACACAGAAAAAAAAAGCTAAAGTGACAAAATTCAACAAGCCAGATTAATACTTGTACATGCAAAATTGCCTAGGGTTAGTATTGCCTGTTACAATGTAAAATAATGTAACAAGAAATCTAGATGTAAGAATTAGACAACATGGTCCTTACATTTGAGTGCTAAAAAAGCAGTATGTCGCTGCTATCACACTGAGTAAATTTAAAGCTTGTCTTATTTCACTCGCATTAAGCCTTTGATACAGAAAGAAATTGATGTAGTGAGCAAATACTGGCTCTCTTTCCAGTGACAGTAATGGAGGATTCGGTATAACATGCAATCTAATTATTCACTCTAATTTCCTTTTCCATGAGCCCTGTATCAGAGTGGCTACATGTGTATCCGTACTTTAAATCAAGTTACATGGTCAGAGAAATGCAGAATGCATTTCATGCATCCTGACAGGTCTATGTTCTTCCTATTTACTTCTGATCTCAGATTTTATTATTAACTAGGAAGGTTTTACTAATATTTCCACCTATGCCTATTTATTTATTTATTTACTTATTTAGGACATTTGTATCCCATCCTATCACAACCTTTGCAGAGGGACTCAGGGCGGCTACCAACCGGCACAGCACAGTGCCAACAACAGAGTAAAACAAGAATAAATATACATATTATAATAAAAAATATAAAAAACATTAAAACAAATCACCGATTTAAGTCATCATCCTAAAAACAGTCCATCATAGTCCATTAAAACCGGATCTTTGCCAGCAAGTAAGTCTAATCTGCGAACGCTTGATCCCACAGAAAGGATTTAACTTTTTTTTTCTGGAAGGTGAGGAATGATGGAGCAGATCTGATCTCATTTAGGAGGGAATTTCATAGCCAAGGGGCCAGCACAGAGAAGGGTCTGTTACCCGTTCCCGCCAAACATGTTTGCAATAGTGGAGGGACCGAGAGCAGGGCCTCCCCAGATGATCTTAAAACCCTAGGTGGTTTGTACTCCTAGAATGCATCCTTGTACTTAATATCAAAGGGGGATAATGTACCTCCTCAAAGTTCTTGTATATACAATAGTCTCGGCATTACTTCGCGAATGAAGATTCTTAGGAAGGACTCATCCCACGCTTTTTACAAGCACGTTGATGACTAAAAAGGCCAATCTGAGATAGGCAAGTTCGGTTGCAGAAAGCACAGCAGAAAGTCTCCTTGGGTGATGTCACTTTCAAGTTGCAGTTCTTTCTGCATTGTCGTTTCTCTTTGAGACCCATTCGGCGTGTATTCTCGAAAGAGGCCACAGCATTGTGGATAGTGCATCTCCATGCCTCTGGATGTGAAGCCAGGGTGGACCATTGTTGGTGATCAATCTGGCCGAGTCTGAGATGCTGTTTCAGGGAGTCCTTATATCTCTTTTTGGGGGCGCCTCTCTTGTGCTGACCCATGGCGAGTTCACCATAGAGTAGTATCTTTGGGAGGCGGTGGTCCTCCATCCTAGAGATGTGCCCTGCCCAGCGCAGCTGTGTTCTCAATAGCATGGCCTCAATGCTGGTGATCCCTGCTTGCTCAAGGACAGCAACATTAGTCACATAGTCGGTCCAGTGTATATTTAGGATTGTGCGAAGACAGCGCTGATGAAAGCGTTCGAGGAGTCGTAGGTGTTGACGATAGGTGACCCATGTTTCAGACCCATAGAGGAGAATAGACAGTACGATAGCTCTGTACACACTGATGTTGGTGCTTTGCCTCAAGTGCTTGTTGTGCACTTTTGCGAAGCCTTCCAAATGCACAATATGCCTTTGTTAATCTGTGATCTATCTCTTTGTCAATCTTGGCGTCTGAAGAGATGATGCTTCCCAGGTAGGTGAACTGCTGAACGGACTTAAGCACAGATTTGCCTATGCTGACGTGGGGGTGATGGTGTTTTTCCTGTGGTGTGGGCTGGTAGAGGACTTCCGTTTTCTTCAGGCTGACTTCCAGCCCAAACAGCTCTGCAGCTGCTGCAAAGCAGGATGTTAGGTGCTGCAGGGCTGCTTCTGAATGGGCAACAAGGGCAGCATCATCAGCAAAAAGCAGCTCATGAACTAGATAGTTTAGAGTCTTAGTGTGAGCCCTTAAGTTGAACAAGCTACCATCAGTACGATAGCGTATATATACTGTATGCCAACATCTTCGAGGTCTGCCATAGCCCTTTGGAGCATCATGCTGAAGAAGATTGTAAATAGGGTTGGTGCAAGAACATAACCTTGTTTTACTCCATTAGTTATTAGAAAGGGCTCTAATAACTATTAGAGCCCTTTCTAATACAGTAGTAGGTTTAAGATATTTGGGAGGTGGGTGTCCCCAGCAATGTGTTGTTTGTTTAGGGGGAAACTTAAGCTTCTTTAATTCCCTTTCCCAGTAGTGCATCTGGATAAGGAGACACAACAGTACTGCCTGGGTATCTACAGTGTAGAATACACAGTTTAATACCACTTTAATTGTCGTGGCTCAGTGTGATGGAATCCTGGGAGTTGAGGTTTGGTGAGTCACCAATACTCTCTAGCAGAGAAACTGAAAGACCTTGTACAACAATAACTTCAAGGATTTCATAGCATTGAGCCTGGCTTAATATGTGTTTTTGGAATATATCTATATCCATACAGTGCCCCCATCTTTGTTTTAAAAAATCAGGATAGGAGCAGACAAACATGGGGTAATTATTAATAGATATAAAGGAATCTAATACATATTTGAGGCTAAATGGGATAAATGAATATGTACTATATAAGTTTTTGTCAACTACAGTCCATGCCATCAGAAATGTCTAATGAAGCAATTGTAGTCCATGAATTCTTAGGCTGGGAGTGTCTTTTTCATAGTTAGTCTCAAAGATGGTATTGGATTCCTTTATGTATTTTATGATAAAACTAATATAGCACGGCTATCTCTGTAAATACTGCTACAATGGAAGTAATTGTTAATGTTAAGCAATATTCTCCCTGGAATGCATGGAGGGAAATTGATTTCTAACTTCTTCTTAGAAATCAGTTAGGCTCAGTGACAGAACACAAGATAATTCTAACCTTTTCTGTATTAAAAGCATTCCATCAGTTAAGAAGCCGTTCTTCCATTTTCTTTCTTGTTTAAACACTTTCTCTTGTGTGTGCTAATTGACAAAGACAAGCTTTCCTTAATTAAATCTGTATTTAGATCTGAGTGGCTGTCAACAGGCTCTATTTGCCTCTGGTGTAGGTGACATACCGGTTGGGTAACCTTATTTTAAAAAGCCCTTTGGGCAGTTGTTGAACTGATATAAATACACAGTATTACCACATGCTGGTTATAGTTACTGAGTAGTTGTTTTCAGATCAACAACAGAACTTCAGTAACAAGTTATAATACGAATAGAGAGATTTCTCAGAAGGATTTACACCTTCCAATGGACAATAATGCCAGAAACCACCTGTTTTTAGCAGGAGAATGAAATTGTTGCCTTTCCTTTACTTGAAAGCATTCAACATGAGAACTAGGGGGTGTATATTTAGAGCAGGCATAGGGAAACTTTGCTGCTTCCGTTTTACGAGGCTACAGTTTCCATCAACCCAACAGCATGGCAAGGGACTGAGGGATTGAAGTACAAAAACCTTGAGGTCAAAAGTTCCTTATCTAGAAACATTTCACTAACAGTTTTCCATAAGAAGACATGAAGAATGACCGACCAATCACCGTATTTTCTGGCATATAAGACTACTTTTTAACCCAAGAAAATCTTCTCAAAAGTCAGGGGTCTTATACACAGGAGTCGACTTATACGCCGGGAGTCGTCTTAGAGAGTGGGTGCTGAAACTTCCAATCTGGATTGGAAAATCTGTGGTTGCCGCATATGGTGGGGGGAGCTCAAAATGGCAGTGGCCACGTCCCTGCTGTATGCAGTGACTGTATGAAAGCATTAAGGGCGATGCTGTACAAGTATGGTAGAAGACAATCCATTCATCAGGATTTGTGGACTTAATGCAGTCCCGATGGTGAAGTGAAGGGGTGCCTCACCGGGAAGGTGTAAGTGAAGAGCGGAGCAAGCTGCAGGCGTCCACGGCATCTGGGGTATGGGAAAAAGAGATAGAGTGGCTCTTGGCTCAGAAAAACACACCTCTTTTACCTTTCTGGCCCGCCCTTGTATCCTATTACTGTACCTCCTCTGCCTCTCAGATCTCGCTCCTTAAGACTGCAGTGAAATGGTGCAGGTGTCATGTGCGAGATCAGAGATGCAGAGAAGGAGGTGCAGAAATAGGAAAATTATCATATGAAATCAAATCTGATGCTTTTTAAATTTGTATTTGATGTGCGTTGGAAAAAGGGTCATTTTATACAGCAAGTATATCCCAAACTCTATATTTTAACTGGAAAAGTTGGGGGTTGTCTTATATGCCCAGTCGTCTTATACGCCAGAAAATTGGGTAACTGGGCAGCAGAACAGCTCTAGGGGCCCTTCCATACAGCCCTATATCCCGGAATATCAAGGCAGAAAATCCCACATTGTCTGAGTGTGGACTTAGATAACCCAGTTCAAAGCAGATATTGTGGGATTTTCTGCTTTGATATTCTGGGATATAAGGCTGTGTGGAAGGGCCCTGGGACACCTGCTTAGTCATCAGTGTGCTTGTAGAAAGCATGGGATGAGTCCTTCCTAAGAATCTTCGTTTGCAAAGAAAAGCCAAGAATAGTATGGCATGTGTCTATCGTACTTGTAGACTCTAAGAACTGTGTATTTAAAAGCATAGAATTAGGCTTTCAGAAGGCAACAATTAACAACTTGTGCAGATCGTGACAACCTGTTGGTTACAGTTTTATGAAAGCTATGTGGTGACACAGTGGTTGTACAATCCTTTAATACTAAGGTCTAATAGGCTGAACTCTCCTGCCAAAAACTCAAAGCTGCTAAAGTATCTGTTGGGATTTTGTGTTCAGAGGAGAAAATCCTTTAGAAAACAGTCAAGGTTATGAAGGTTGCACCTTGTAATCTGGGCCCCTTTGCACACAGCTGAATAAAATCCCACATTTTCTGATTTGATCTGGAATATATGGCAGTGTGGACTCAGATAATCCAGTTGAAAGCAGAAATTGTGGGGTTTTCTGCCTTGATATTTTGGCTACATGGCTATGTGGAGAGGCCCCTGGGTTACACCAATTTCAGGATCTCTAACAGAGCATCCATATGAAGTGCATCAGAATATCTGATTAGTAGCTTACTTCATGACAAGCACTGCCTAAGTTCAATCCTGCTAAGAACATCTGATAAAAATACTCCAAGACTAGTACTGAGCCAGAAAACAAAATAAAGACAAATTACAGAAAAGCAAACAACAGAAAATAGTTCTTCCAAATATGTCAATATGTTCAACTCACAGCTATTAAAAACTCCCCTTTAGCCCTTTCCTATCAACATGGGGAGGACAGGAAGGATAAGGCACTACTGCAGCACATATCCCCCAGTACTGGCAAACTAAGCATGGAGTGGTATATGCAGTCCACCATGGGTGAAACAATAGGGATTGCATTTAAGTGTGCCACTCTAAATGTCTCCCTCCAGATACTCTGTTGCCAAACTGTGCATGCATGAGATATTAGAATTTATTTTAGTTATTTATTTTGGGATTTATTAATCATCCATCCCAAATGGCTCTGAGCGATTTACAGTAAAAACACAAAGCTAAATACCTGAAACATCTAAAACATCTAAAGTATCTAAGATCTAAAAACATCTAAAAACTATTAGCATCTAAAAACATCTAAAAACAATTAACAGTCTAACAGTTCTCAGCCTAACGCCCTCTCAAACAGCCACATTTTACAAGCCGCGCGAAAGTCTTTTAGCTCACGAGTGGCTCTGATGTAAGGAGGGAGGGCGTTCCAAAGTGATGGGGCGATCACCGAAAAAGCTCTATGCTGGGTTGATGTCAGATGGGAATCCTTAGGGCCTGCGACCTGTAATAAATTCTGATGGTCTGAGTGTGGTGATCTCCAGGGTTGACAAGGAGAAAGCCGTTCCCATAAGTACGCTGGCCCCTGACCTTAAAGGTTAGAACCAGAAACTTGTGAGTAATGCGGAACTTGACTGGAATCCAGTGCAGTTGGTATAGAACCGGTGTTATATGGTTCCTCACGGGCAGGGCCGTAGCCAGGATTTTGTTTCGGAGGGGGCTGAGTTTGGTTCGGGGGGCTGAGACTGGGTGGAAGAGGGTCTACCCTAGCAAATCTTTTGTATTTTGTATTGTTATCCCAATGCATGGTGATCAGATCATGATATGAATAAACATAACAGTTTAAATAATGTACCAGTAAGGCCTTTTCGCGGACCACCCTGAGAATTTCAGGGGGGGGCTGAAGCCCCCTTAGCCCCCCGGCTACATGCCTGCTCACGGGGATTCCCGTGAGGAGTCTGGCCGCCGCATTCTGTACTAGTCAAAGTCTCCGGGTCACTGACAAGGGAAGGCCAACATAAAGGACATTACAGTAGTCAAGTCTTGAGGTTACTGTTGCATGAACCACTGTGGCCAGGTCATCCCCAGATAGGTAGGGCGCCAGCTGCCTAGCCTGCCATAGATGGAAAAAGGCCGATTTACTGACAGCAGAGACCTGGGCCTCCATTGTCAATAACGAGTCAAAAATGACACCAAGGTTTTTGACTGTGATAGCTGGAGAAAGAGGTTCACAGTCTATGGTGGGCAACCTAACCTCATCTAATCCAGGATGACCCAGCCACAACATCTTCATCTTTGCTGGATTCATCCTCAGTCTACTAGAATGCAGCCAACCTGTTACGGCCTCAAGGCAAGATGTGAAGTTATCAGGAACCGAGTCCGGTCGGCCATCCATCCGTAGAAGGAGCTGGGTGTCATCAGCATACTGATAACTCTCCAGCACATAACTCCAAACTAGCTGAGCGAGTGGTTGCATATAGATGTTAAATAACAGTGGAGATAGAATGGTTCCCTGAGGAACTCCACACGTAAGTGTTGATTTTTCTGAGAATGTCCCATTCCATTCCACTCGTTGCCAGCACCCAATTAAGAGCAGACCCTTGGACCCCCAAGGCGGTGAAGTGGTGGGTCAAAATGGAGAGAATGGAGAGAGACAGAGAGAAGGTAAAAGACTGGGTGTACATGCAAAACTGGCCATCTTGCTTGCTTTCTCTTCGTCCCTCTCTTTCTTATATGCACGCATACACAAACATGCACACAACACGCCCTTGCAACACAACATTGATAATATTGGATGGGGAAATTATGTTGTGATACTGTCTTTTCCCAAGAGACTTCAGGGATGTGAGACTTCTTTTCAGTAAACATGATTAGCCTATAAGTCCTATCCATGGCTTTATAAGTGCCTTCACAAGTGCCTGGATTTGCTTTCATGACTGGGGCAATGTTTCCCCTGGGCAGTCAAAGATGGCTCGGTTGTCTCTTTGTGTGTCTTTGAAATTTCTAACTTGGGAAAGTTAGGGAAGCTACTTATTCATGCATTCCAAATAACCTTTCCAGGTTTGAGACCCAAAGCATCCCACAATTTAAAAGGCAATGTAATTAAAAACATTAAGCAATAGTGAATAATGGAGCCACCATGAACTAGCCACCATATCAGACATGGTTTGGTTTATAGAGAATAACTGGCCTCTAATGCTCAGTATTCCTGTTTACAAAATATCTATGATATTATAGGAACTTGGAGCATTTCAGGGGACACCTGGGGATATTAAGATGTCATCTGAATTGGGTGCTGATATTGTTGTAGGATCACTTCTGTCAGATGAGTGTACTTCACCCACACAGAAGTGTCCTGAATTCTTCAATTAGTCTCCTCAACCTTGGCCACTGTGAGAGTTAGGGGAAATGTATTTGCCTTCTGTGCTCAGACCAATGGATTTCTTCCCAAATCTGCATGTATTTGTTGTTAGGAAGTATGTATAGATTGGTTGTTTTGCACCTTCAGGTTGTTTCTGATTTATGGTAACTCTCAAGAAAAGTTCAAACCACTTTGAAAGCCAGTGTGCCATAGTGATTTGGGTGGTGGACAAGACCAGAGTTCAAATCCTCACTCTGCCATGACAATCCACTGAGCGACTTTGGTGAAGTCACACTCTTTCAGCCTAAAGAGTTCTTTTGCAACTGTTTATTCTATATTTTGTTATTTCGTGTATTTATTTCAATGTTATTTTTTGCTTTTTTGTATTTTATTTTGCTGTACTGTAATTTTGGGTTTGGCCTCATATTAGCTGCCCCGAGGCCCCTTTGGAGAGATGGTGGCAGGGTACAAATAAAGATTATTATTATTATTATTAATTATTATTATTATTCACAAACACTCTCTGAACAAATCTGGCTAAGAATCCCACTGATGGCCGTATTACTGTCTAAGTCAAAAATAGCTTGAAAGCGCAAAAGAATAACATAGGCGTAGCCTTGCTGAGTATCATATTCCAGGGTGACACAAATGATCTGCATTTTTATGGCCAAGCATGCCTGTCTTTCAGTATTTAAAAGGAGGGACACATAGTTAAAAATAGCAATGAGGAAAGCTTGCAAGGAAGTTTTCCTAAATGACAGAGATGCCTACGAGGTTGCCTTCCTCTGCGGTGAGACCAATCTGGGATGACAAAAAAAAAATTGACATGCTTGGTAGCATTTTTGCCTTGTTGCAGAATGTTAACAGAGCTTTTTAATTCACTGTCAAGTTGTCTTTGACTTATGGTGACCCTGTCCATAACAATCCTCCAAGAGATCCTGTTATTAACACCTTTATTGAAATCTTGCAAACTTGGAGCTGCAATTTTCTTGATTTATTCAATTTTTTTCATCTTTTCCTAGCATGTTTCACTTTTCCTATGAGCCATGTTGTCTCATGATGCGTTCAAGGTAGACTACCAGTGTGTTCAAGGTATTATAATCTCAAATTCCAGGGAGAATTCAGGCTCGTTGGGTCCAGTCCATACTATGCAAGGAACTCTCCTCTATCACTATATCTTAAATTAGCCATATTCAGGATTTCGATCCTATTTCTGTGACCTTGTAATTTGACTTCTTGTTTTCTTAATCATTTGAGGCATTTCATATTTTCTCAAATGAGGCTTCTCTTTTTTTGTCTGCCGATACACCTGGTTTCAGTTTACAGTCTTTCCAGTTTGCAGTCAATTAAGCAAAGTAGTACAGCCAATTAAGCTAATCTTTACATTCTATAGGGATATTCTTTATATATTTTCATAACAATTGATGCCATAAAATGATTTAGCTTCACTATAATTTTTTATATGAGCACTTCATGGTCTGTGCAGTTCATGCGGGGGGTACCATTCCTGTTCCCCCCTCCCCTGCATCCTGGCACACAGACCGGGCTGTGGCCCAGCTAGTTAGAAACCAGCTGTATCAAATCACTACTGATTGAGAGATCATGAGTTCAAAGCCAGCCTGGGTCGGAGTAAGCTCCTGACCATTGCTTGCTGTTGACCCATGCAGCCCGAAAAACAGTTGCATCTGTCAAGCAGGAAATTTAGGCACCACTTTGGAGAGGCTAATTTAACTAATTAACAATATCATTTTAAAAAAAACCTTCCAGCAGTGTGCGTAAGAATGAGGAAGTACTCTATCAAGGACTTGGTGTCACAAGTGGGCAGTGAAACAACAGCTCCCCCTGTGGCCGGAATTAAGCATACCCTCATGAAGCTGGAAAAGCTGGAATGTTAAATTGCTTCTTTGTGTCTGTCTATATATGTTGTATGTCTATGGCATTGATTGTTTGCCATGTACATGTGCATTGCAATCCGCTCTGAGTCCTCTGCAGGGTGAGAAGGGCGGAATATAAATACTGTAAATAAAATAAAATAAATAAATATTTTTATGCACCAGAAGGCTTCCAGAGAGGCCTAATGGTGGCCTGGGAAGTTTTTAGTTATTTTTAAGGCTTTGGGGGAGGTTGGGTGGCTCAGGATGGCATGGGGACAGCCATCCAGGAAAGCCTGGGTTTTGGGGAGAGGTGTGGGGACAGGAATGCAAGCAACAACGGGTGACTTTAATCCATTTTTGCCCACATTAAATGCTTGTCTGGAAGCGCCCATGGATTGCCCTCTGCCCTCCTCTGTCTTACATCTTTCAGATATGATGCAGGTAGAAATGTAATCCTTTATTTGCTTTTTCTTGTGTAACTTTAGCAATTTTCCTCATTTTCTAAAAAAAAAGTAATTAAAATTCCTGTAGTTTTTGAAAACAGTGCAACAGTTTTGTGTGGATTTGGCAGATGATTTGTTTTGTCAAGAAAACAATATTTTCTGTTCAGTTTTGAATTTGTTTAAATAAATTATCCTGCACACAGTTACCTTGCACCCAGTGAGGATTTTCACCAAGCCAACACAGTAAACCTCATTAAAGTCAAAAACCTATAACTTACCTGAAAGCAAATTTAATTAAAATCAATTAGTCTCGCTGAATGATTGTACTGCAGGCATACTGAACCGACTTTGCTTCTTAAACAAATATTTCAGCTCAGATAGGTTTACTTATTTGGGGGAAAGTCCTATGTAAAAATTCTGTGTAACCTAAATAAGTATTTCCTTTTATGTTAGTTTTTTGCACTCAAATGAGAGTTCCAAATCATAGCCTGTTAGAAATGTTTAGGGACAAACTATTCTAAAAATTGTGGAAGGCTTTCATGGCTGGAAACACTGCGTTGTTGTAGGGTTTTTTGGGCTATATGGCCATGTTCTAGAGGCATTTTCTCCTGATGTTTCGCCTGCAGCTATGGCAAGCATCCTCAGAGGTTGTGAGGTTTGTTGGAACTAGACAAATTGGGTTTATATGTCTATGGGATGTCCAGGGTGGGACAAAGAATGCTTGTCTGTTGGAGCTAGGTGTGAATGTTTCAATTGGCCACCTTGATTAGCATTTGATTGCTTGGCAGTTTTTTGGCATGACTTGTTAGTACCTGGGGGAATCTTTTGTTGAGAGGTGATTAGCTGTACCTGATTGTTTCCTCTCTGGAGTTTATGTGTGTTTGGGTGTTGTTTTGCTGTTATAATTTTAGCGTTTTTTAAAATACTTGTAGCCAGATTTTATTGATTTGCATGGTTTCCTCCTTTCTGTTGAGATTGTCCACATGCTTATGGATTTCAATGGCTTTCATGTGTAGCCTGACATGGTGGTTGTGAGAGTGGTCCAGCATTTCTGTGTTCTCAAACAATATGCTGTGTTCAGGTTGGTTCATCAGGTGCTCTGCTATGGCTGACCTCTCTGGTTGATTTAGCCGGTAGTGCCTTTCATGTTCCTTGATTTGTGTTTGGGCGCTGCGTTTGGTGGTCCCTATGTAGACTTGTACACAGCTGCAGAAGTGAGAGGATCCCTTTTGTCCTTTGCTAAACATAGCATTTGTTGTATTTTCTTAGTGGGTCTGTAGATAGTTTGTATGTTGTGTTTCCTCATCAGCTTCCCTATGCAGTCAGTGGTTCCCTTGATGTATGGCAAGAACACTTTTCCTCTGGGTGGATCTTTGTCTTTACTCTCGTGGCTTGTTCTCGGTCTTGCAGCTCTTCTGATGTCTGAGGTGGAGTATCCATTGGCTTTACACATAGCGAGAGTATAGAGATGCCAAACGGACAAACCATAAAATGCAATCAGCCTGAAGCCTATAAATATCTGGGCGTACTACAGTTGGATAATATCAAGAAAGGGAATGTGAAAAATGTGGTCAGCAAATAATATATCCAAAGAGTCAGAAAGGTTTTGAAGAGCAAATTAAATGGCGGAAATACGATCAAGGCTATCAACACCTGAGCCATCCTCGTCATTAGATACACTACTAGAATTGTGAACTAAACACGAGCAGAGCTGGATGATCTGGACAGAAAAACAAGAAAACTGATGACAATCCACTACTCATTATACCCATGTAGTGATGTCGACAGACGTTACTTTTCCAGAAAATCAGGAGGCAGAGGGCTTCTGCAAGTGAAAAAACCGGTAGAAGAAGAGAAACATGCACTGACAGATTACGTGAAAGGCAGTCAAGAACCAACTGCTTCAAGTGCAAAAGACAAAGAGTGAATAGCATAAAAACACAATCCAAAGCAGAAGAGAAAACTGGCGAAAGAAGGCACTCAATGGATAGTTCCTGGGAAAATTGAGAGACAAATTGACAAAGAAAAAACATGGCTGTGGCTCACAAATGGAACTTTGAAAAAGGAGACGAAGGAGGGTCTGATTCTGGCAGCCCAAGAACAAGCCATTAGAACAGATGCCATCAAAGCCAGAATTGAAAAGTCGACAACAGATCCCAAATGTAGACTCTGCAAGGAAGCAAAAGAAGCAATAGATCACATCCTCAGCTGCTGCAAGAAGATCGCACAGACAGACTATAAGCAGAGGCATAACACCATTGCTCAGATGATTAATTGGAACTTGTGCTACAAATATCCTCTGCCTGCGACAAAGAACTGGTGGGATCACAAGCCAGAAAAAATTACAGAAAATGAACACGTCAAACTCCTTTGGGACTTCCGAATTCAGACAGACAGAGTTTTGGAGCATAATACTCCTGACCTCACGATTGTGTTAAAAAACAAAGTATGGATTGTCGATGTTGCAATCCCATGTGAGAGCAGGATTGAAGAGAAACAACTTGGAAAGCAGACACGATATGAGGATTTAAAGATTTAAAGAACTGCAAAGACTCTGGCACAAGCCGGTAAAGGTGGTCCCAGTGGTGATCAACACACTGGGTGCAGTGCCTAACGACCTTAGCCTGCACTTAAACACAATTACCATCTGTCAGCTGCAGAAGGCCACCTTACTGGGATCTGCACGCATTATTTGCCAATACATCACACAGTTCTAGATACTTGGGAAGTGTCCGACCTGTGATCGAATAGAACAGTCAGAAGAGTGATCTTGTCTGCTGTGAACTCATCTTGTTGTGTTTCAAATAACTCATCTTGTTGTGTTTCAAATAATAATAATAATTATTATTATTTGACATATTTTGCAAATGTTTGTGTACCTGGGGAAAAAGTTGCACATGTGTGTGTGTTCCTATGGGTAAAAGTTACAAAAAAGTCAAAACATAACACAAACCTGCATCTGGGCAGTGTGCTGCAGTAGAAGGATGCCAGTAAGAGCACTGTTTGTCTTCCATAGTGCTGTATTGAGACAAAACATGTGATGAAAGTATGACATCATAGGAAAAGTCTGTGCCTAGGCTTCTCCTCCTCATTGGCTGCTGCACTGCTTGCTGGTGCTGGAGGACTCACAGTGGAATGACCTCATTCTTCATGTCTCACCTTCCTCAATGTTGCGAGGGAGAGCGGAAGCCGAGATGCAGGTTTGCTTCTTTAGATGACAGCTATTCAAAAGGGGCCTGCATTTTATCAGAGCTGCATGTGTCTTCCTTTTGCATCATCACCTTGGGAGGATGAAAGGACAGTGTAAGTTCATCCATTTTGAATTCCCTGTACCTTTCATGTTTTTGCTTTTAGTCCTTAAAGGACATCTTGTTTTACTGGGTGAATTACCAGAAGCAGAAAATTAGAGTGAGAAGGAGCTTTAAGCTACATGTGTCACTGTACGTTTCCATCACTTCTCGCTGCAATATTGCAGGGCAAAGGTACATTTTTGAGCTGTACTTTCATGGTGAATTCTATGTAGATTTTTACTTTGGTGCATATTAAATTGCATGTATTTTTGTCTTTCAAATGAATGTGTTATAATGGCAAGGCAGGTATGGATGGTGAGATTCAGTGTGGCTAAAAAAAAGTACTATACCCATCGTGCAGAGTGTAAGTCTCACTGATCAGATGAGACTTACACTCTGCACGATGGGTATAGTACTTCTTTTTAGCCACACTGAATCTCACCACCCATACCTGCCTTGCCATCAGATGAGATCAGATGAGACTTACTTCTAATGAGGGATACAGATTGATCTGTAACAGTATTAGAGGGAGCAGGAATACAGATTGTTGCACTCCCGGGGCTAATAATAGCTAGCTTCCAGTGAGGTATAGAATAGTTGACTTCCATTGGGGTGTTAATGAGAAAGCAATAAAAGTGACATCCTTTGCATATTGGTTGCAATGGAAAGATGGGTGGTGTCACTTGGGTTGGTGTCATCCTGTGTAAGTATTAACCTATAGTATCACCCCCATTGACTTCTTCCTGCAACAGTCCATACCATAATATTGTAGCTAAAATACTAGAAAAATACTACAAAATCAGCAACTATTGAAAACCAGCAGCAACTAAAATAACAGTTCATGCTTGCAGCGCATGTAGATGGTATGGTTTCAGGCATAATAAGGAAACAGCTCTGATATGAGGACGTCTACATTAGACCATTCAAAAAGTAAATTAACACAGAGTTTTATCCTTGTAGGCATCTTGATATGATACAGGTAAACTGGACTTATGAAAAATGTTTTTTGTGGCTCTATCTATGGGGATAATGTTTATATAAAAATACATTTCTGATGAAACACTGCACAACATTTTTAAAAGGCAATCATTTTGGTGTCAGCCAATTGGTGTCACATGGTACACTTTGCACCTCTTGCACCCACTGGTGATGCTACTGAGGGTGACCATCTGCTGTGTGTGTGTGATATAGCTAATTTGGCATTTTACGTTGTTTCTACATTGTAGAATTTGTGTAGTTTGACACCACTTGAACTGATGGCTCAATACTATGGAATCATGGGAGTTGTAGTTTGGGTGAGGCACCAGCACTCTGCCTACAACACCCATGATTCCATAGTATTGAGCCATAGCAGTGAAAGTGGTGTCACTCTGCATTAATTCTACAGTATAGATTCACTCTTAGCCATCCCTGAAGACAATGCTGCATCTTTAAGTGATGGGAGGAGCTGCTGAAATGTACTTATCCAAGTGCTGCACAAAGGGAGAACACTTTGGCTCACCTTCCTTACAAGGGCAACTATAATCTTTCTGCCAGAAATTGTTTTTAGGGGCACTTTTAAATTAATGTTCAGCTAGTAATTTCCAAGATTGAAAAAACAATAACAGGTCAACAACAGAGAAATCAAGCAACAAATCTAAACATTGCATTCATGGTTAGGTTGATCATTTTAAAGAAGAATAAACTTTATAATACTAAATAATATTATTAATATTATTTAATATTAAAATAATAATAAATACACATCCTAAGTCACAGGCTCTTTCAGATATTTTGGAGTTCACCCCCAACAAGATTCACTGCCATAGTCAGTGCTAAAGAACTCTCAGAATTGAAGTCCCAAACATCTGAAGTTTCACAGTTTCATGAGCAGTAAAAAGCCATTTATTTATTTATCGTGTCAGAAGCGAACCAAGGGTACAGTTGTAATGTATTTAGAAACACAAAGTTTAAAAACTTGGCCTAATACTAAATGTCTTTTGACCAGTATCTGGCCACTTGGAGTGCCCCTGGTGTTGCTATGAGAAGGTCCTCCATTGTGCGGCAGGGCTCAGACTGTATTGTAATAATAGGTGGTCTGTGGTTTGCTCTTCTCCACATTCACATGTTGTAGACTCCACTTTGTGGCCCCATTTGTTAAGGTTATCTTTGCATCTTGTGGTGCCAGAGCACAGTCTGTTCAGCACCTTCCAAGTCAGCCAGTCTTCTGTGTGCTCGGGGGGGGATTTCTCACTTGGTATCAGCCATGGCTTGAAGTTCTGGGTTTTAACCTGCCACTTTTGGACTCTTGCTTGCTAAGGTATTCCTGTGAGTATCTCTGTAGATCTTAGAAAAATATTTCTTGCTTTAAGGCATTGACATGCTGGCTGAAATCCGGATAGCAGATGGGTGAGAGATGTCACTGCTTTGGTCCTTTCATTGCTACTACTTCCAAGCAGATGTCAGGTGGGGCAATGCTGGCTAAACAATATAATTCTCCAGTGGTGTGGGACATAGACATCCTGTGATAATGCAGCATTCCTTATTAAGAGCCACATCCACTGTTTTAACGTGGTGAGATGCATTCCACACTGGGCATGCGTACTCAGCAGAAGAATAGCAAAATGTAAGGGCAGAAATCTTCACTGTGTCTGGTTGTGATCTCCAGGTTGTGCCAGTCAGCTTTAATATGATATTATTTCTAGCACCTACTTTTTGCTAGATAGTAGTCAAGCAGTGGTTCTTGTAAGTCAGAGTATGATCCAGGGTAACTCCCAGGTATTTGGGTGTGCTGCAATGCTCCAATGGGATTTCTTCCCAGGTAATCCTCAGAGCTCGAGGTGCTTGTCTGTTCTTAAGGTGAAAAGCAGATGCCTGTGTTTTAGATGGATTAAGAATTCACTGGTTTTTCCTGTAATAGACAGTAAGAGCACCTAAAGCTTTGGAGAGCTTCTGTTCAACCATTTCAAAGCTCCCTGCTTGGGTAGTAATGGCACGATCGTCAGCATTGAACTTTATGGAACTTACTTCTGAATAAGCACATTCAGAATTGCAATATAAGTACATCTAGGTTGGCTGTGTGCCAGTAGATTGAGGGTGAATCCAGCAAAGATGGAGATACTGTGGCTGGGCTGCCCGGTGGGTGGGGAGGTCCGACTGCCTAGCTTGGATGGCGAGGCATTACGCCCGACATCCTCAGTAAAGAGCCTTGGGGTCATCTTAGACCCATTGCTGTCGATGGAAGTTTAGGTCTCCACCGTCAGCAAAAACACTTTTTTCCACCTGCGGCAAGCTAGGTGTCTGGCCCCCTACCTATCCAGAGATGACCTAGCCATGGTGCTCCAAGCCACAGTCATCTCGAGACTGGACTACTGTAATGCCCTTTACATTGGCCTGCCCTTGTCAGTGATCCGGAAACTTAAGCTCGTCCAGAATGCCGCTGCTCGACTTGGAGTCCCAGTGAGATGTTACATAACACCCATCCTTCAGCAGCTCCATTGGCTTCCAGTTGAGCACCGGATCACCTTCAAAATGATGGTGTTAACTTTCAAGGCCTTGCATGGTCTGGGGTGGGGCCGTTGTATCTGAGGGACCGTCTCTTCCCATGCCAACCCCAGAGGTCACTTCGTTCCGAACAACAGAACCTCCTTGAACTGCCGACCTTCAAAGCAATTAGTCTTACATCAACCCGGCGCAGAGCCTTTTCCGTAGTAGCGCCGTCAATCTGGAATACCCTTTCAAGTGATGTGCGGTCCATACAGGACCTATTCTCTTTCCGCAAGGCCTGCAAGACCCATCCTTTCCGGCTAGCCTTTGATTGCTAAGCTGGAAAACCTTTTTAGTCAAGTTTAATATGCTGTTTTACTACTGCTGTGTTTTTACATGGTTGTGAGTCGCTCTGAGCCCTGGGGGAGTGGCAGCGTACAAGTCTAAATAATAAATAAATAAATAATAAATAAATAAATAGGAGGAAGGTAGCTAGAAATCATCCAAGCATGTTAACAGGTAGAAGACTGACAGCAGAAATGTATCAAAGTAGTGGTGTTTTGAGTGGACTTTCTCATTATCTTTCTGTGGTTTGGTGCTTTACACCCATTATTGGAGTGAGCTAATATTACCTTTTAGTTTGTTTGGTTTGTTGTTTGGGCTTGGCCTTGTGTAAGCTGCCCCGAGTCCCCATTGGGGAGATGGGGCAGGGTATAAAGTTTATTATTTATTATTATATTATTAGTTTATAGCCCCCAGTCACAGGCCATGCTCGCTGGGAAATGTGAAGAACTATAATTTGAAAAAGTAACATTTTGAACATCTATTAATTCGAATTACAGGAGCATTTCTTAGCTAACAATCTAAATTTTCAAAAGCTTGTTTGCTTTTACTCCTAACAGAGAAGCATTTAAGGGAGCAGGTAATGTCAAGACCAGTGTGAGAAAGCATATTTTTTAATTATACAACAGATTTCAAACTTAAGATGTGACACGTTTTAAAGAAGGCACGCCCACACAGAATTAACAAGGTGAAAAAACACACATTTGTGCCTTCATTTTAAACCTGTATTTATGAGCAAAAGCTAATAACACAGAAGTGGGCAATTTTTTTGTTTAAATTCATGAATAAACAAGAAAATGCAATCCGTTACCAATCAGAATTTTGCCCTTTTTCTGCTAATGCTGTTCTTCAATGAATGCTGTTCTTTGATGATGTGTCTTGCATCAGACTGTGCCACAATATTGCAGTAAAAATACCAGAAAATTTGACAAAATGAGTAACTATGGAAGAAAAAGTGCATGCTTACAGCATGTGGAGACAAAACCACCTTATTTTAAGAGTCATTGTATTTGGATAATAATGACAGTTCTGACTGAAGTACATGCACATTAGAAGGGTCAAAGTCAATTAGCATAGTTTTAGCCTTGTAGGTATATTGGAAAATGTTTTGTGGTTATTACCAATTAAAAGGATGTATGTATGTATGTATGTATGTATGTATGTAATGCTGTACAAACAATCTATAATCATTTTGGTGTCACTCTTTCTGATGGTCACACGTTACACATACCCATGCACCCAGTCCCCAGGTGATGCCAATTCTATCAAAAAACTGATGTAATTTTTTAACCAGTGCCACTACTAAAACACTTTGTATTACAAAATGTAGGAATTATTGTATATATCTCCTAACACAGTACTTGCAAATTTCATGTCTTCAGCGCAGCAATCCTGGAAAGTGACGTTGAGACATTGTTTTGTTGTTTTGTGCCTTGACCCCAAAGCAACCCTATCATGGGGTTTTCTGGTAAGATTAGTTTGATCTCCTTCTGAGATTGAGAGAGTATGACTTGCCCAAGGTTCCTCAGTGTGTAAATAAGGTCAAATGTGGATTCAAACCCTGGTCTTCAGAATCATAGTCCAATCCTCAGACCACTACTTTACACTGGCTCTCACTATAAAGATACTGTGGCTAGTTCTACATTCACAACATCCTGGGCCGGATTCAGAGTGTTGAACTCCAGAGGTGGGAAGGAGTCCAGACCATTTGCACTGCTAGATGGCTGCCCTTAATTCCCCAGGACACCCATCCCATTGCTGTGAGCCCCAACTTCTTAATGACTGGTGGTTTTTCCTCAGTGACAGGCATAACATCAGGTGTTCTGAAGGGAGGGGGGAGAAGGGGCGAGAGGAATTACTCCCTCTTTTCTCCCCCTTTGCTCCAGTGCCTTGGTTGATGGAAAACCTGTCACTGAGGAAGGATTGCTAACCATTTCAAATTTTGGAGTTGAAGCAGCAGGATGGCCGGCTGGAGGAAAGTAGGTGCCAACCTGTGTCCCTAGACTGCCTGAGCCTTAGTCTTGGACTCAAAGTTGTGGTTTGCTCCAGATTTGAAGTAAGTTCCAGAGAAAATTGTCTTTTATTAATGTGTGGTTCAAAGTTCTTTTAACCCAAATCAACTCTGCACATCAGGCAGCTGCCACATAACTGATCCCAACCCTAGGTTGATGCTGGTTATATTTATTTTGTTCCCATTACAATTACAACATTTTAATACATAGATTGAGGCTGGTTGATCTGTTTCAGGTATTGGCAACTACCATATTTCATCACATAAAAGTCACATTTCATTTCCTTTTGGGGGGAGAGGATGCAACTATTACATGAGGAACATTTTTTGCAGCTATAGGGCTTCCCTTGGCTACCTGCCAGTGAGTTCTACAAGGTGAACTCACCTGCCCAATTGCTCTCCCCTCTGAGCTATGGAGGGCTGCTTTTGGCAACCCTCTATAGCACTGATTCTCAAAGTGGGCGGTACCACCCCCTGATGGGCGTTGAGGCGATCCAAGGGGGCGGTGGGAGGCTCAGGGGAATTTGGGGGCGGTGAACCCCTTTAAGGGGGCGGTGAACGATTGGCCATTTAGGAGCGGTCACGCGGCCCTCTTTTTTGGCCCCGCCCCCTTCACTTTGACCTGCATATTAGATATTTGGATTAGAATTCTTAAGAGTAGCAAAATTATTTATGAAGTAGCAACGAAAATATGGTTGGGGGTCACCACAACATGAGGAACCTTATTTAGGGGTCATGGCATTAGAAAGGTTGAGAACCACTGCATTAATACATATATCTTTCTGTTTAATTGCTATTAAAATTAAAAATTAATTTCTAGGGGGGTGGTGAGTAAATGTTTTTCTGGAAAGGGGGCAGTAGGCGAAAAAAGTTTGGGTACCACTGCTCTATAGATTGGGTGGAAGAGGCAATTGGGCAGGTGCTGCTCCCTTGCATAATAGTCACACCTGTGGACAATGTGAGGAATCCTTAAAAATCAAAACCAAAGGGGAATGCCACTTTTATTCAGAGGCAACAATTATGCAATGAAATATACCATTTGCCTTTAAAGGGAGTGTAAATAAAATAGATCAATAAATTTAGTATACACGTGTGTAGTCTAGAGAGCATTTTGCATATTGAATATACTGTAGTTTAACTTATTATTACACCAACTTCTAAATGCTTGCTGTATCTTAATAAGGATTTTATGTTAAAATAGCTCTGCATGTTGCCAAGAGCAGAAAGATAAAAATACATTCTCGTCCTCTAATCATTCTATATAAATAGAAGAGGGCAACTTTGGTGAGTCTCAAGATCATTTTTACTCTCACATCTCACTATTACTGGAGCACACCAAAAATGTGGAGGGATTTTTTTAAAAAATGTAAGTGACCAGAACACCCCCTCCCCCCAGTCAATTTTTAAGAATACACAAAATATATTTTTACAGAAGTGGTTGCTAGATACTTCTGGGTACAGGCAGTCCTCAAGTTATGAACAAGATAAGTCCAGTAGTATTTTTTCCCTTAAGCTGAATTTTTATATAAGTTGGAGCGGGCACATTTTTAAGATATAAGTTCATTGTTCACACACACACACACACACACACACACACACACTTTGGATAGCATAGGAAAGTGTTAACACCCCTCTGGTGTTTGTTTTCTGTTTGTGCCCCTGCTCAGAAGAGAACCTCACTTTCTCTCCCTGTGATAATTGGATTTTTAAAAATGTGGCTTGTAGTGAAAAGGATTGGTGCTAAAGCTTCAGTGGAGACATCTTTTCCCCATCAAAACTCTTTCAGGATTGAATTTCCCTTCCGAGGGGTAGATTTCTCCCACTTTCTGTTGTCTCACCCCTGTTTGTAACTGTGAGTCATTTGTAAATCAGGTGTTTGTAACTCAGGGACTGCATGTATACAATTTCTGAGTGCCAAACAACCCAATTTTATAAATTGTCTTGCATAGTGGGACTGCCAAAAAGAATAGGGCCATATATTAACTGATTTCCGTTATGTAATGACAGTGAGGCCTTTTCTCAGAAGTATGGAATAGCAGCTTCTGTAGATTGTCTTAGAGTCAGATGTATACGACCTTCAATAGCAAGGTCTAGTCCCTATAGGCCATAAGCTGTGTTAATGGTTGGGAAAATCTGGTACTGCAAATGTGTTGATGCTTAACCTTTTTTTATATCGTAGACAAATTTTAGAATCTGCTGAAAGCTATAGATCTCTTTGTCAGACAAGATGATATAAACATATACAGTTTATTTTATTGCACTGGAAATTAGTTTCTTTTTACATTAAAACCCTCAAAATAATATTTTACTTTCTATGGTTTTCACTGGCTCACTTCCACCTGCCCTTTCTAAAATAAGTAATTTTTGCATAAACAAAAGAAGGCTCGATTGCTCTCACTACTTGGACTACTGGTTGCTTGGCAGTAGCAGACACCCACCCTTCCCATGTTATGCCATACAAAGTGGTTGTCTCCTTTACCTGAAGTGAATATGATTTTGGTTAGTGCTGGAGCCACATATCCTGGAAAATGTAAAAAGGTATGAGTTATTAGGAACATTTTTCAGTGTGGTGTTAGGGACCAAAGTGTTAGACATATGTATTTCTTATGAGAATAGCAACACAGTGCCCTCTGCTGTTTGGCATTCCCAAAAACAGAGTGTTTGGGACTTGTGAAGACATGTCTCAGCTCATTTGATAATTAGGGAACTGGAGCCATCGGTACACTCATTTGAGTCTTCTAGAGCTCTCCATGGATACACCAAACATATCAGCCCCTTAACTGAATGTTTATAGTTGCCTGTGTGGCAATTTAAGGTATGGACTAAGGTATTAGCCCTGTCTCCGTGATTTTAGACATCTTGTTGTATATTGCTTTAATTTATATGTATGTATTTGGTTGTGTTTATTGTTATTAGTTGTTTGGGCTTGGCCTCATGTGAGCCGCCCCGAGTCCCCATTGGGGAGATGGGGCGGGGTATAAATAAAGTTATTATTATTATTAATATTATCATTATGTATTTTATGTAAGGCATCTTTGTGTGCTGTTTCGTAAGCCGCCCTGAGCTCTTATGGGAGATGGTGGTAGGATAATTATAATAATGATTATTATGATGGCTACAATAGAAAGGCAGATGCCACTTGGTAGTGTAGTATAGTGTAGGTACAGTAGCCTGTCAATTTTGCTGCTGACAAGACCATGACACTGATTGCAAAGGAGTTTCACATACATACAAGTTTTTTGAGCTTGGTGCTGAAATTCTGATTCCTTCCAACAAAGGTTGGTGGTTATATGTGGAAGCACGTGTCTAATCACTTCATCTTTTTTCTTGCATTTCAAGATCTGGTGCGGCCCATGGTGAGTCCTGAGTGCAAAGCATAGGTCTTTGGTCATTGGAAGTTGCCTGCCTCTATTGCAGACATTTATTAAAAACATGGAGGTTTACTGTTTTTACTAGCCTTGTCCCCAATACAAATGGTGCAATCAAATCTGTCCTTTGCCATCTATAATGTATGAAAAATCGAATGCAGGAGCCAATAGCTGTATATGCCTTGGCTCCTCCACATGACTACAGTTCACAATGGTTTGATTGTAAAAATCAGTGAACTGGAAAGAGCCTGGATTGCAACTTCTGTTTTCTAAATCTGTTTTCTTTTTGGTTGTTTTGCCACATGTTATATTCTCCCTAATGTTTTTTCATATTCATTCTGCTTCCTCAAATCCAGTTCATTCTCCAAGTGTTTTAAAGCTATTTCTGACATATTAAGACTAGATCAGGGGTGTCAAACTCATTTTCGTCAAGGGCCATATCAACCTTACGGTTGCCATCAAAGGGCTGTTGAATACACAAATGGAGAATCTGTGGATGTAATATTTTTACATAGTGGTTGTCAGAGTCAAAAGCCAAAGCAGTCCTGAGCTCTGGCCTTGAAGACTCCGCCATGTGTATCACAGTAGAAGCCAAGGCCGCGGGATCCGGATTCAGACCTAGACAAAACAAAGCACAGCTGACAGCAGGAGACATTACTGACCCAAGGCTCCCTAGGATGATGAAAGGGGCCCACAGGGTGGCGTCAGCTGGCTGGGTGATGCAAGGGGCCCACGATGTGACATCAGTCAGGGGGTATAAATATACGGTGTCAAGTGGTGGGGAGCACGCTTGGCTTCAAATGTTTTGTGACCTCCAATAAAAGTTGTGTTTACCGGCAGACGTCTGAGTGATGCTTCTTTGAACCTGGAGTGGCCTGACAGTGGTCAGTGCTCTTTAGTTTTTACCCAGTTTGGGTCTCCAGATGTTGTTAAATGACAACTCCCATTACTTTTGATTATCCACCACATGGACGGGGGATTTTTTTTTCATGTCAGGAGTGACTTGAGAAACTGCAAATCGCTTCTGGTGTGAGACAATTGGCCATCTGCAAGGACATTGCCCAGGGGACGCCCAGATTTTTTTTTGATGTTTTACCATCCTTGTGGGAGGCTTTTCTCATATCTCGGCATGGGATATGGACTGGGGATAATGGGTAAGTTTAAAGGGCATTTTAACAGTGGACATCATATCCACAAACCTTGTATCTAAATTCAAATCCCACTATCTTGACTGTATAGAACATACGTAGGAGCAAATAGGGTAACAATGAAATAAAGCAGGCTTAGCAAAATAGAAATATTTCATTGGCAATAGCAATAGCAAAAGGCATAGGATCAATCAGCATATGTAACATACAAATAATAAGCTTATAATAGCATTAGTAAAGTATACAATGATACACAGAACACATAGTTGTAAATACACATCCTTCCACGAGAGTGGAGCCGCTACTCACAAATACAGCAAAGATCAATCAGGCGAATGCCTATGAATGTCCCAAGGGGTATCTTGGTCAGGCGAAGAGTAGGGGATGGAGACTGGCTCACACAGACGATAGGGTGGGGCGATGATCGAGTGGAAGGCGGGATAAATTGGTAGGAAGCCCAAATCGGGAGGGTGGTATGGAGCGATCCCGCAGTTGGCGCTAACAAGCGCTTGCGTGCAGCACCAAGCTGCGCCTAATGGCGTGTCGAAATGCGACTTGCTGAATGCAGTTGTTGGTGCGCTGGCAGTCCTCTTTGTAACACGGCCCCCGGCTGCCCTCTCCGCGATTCCCCGCCGGCATTTGCCAGCGCACCAACAACTGCATTCAGCAAGTCGCATTTCGACACGCCATTAGGCGCAGCTTGGTGCTGCACGCAAGCGCTTGTTAGCGCCAACTGCAGGATCGCTCCATACCACCCTCCCGATTTGGGCTTCCTACCATTTTCTCCCGCCTTCCACTCGATCATCGCCCCACCCTATCGTCTGTGTGAGCCAGTCTCCATCCCCTACTCTTCGCCTGACCAAGATACCCCTTGGGACATTCATAGGCATTCGCCTGATTGATCTTTGCTGTATTTGTGAGTAGCGGCTCCACTCGCGTGGAAGGATGTGTATTTACAACTATGTGTTCTGTGTATCATTGTATACTTTACTAATGCTATTATAAGCTTATTATTTGTATGTTACATACGCTGATTGATCCTATGCCTTTTGCTATTGCTATTGCCAATGAAATATTTCTATTTTGCTAAGCCTGCTTTATTTCATTGTTACCCTATTTGCTCCTACGTGTTTATCACGGTGTAGCCCACTGTTTTTCTCTAGTGTATAGAACATACTTCAGCCTTCCAGATATTCCTACATCACAACTCCCATCAGCTCTAGTCAGGATGTCTAACAATACGAAATGCAGGAGTTGTGGCTCAGCGTCTGGAGGGCAACATAAAATGACAAGGTGGGCTGGTTTTGGTCTTTGGGCCTTGAGATTGTTTTTAATCAAAAACAGTGATTGTCTGGGGGATGAAACTCAATTTTCCCAAACTCCTTGTGTGGAGCACCTTTCCAAAGCACAGGAAATCCCTTTATTTCCAGCTATAGCATGGCCAAAATGTCAACCAGAAAAGATGTGATTTTGCTACTAGACATTACTGAAAGATAATGAAGATATTTGGGGGGGGGGGCGGTAGTGGGAGTGGAGTGTGATGTGGTGTATGATTTAGGGCTGAAAACCACTTAAAATTTGAGTAAGAGGGGGGTTAAGTGAACTAGAAGCAGGGCTCACAAGAGGTTTTGACAGCTGCAAATGTTGGGGTCCAAGAACTGCATAAGAGCCACCTCTCCTAGATCCACTTTTGCAAATTTTGGAGTGCCTTTAAAAGTTGTACAGAACTGAGCAAGCATAAACGACAGGGCTTATATCTCTTTATAACACCGTGGTATTGTTTGGTGAGAAATATCCACATTGGAAAGAAATACATCTCGCCCTGCTCACTTGCCTACTCTGCCCTTGGACCTGCCCTGTGTGCTGTACTCTTAACACCTCCTCCCCCTTTGTACAAAACGTGACCCATGAGAGCCTTCCTAAATTGGAAATTGGTCCCTTGGCTGAAAATGGCTCCCTATCTCCAATATATTTGATATAATGCTCTAGTGAGGTTGGATGTATTCCCAACTAGGTCATTTATCAGCGAGGTGGGCGAGAATCCCAGAAATACCCAATGATTGCAGCATGTTTGAGTACTCGCAAGCTTTTGATTAAAGAGACAGAGGGGAAAACTATAACAATTACGTTGACATTACGAAGATGGCATTATTCTTCCCGTTCTTTTGTACAGAGAATGACAAAATTACACGGTGGTGTCATTAAAGGACCTTCAGTGACTCCAGTAATAAATATTAGAAAGAAAATAGAGGAAAAGAGTCATTTTATCATTTATCCCAGCATGTCATTTTTGTGTACGGTGGAGATCAATATCCTTTTATACTAGAGATGGATCCCGTTACCATGGCAATATCTTATAGTCAGGCTTCTAAGCCTTTTGGGGAAGTGTCCATAGGTGCTCAGGTGACTCATAAATGGCATGTAACTGTTTTTTTAAAATCAGAGGACAACTGGAAGTGTTATTTTGAAGACAAAGTGCAACAGCTTGTTCCACTGTCACTGAAATGAGAGAGGGCTATTTCACGATTATTTTAAGTAATGCATTACAATGCCAACATTTTTATATGATATCCTATTTCAGTATATTAGTCTTTCGGTAACAAATTGCTCTCAGTGGCTTACAAAAATACAGATAAAACTAAAATAAAGCCCTTCTCTCTCTGTGTGTATCTATATATCTATCTACACTATCTATTATATAAACTTAACAGCAGAAGCGGCACAAAATATGCATTTAAACCAGTGGAAATTTTTGGCAGCAGCAGCAAGAACTAAGAAGAGAAGGAGCTTTTTAACCCCTGCGCAGCTGGAGATGGAGATATGTTTGCCACCTCCCTGCAGAGGAGACTAACAGAAAGCAGTCCCTCAAGGCCTTTGGCAAGCGATCTACCCTCCTCTTCATTCTGCTGTGGTGTTCAATGAGGAAGTTGTTAGTTGTTGCCCAAGGGGGACTGGGTAGGAATCCCCCCCTCATGCTCTAGGCGGGGTTTTTTTGCTTACCCTATATTGTTTCAGCAGGGCAAATTGGGAGGTGTGGGCTATTAAATAGGCATACCCAAAAAGAGCAGGGGATTTGAATTTGGTGCACACCCAAAGAGCACACACAGCTGCCTTCCTCCTCCAATCATGAGCATGGCCCTCACGGTGCCGACATTGCGCTCGTGATTGGAGGAGGAAGGAAGCTGCGCATGCACTTGCTGACGGGGAAAGAGGCATGCTCGGTGGCGGTTCTTGCTCCCTCCCTCCTTGGCCTCCTCCTCTTCTCCCCCCTCTCTTCCCCTCGGTTGGCCGCTCTGCCAATGGCACGGCATGATTCTGGCGGCTGCGGACGGATGCGCCCTTGGCTACGTGACGCCCTGAGGCAGCGGCACAGCTGATGATCGCTCATGGCACAGTAGTGTGCCGCGACACCGCGGTTGGGAAACACTGCCATAGTGGAGTATAGGTCTACTACAGAGAAGACTCACATTGATTGAGGATCTGGACAAAGAAAATTCATTTCTATTTTGTTTTGGAAAAATAATCCATAGCTACGAAGGATTTCTTTCTGCCCCATTGGTGGCAAACTGAGGTCTGATTCATATGGATAGAAACAATACTATGCTTCCTGGACTGGACTACTTAACAGTTATATTACTATTTTTAAAAAATGAGGGAGAACCTCATGCATTCATCTTATTTAAGGATGGAAATAATAGATTTCACTGTGTAATAGTTGTATAATAGCCACACCCCTCTTTTCTTGTTTTTCCTTCATATAATTGTTGCATACTTTGACTCATCGGGGTGGATGGCCATCTGTCAGGGGTGGTTTGAATGTCATTTTATTGCTTCTCAGTGGGGATTTGTACTGGATGGCCCATGAGGTTTCTTCCAACTCTTATTTTATTTTATCATGCTTTGTGAGCCACACCAATGTATTGCTGCCCAATTGGGCAGTCTAGCTAGCATGGGAAGCATCCAGGTTTTCCACATCACATGACTCACTACAACCAAGACAGCTTTACCAGCTTGCCAGTTCACCTTGCAGCTATGGCTCTTCACTGGGTTGTGTTCGAAAGCAAGTATTGTAACTCTCTTCAACCCAGTGCTTTTGGATTCAACCCAGTGAAGAGCCATAGCTGCAAGGAGAACTAGCAGACAAGGGAAGTTGTCATGGGTACAGTAAGACACAATACTGGCACACTTATTTCCCTATGTAATGGTCACATTGTCCTTTTTCTGGGAAAATGGCACCAAACGTTACTATTACATGATGAAATATAGTATTCAAAAATATTTGGAAATGACAGAAAAACATATAGTCAAATGTTTAGAAACCTTGAAAAGAGGATTCTTGATGAAAATCTTCACAGCTTGGAATTAACTCCATGTAAAATCCACATGTGGTTCTTTTATGCAAAAACAGCATTTTCTGTTCAGGGAACAGCATTTTATGCACAAGAATTAAATTTCGTCACAGAAATATTATTATCCATGCAGAAAATGGTGTTTTACATGTGAAACAACTATATTGGTCCAAAATGGTAAACAGCCTTTAAAAACTGCATAGTTGTTGAAAGCTATTCACAGTTTGGGACTTATTATGAAAACTACTGCATAGCACCCTCCTACAATAGGGAGAAAACTGTGGAAATTACTCTTTGCAGCCCTTGAGAGGAAACTTTGAATAATTAAATCTCTAATCTTAGCTCTGTCTGGCTATTAAAGTTGTATGGAAGGAAGAATGAAAAGACTTGGGCTTAGACGCATTTGATTTTGGAACTCTCCAAAGGTTAGGAAAAAAGCCTGTGTGAAGCAGCCACAAAGGGAAATAATAGTTTTTCAAACCCTTGTAGAAGCAACAACTTCTTGCCAACTGCCAGATGTCAGCTCCCAGCTGGAAACGTATCCAAGCCTATATAGTCAAGCTGTGAAAAAGACTCCACAGCTGTGGCTGTGGTAAAATCACATTCTGTTCTTGCCAGAAATACTATGTAGGTGTTTGAGGGACAGCTTATCCGATGTCCCTAATCCTTTCAACCTTCTTACATCAAAGTACAAGGAAGAGAAATACTATTTTGACTGGTAATACAGCTTATTATGATATACTGTTCAAATAATGCATGTGAGGTTTCTTACACTCTTAGGTGTGGATAAATTCAAAACAAAACAAAAACTTCTCTAATGACTATATCATTAAAGGTGAATTATACACTATAAAATGAGAGTATTATGACTTAAAGCCAGGTGCTTGGTGTATCAAAGTAGTTATTTTTATAATTCTTGCCCAGAAGACAGCTCTCCCCTCCCCCACCTAATAAATCTTGTTGTTAGGCATGGTTAGGTTCATCGTATCTCTATGAAATTTGTTTTAAATTCGTTTTAAACTTACTTTAGAAATGTTTTCGACGCGCTGCAAGCACCCCGGAAGGGAATTACCAAATATGAAGCCACCCGCTGCCATTTTTCATAAAGAAATTGCCATTTTCGTAAAGAAATCTGCCTAACGTGTGACCTACTGTGATTTTATCCACTATTTTAATTGTAGTTCTATTTTAATCGTCTTTTACTGTAGTTGTAATATGTCCATTGAATGTGTTTTATGGATTGATGTGAGCTGCCCCGAGCCAATTGGGGGGGGGGGGCACGGCAGATAAGTACGAAATAATAAATAAATAAATTTTCGGAAAAGGTTTTACCTTCCCTGGCTTTCCCTTCCGTCGTCTGAGAATGGCCCTGTTCAGATCCGGGGGTAAGGCGTTAAAGCTAACGCGCGTTGGCTGAGTCCAAATGCAAAATTAGTTTGCCACCATTAACCAAATGGGGTGGAAGGAGAGTTAGGTGAGAGACTCTTGGTCTTCCTAGTTGGCTTGGGAAAAAGAAAACAGGAAAGAGCATCCCCTCCACCTCTCCTCGCCACCTGGGAACCAATGTACGTTAGCTTTATCGCTTTCCTACTGACAGTGCTGTTTCTTTCTTACTTACTGCGCATGCGTGGGCCATTCCAAATTTCGTTAATTTTTACGAATTAATTTCGCAATTTTCAAGGAAATTTTCGGAAGTACATCAGATACGAAGTGCCAGCGCCCTCTACATCCACAGTTAGTTTTGAACCATTTTTTTTCTTGATCAACCAGGCCTACTTGTTGCCTACCATTTTTCTGTCTTCAGCTTCTTTTTTGGAATTCAGAACTTTTTTGGTCATCAATTATTTTTGTTTGAGTTGGTGGAAGGAATACCATACCAGCGGATTATCCCAATTAGGCCTTTGCCATCCCACTTTTCCTGTTGCTTTTCAAATGCCCCAGTTTCTCTCCTCAGACATTGTCTTCAGCTTACATCAGCTGCTGTATACTGAGTCCAAATGCAAAATTAGTTTGTCACCATTAACCAAATGGGGTGGAAGGAGAATTCAGTGAGAGACTCTTGGCCTTCCTAGTTGGCTTGGGAAAGAGCAAATGGGCATCTCCTTTTCTGTGTTGTATGTTAATCCTAATAAATAACATACTACATCCTGGCCATACTCTGATGGGGTTTGGTTACATGTGTTGTAGTTTTCAACTGTGAAATTTTGAAGGAAATGGAAATGATGTCCAAAATACAATATGTTATTTCTTACAAACTTTGTATCAGGGTGATAATTAGTTTAAAATCTCAGGTTGCCTGTACAGTGTAGAATTGATGGAGTCCAGCATCACTTCAACTATGGAATTCTGGGAGTTGCAATTTTAGAAGGTTTCAGACCTTTGTTGCCAAAGAGAGAGGGTACCCCAGCAAACTATAATTCCCATGGGTCCATAGCACTGAGCTATGACAGTTAAAGTGGTATCAAACTGCATTAATCCTACAGTGTAAATGCACCTTAAATCACTTCAGATTTTGCTCTTTTTGGCTAGTATTTTTACCTAGATATCCTTTACTAAGCCATGTCTCCACTAGAAAAAGGATGCTGATTCCTAAAAAAACGTTTTAGGGCATATTCTTCTGCCTTCAGGGCCTAGAAAATGGGCTTTTAAAAATGGACATTGCAAGCTATGGGCCCTGAAGGTAGAGACAAGCCGTCCCATATACAGGGAGACCTGGAATAGCTTTAAGAATGAGTGCTAGACTCAAAATAGTGAACCAAACAAGATTTATTAAATAACAACCAGTAAAAATGCTGGTGGCCCAAAATGCTTGTAGGTTGCAAAAGGGGTCCTTCAAACAAAGGGATTGCGTCCACTTGCCTTATGCAGAGTGAAGATGCCTTTCTTTGATTCCAGGTTCCTGTTGCCTTCAATGGTTCCTTTGACTCGTGAAGTTATCTGGATCCCCAAAATCTACAGGCTATGCGCAAAAGCTGACCTTCCTTTGTCCCTGTAAATTATGGCTGAAAGCGTAGGTTGGCTCTGTAGCAGTGAACTAAGATGCTTTGTCCCAGCATGGCTTAGATTTCACCTTGCTATGTCCATGTGCTCTCTGGAATGAGGCCAGAGAGGAAGTTCTGCCTCTCAGGTAAACTCCAGAAGAGGAGGAGTTAAGGGTGGTGACGTCAGGTTTGGAGTCAAAACACAACTCCTCCCATCAAGCCCACATGGCTGCACAATGGAACAAAGGCCTTGCAGGTGAAGGCAACCAAATATAAAATACAGATACAAACAAGCCCCATGGGGCGCAATACATATACAGCCCTGATTGACAATTAGATTTACTGATTCCCTTGATCTTTATAGTCTGTTCACATTGTGAAATGAGTATGAGAGATCCTGGAGTCCTTTTCCAACACTATACCGCACTGGCTCTACCTCACTTGCATGAGCCCCTCATTCTATTTTGGTACCTGAATACAGTGACCAAATTCCTCTGCTAGTTCTAACTGGAGTAGACCGTTTAAATCGATGGGAACTTCATAGGCCAACACTTTTATATATACCATTGATTCAATGGATCTTTGTTAGTTGGGATAGATAGACCACTGGATTTCAGCCAAAGCAGGTTCAGGCCATGGTTCACTGGTTAATCCACTCACTACATTTGCATGCTCTTACGACAGCCACTATGCTGATGAAACATGTTCTCAAGATGACAGAGCTCCTGTCGCCTGAGTGGTATGTTATTTTCTGCAAATGGGTAGGGCGAGACTGGCATTCATAAGGGAGAGAATTTCCTCCGAATAGCACTAAGCGCACCTGACAGTCTGTCTGCCATCACTTCTTCCCTGGGGTATTTCTTTTGGGGCAATTACGATGCCTGCACTGATGGAAGAAGGAGCACTCAGAGAGGTAGAGTGTTGTGATGGTGGCGGTGGCAAGATGGAGCATCGGGGTGGAGGAGGAAAAGAGCAGCGAGGGGTATCCCGGGCATTTTGCACAACTTCCAGGAGCATTGTTGTGTGAAAGGTGGCTCTGAAGAGAAGTGAGGAAACCTGTCTTTTCCGGGAACATGAATGTAGTTATAGCAAGGTCAATGTATTATGTTCACAAATCGCATCTCCCTTACTCTCTCCCTCTCAATCTCTTCCTTCCTTCCTTTCCTTCCCTCCCTTTCCACCCTCTTGAATGATTTCTCTGGAGACACATTAGAGCTTTTGCCCATCAGCCAAAGTTGGAGGGTTTCCATGGCAACCAGGCAGCTGGTGTCTAGACACAGTGAGAGATGCCTTGCAAGCAACAGAGCCGTGATTCTCATTTCCCAGCACAAACCTTTACGTGGAAAAAAAGGAAGAAGGAAAAAACCTTGCGCCACCTCCTTCCTTTCCATTTACTACACGCACGCGGGTGTGTACACACAGGCATCCGGTCCGCATGGGGGCATTTCCATTCCATAAGGAATAGGGGTGCTGGTGGCAGAAAGAATCCCAAAGAGAGCCTCTGTTTGTTCAGATTAAAGAAGCAGGGAGGTGAATCGGAAGGCCACTTAATTGGGTCAGAAAACAGCAAGCATCACTTCGGATGACACAAAGTGCTCCCCTGCCATCATACTTGTTTCCATTAGATGGAGGAAAATTGGTCCACTGGAGAACAATTGTTAAGTGTGTGATGGGTTTTGCATATGGGGAGGGAAACATCCTGTTTCTGCCACACAGATTTTCGTACAAATGGTCAGGAACAGTCATTGGATGGTGTATACCTGAAGTGCTGTTAGTCCAAAGCAATACCTTTATTCCACCGAAATTCTACTGAATTATTGAAAAATTGAACTTTGACTTTCTTCATTTTGTTTTGCTTATATAAATACAATTATTCTGCCAAGAAAACCCCATGATGGGTTTGCTTTAAGGCCATAAGTCAGATTTGAACCCTCCTGCCCTGCTCCCCCCAAAATTCCAAAAAGCAGACCTTGATTTTGTCATTGTATGTAAGGAAGACAATTTTACTATGTTATTGTATATAATTGGACTTGAACATCTATAGATTTGGGTATTGACGTGAATTCTTGAACTAAACCTCAGTGAATATCAAAGGCCTACTTTTTCTGCTAGTGTATTTGGTTGGTTTACATTTTATAATCATATTTCCCAGCCAAGAAGACAAAGGAGTGAAAAGGAAGAGAAACTTACCAAATTCAGTAGGGGTGGATATCTCCAGTCGTTATCCTTAGAAAACTGTTATTATTTCGTATTAAAAACAATTTAGACCCTAATTCGACCCACGGCCAGCAACCTGGAAGTGACGTTTCTAAATCAAAACTGGATCCACCATTTCCGTAAAGGGTGCATTATTATGTCATTTTTATTTCCACCCTTTATTTCTGCATTGGTCGTCAGCTGGCAGGAGAGAGTGTTCTCAGCTGGCGAGGGGGTGTGGAGGGCATGCACTCCATCCCTCCTCGCAAGCTGAGAATCGGCCCGCATTAGAGATATTGCAGGTTGATTCTGAGCTGGTGAGGGGGCGTGCATCCCCTGCGCACTGCGCATGCGTGGCACCAAAACAAAATAACAAATTTTGTAATTAAATACGAATCAATTTTGAAATTTTCCCAAAAATTTTCTGAACACTTCTATTTCGAAACAACAGCGGCTCCCCCCTCCCCATGAGTTTAGAAACATATTTTTTATGGATCAACCACCCCTAAAAATAGGTATCAGTTCCTTCAGAGTGTTACACAATGATGATGGTAAATTATTATTTATTTATTTACATCATTTCTATTCCGCCCTTCTCATCCCGCAGGGGACTCAGGGCGGATCATAATGCACATATACAGGCAAACATTCAATGCCATTGACATACAACATATATAGACACACATAGAGACAATTTAACATTCCAGAAATCAGTTAAATTAAGCCTCCCCACTCAAGTGGTTCCTAAATTTCCTACTTGACAGATGCAACTGTCTTTCGGGTTGCAAAGGTCGACAAAGAGCTACACAAATTGGTCGAGTGCTCACCCCGACCCGGGCAGGCCTCGAACTCATGACCTTCTGGTCAGTAGAGATCTTATGCAGCTGACACCCAGCCAGCTGCACCACATTCCTGGTTGGGGTCAAGACAGTTGGGGTCAAGACAGGAGCCAAATTTCATTGGCCCAAGTGTCTCAATAGAGCAGTGAAGCTTGTAGTTTTGCTTTTCTTTATTGCTTAGATGCAGTCAAATCTAATCGCTGACTAAACAGGCAGTTCTTGGAGGGGAGAAGCCAAAATGCCAATCAGCTCAATGGCATCCTAATTCATTGCTTCATAGTCATAGACAGAGTCAGATTATTATTATTAGTATTATTATTTCTTATCTGCCTCTCCTCATGGTTCACAGCAGGTTACAAAATAAGAAAAACACAAAAACATTGTAAAATATATAAATAAACATTAAAATGTATTTCCTATATATATATATATATATATATATATATATATATAAAGGAGACGCGGTCGTGCAAAGAAGAATATAGACAAAGAAACTATAAGTCGCAGAAGCACCACACTTGGCAGCCTACTGACCATTACACTCGCTACAGACAACAGCAAAAACCGACCTACATACCTCCCAGCACCCAAAAACGAACCCCAAAATTGCCAACGGAACTCCTAACCTCGGCCCACCGCTGCCAGCGAACGTTTAGAACGTTCGCACATGGCAGCCAGAGCGCCTCCTCCGCCTCCTCAGGAAGAGCGGCGGGGACCTGGAAGGAGGAGGGGAAACCCTCCCCTCCTCCCCAGCCCCTCCCACCTCCCCTGCCACCGCGACACGCCTCCCCCTCCCTAGCCCCTCCCCTCCTCCCCGGGCTCCCGCCTCCCCGCCCGGTTCCAAACCCTGGCGGGGCGGGGCCAGGAGGCGGGACACGCCTCCCTCCCAAGCCCCTCCCCTCCCGGCTCCCGCCCCCGCCCGGTTCCAAACCCTGGCGGGGGCGGGCCAGGAGGCGGGACACCCTCCCCTCCCAAGCCCCTCCCTCCCGGGCTCCCGGCTCCCGCCCGGTTCCAACCCTGGCGGGGGGCGGGGCCAGGAGGCGGACACTCCTCCCCCTCCCAAGCCCCTCCCCCTCCTCCCGGGTTCCCGGCCAGGAGGCGGACACGCCTCCCCCTCCCAAGCCCCTCCCTCCTCCGGGCTCCCGCCCGGTTCCAAACCCTGGCGGGCGGGCCAGGAGGCGGACACGCCTCCCTCCCAAGCCCCTCCCCTCCTCCCGGGCTCCCCCCCGCCCCGGTTCCAAAACCCTGGCGGGGGGGCCAGGAGGCGGACACTCCTCCCCCTCCCAAGCCCCTCCCCCTCCTCCCGGGCTCCCGCCCGGTTCCAAACCCTGGCGGGCGGGGCCAGGAGGCGGGACACGCTCCCCCTCCCAAGCCCCTCCCCTCCTCCCGGCTCCCGCCCGGTTCCAAACCCTGGCGGGGGCGGGGCCAGGAGGCGGGACACTCCTCCCCCTCCCTCCCAAGCCCTCCCCCTCTCCCGGCTCCCGCCCGCCAAACCCTGGCGGGGGCGGGCCAGGAGGCGGGACACGCCCCTCCCAAGCCCTCCTCCCCTCCTCCCGGGCTCCCGCCCCCCGCCCAAAACCCTGGCGGGGGCGGGCCAGGAGGCGGGACACTCCTCCCCCTCCCAAGCCCCTCCCCTCCTCCCCGGCTCCCGCCCCGGTTCCAAACCCTGGCGGGGCGGGGCCAGAGGCGGGACACGCCTCCCCTCCCAAGCCCCCCCTCCTCCCGGGCTCCCGCCCGGTTCCAAACCCTGGCGGGGGCGGGGCCAGGAGGCGGGACACTCCTCCCTCCCAAGCCCCTCCCCCCTCCCGGGCTCCCGCCCGGTTCCAAACCCTGGCGGGCGGGCCAGGAGGCGGGACACGCCTCCCCCTCCCAAGCCCCTCCTCCTCCCCCCCCCCTCCCGCCCGGTTCCAAACCCTGGCGGGGGCGGGGCCAGGAGGCGGGACACGCCTCCCTCCCAAGCCCCTCCCCCCCTCCCGGCTCCCGCCTCCCCCTGTTCCAAACCCTGGCGGGGCGGGGCCAGGAGGCGGGACACTCCTCCCCCTCCCAAGCCCCTCCCCCTCCCGGGCTCCCGCCTCCCGCCCGGTTCCAAACCCTGGCGGGCGGGGCCAGGAGGCGGGACACGCCTCCCCTCCCAAGCCCCTCCCCTCCTCCCGGCTCCCGCCCCCCCCTGGCCGGGCCAGGAGGCGGGACACGCCTCCCTCCCAAGCCCCCCCCTCCTCCCGGGCTCCCGCCCGGTTCCAAACCCTGGCGGGGGCGGGGCCAGGAGGCGGGACACGCCTCCCCCTCCCAAGCCCCCCCCTCCCGGGCTCCCGGGCTCCCGCCCGGTTCCAACCCTGGCGGGGCGGGGCCAGGAGGCGGGACACGCCTCCCCTCCCAAGCCCCTCCCCCTCCTCCCCGGCTCCCGCCCGGTTCCAACCCTGGCGGGGGCGGGCCAGGAGGCGGGACACGCTCCCCCCCAAGCCCCTCCCCTCCTCGGGCTCCCGCCCCCCGCCTCCAAACCCTGGCGGGGGGCGGGCCAGGAGGCGGGACACGCCTCCCCCCTCCCAAGCCCCTCCCCTCCTCCCGGGCTCCCGCCTCCCCGCCCGGTTCCAAACCCTGGCGGGGGGCGGGGCCAGGAGGCGGGACACGCCTCCCCCTCCCAAGCCCCCCTCCCCGGGCTCCCGCCTCCCGCCCGGTTCCAAACCCTGGCGGGGGCGGGGCCAGGAGGCGGGACACCCTCCCCCTCCCAAGCCCCTCCCCCTCCTCCCCCGCCTCCCGCCGCCCGGTTCCAAACCCTGGCGGGGGCGGCCAGGAGGCGGGACACGCCTCCCCCTCCCAAGCCCCTCCCTCCTCCTGGCTCCCGCCCCGCCCGTTCCAAACCCTGGCGGGGGCGGCCAGGAGGCGGCCGGGTTCCTCCCCCACAGCGTCTCCTCAGCCGGTGGCCTTGCTCCTCTCCTGAAGCCCCGGCCTTTCCTAAGACCAGGGCCCGACCAGGGCCTCCTCTTAGGAAAGGCTGGGCCTTCGGGAAAGGAACAAGGCCGGGATGAGGAGACGCCCTGAGGGAGAGGCAGCCGGCCCGCCTCCTCTCGCTCACCTCCTCCCTGCTCAACACGCCCGATGATGAAGCCCTGGCGACGGCGGCGCGATGAGGAGGAGGCAGAGAAGAAAAAGGTGAGCGATAAATGAAAGAAAAAAAGAATGGAAGGGGAGAACAAAGGAAGAAAAAAGGAAGGAAGGAGGAGAGAAAAAGAAGGAAAACAAAAGGATATAAAACATGACTGGATGGAAGGAAGGAGGGGGGAAAAAGGAAAACATAGGAAGGATGGATGGGAGGAAGGAAGGAAGGAGGGGAGAAAACAGCAATAAAATAGGAAGGCACGCAGGAAGGATGAGCAGGGAAAAGGAAAAAAAATATGGAGGAAAGGAAGGAGTGGAGAAGAAAGGAACACATACACACATGCACAGAAATATACAAAAAACACATACATACACACATATACACGCATATACATATACAAACACATATACACGCATATACATATACAAACACATATACATAACTACACACATACACGCATAGTCATATACACATATACATAACAACACACATATGCACACACACACATATGTACACATAGACACACATCCATATATATATACATACATACACACACAAAACACATATATACAGACTGGGCCACAGAAAATAACAAAGCCACAGCAAAGCGTGGCTGGGTACAGCTAGTATATATATATATATATATAAATACAAAGAACAGAGATCAAACACAAGACATGTGTTTAAAATTCATGCTTAAAACTGGCTGGGTAGGTCTTCCAGAGGAGATAGGTCTTTAGATGGTACTCATAATGTTTGAAACCTATCTCTGGAGATATGAACTTTTGGTGCTGGGACAAAAATGTTTAAACTTCCAGAACTATGACAAAAATCTACAGTTCATATACAGGTAAGCTGGCTTCCTGGCAGGCTTTGAGGCATGCTCCTTTCAGAACGGAGGCAGTTGATACTCTGCTCTTTTGTGACACCCGATTCGGAAGGGAAAGGAGCGGCTTCCTTGCTGACACTTGGCATTTGTTTGGGAGAGGATGGAGTCAGGTGTTCTTTATGGGTGTCTTCAGCATGGGCTGAGTATTAATATCCAGCAAAGCAAAGGTGTAATCTATGATGCCACTATCAAGACTGTGAATTGGGGGGGGGGGAGCGATTGTACCAGTGAAATGGACAGAGAGAATAGCACTATCAAAGGGCAGGAGATTGACTTTAATGATGTGGTAGCAATAAATCCAGAGCTGTTGAAGGCTCCAGTTGCTGCTGATGGGAAAGAGGGTCTTCCTGTCTGGAGCAGTGGTTCTAAACCTGTGAGTCCCCAGGCGTTTTGTCCTACAACTCCTAGAAATCCCAGCCAGTTTACCATCTGTTAGGATTTCTGGGTGTTGAAGGCCAAAACCTCTGGGGACCCACAGGTTAAGAACCATTGGTCTGTAGGATCGTGAAAGCAGGAAGAGTGTCTTCCAGTGACATCCTAATTTTCTAGAACTGCAGAAAGTTTTAATGGTTTTATTGTATTTATATGTTTATGTGTTGTTGTTTTAATGTGTTATGTTTGAGACACTGTGTATGTGCAATGTATCATGAAGGTGATCAACTGTAAGCCACTTTCAGTCTCCTTTGGGGTGAGAAAAGTGGGGTATAAATATAGGAAATAAATAAACAAATGAACAGCTAAAGCTATTTTCATTAAAATGCATTAAAGGAATTAGAATTAGGATAATAGTGCATGTAACCCAGTTCAATATATGAGGAGTACTGACATTATTTATCCCCGTAGCATTGAAAAACCTTAACAAGAGTCTCTGCAGTTGACACAATACAACACATTAAGGCAGTTGAGTACTGCTGTGTATTCTTTGGACTCTTTTACCTGGGTTGAATCTCTGCCATCATGTGCTCTGATCTACTGTTGACTTTTAGCCCATCTTATTTGTAAGATATTCAACAATCACTTTTTTTCTCAACTCATACTATTAAAAAATTACGAGTGGGTGAAAACATTTCTATTCTCTCTCTGGCATTATTTCATGAACAAAGATACTTAGGAAGGACTCATCCCATGCTTTCTACAAGCATGTTGATGATGGTTATTTGTGTCCTTCGAGCGTATGCAATGGATTTTTCTGGTGGAACGCAGCGTGTACAGAACTGGCCTTACCCTTTAGTTTAAACCAAAGGTTCATCTGCTGGGGCCTAGCAAGCTTGGACGGTAGCAGCGAGGTCCTCAGGTTGTACGTTTGATTTGAGTTTCCTTCTCTAGATGGCTGACCTTACAGGGTTAGATGAGCACCATCTGCCCGGGTTTGAATTCAGAGTTTTCCTTCTCCTAGGATGGTTTCCAAAAGGCTAGAGAACCCATCCTGCCCATTGATGCTCTTTGTCAGACCCTTCGGTTGTGACCTGTCTAGCATGGGAGGCCCTACTGGTGGCTATGCCACCACCAGCATAGCTCACAACATCATTAGGGTATGCAAGCCTCTCCTCCATGACAAGGGGGCGCCAATGGATAGGGTTTCTCTTAAGAGGGGTTTAAAACATGAAAGTAGTTGAGAGCATGGCTTCTCCTGTATATTTCACATCTTCGTCCTAATTTAGGGTTCTCAGATTTCAGGACCTAGCTTGAGTCTTCCAATTTTTTCAGGTCACTACCAAGTCAGAGATAAGAATGCAAATTCTCCATATCTGCACAAGAAAAAGGACTATGTGCATATTTCCAGCTCAGCAGAGTAGTAGCTTGTAACAATTTGCAGGGCTGAATTGATTTGTTGCAATGGACTGTCTGTGGAATCTATGTATTTACATATGTACTTTGCTTCTTTCTTCTATACCAGTTGTATCACCTGAATTTACCTTCGACTCTGCTTCCCATTCAACTTCTGGCTAGAAGCACGTAGTATAGATCAAATGTTTCTTCTCCCTTTTCTCAAAGACTTGGTTCTTAGTGCGCAATGCGTAATGACATCACCAATGGCTACCTCAGGACTGGTATCATCCTGAACTGGCAACATTCCTCAATTTGGTGGTCCCCTTAAAAAGCATCGCTCAAGATGCCATTGTTATTCAGGAGGGTGGCTTTAGACAAGGATGTTTCTAGGCCTCCAAACTTTGAATCTGGGTTCAGTCTAGAGCAGCCCTTTGGCCTTCCTGGTTTTTCGGACACCAACTCCCAGAAACCCTAGCCAGCTTGTCCAAAGGCCAAGAATTCTGAGAGATGAAATCCAAAACATGGGGAGGGGGGCACAGGATCTAGAGAGATTAATGTGGTGCAGTATTTCATAGAATGAGTTCAATAAGGCTACTAAAATCTTTTTTTAAAGGAGGCATTTGGTGAATTGTTATGTTGCTATTGTTCTCCAGATGGTTTTAGTGGCTGCTCTTTTACTGAATTTCATGTTTTAACACATGTCAGGAAATATAAGACTTTCTGCACTAGAGATGTAATAAATATACAGTTGGGGGGAGAGAAACTTGTCCAAACAAGTGATTGAAAAGGTTGTCTTCAGCAAAACATTATTTCTTATGAGTCCTAGCCAAAGGCAAGCCACATTTTAAATAAATGCTCACCTAATGAATGGCGGTGGAATCTATATCCAGTCTGTGGATTTTTCATGAACAAAGTTATACTTTGATTCAAAACTTGTAATTTACAGAAAAGTGAACTCAGCATGCCCCCAGCTTGCCATTTCTTAGATACAAGTATAAAGGCAATATTCTGCTTTCTTCATGGTCAGAGTAAAGATCAAGGTAGATGTAAGGTTGTCAATGCGGACTGCTAAGAGAATGCTTGGTTCTGAGTGAGAAGTATCCACAGTAAATACAAAAGCCCTGAAGGACATATCTCTTGAGGTTATTGTGAGGAATCAACAGTATCGATATGATTTATTTCTACTAGCACTCTGCTCGGCCATTTCAAGATCGCTCTCCAATCGAAAATCAAAAGATAGTGAATGGGTGGAAGGAAGAGAAGGGCAGGGAGATTGAGAAAGAGAGACAAAGGTATTTGAGGCAATATGCTGTTGTGTGCTCAAATTTAATTAATTCTGGCAAATCATAGAGAGCTTGGCAGGTCCCAAGAGACTGCATTTTACCCGGAAACCCACTCAACCTAATTTCACCAATGTAGGGCAGTAGAAGTACTTGGAGTGAAGCCTACAAACCATTATCACATAATACAGATGGGAATACTGTTCTACCTTGGAAACAGTACCCCTCCTACTTGGCTTTGTTTGATAGCAATCAATGCTGTATTTATTCATAACAGTCGTTCATTTACTGATGTGTGGTCCTGTACAACACCCTTGTCCTTTATATTTCCTCTGAAGAGTGTGTTAAGAAGCAAATATTTTTAAGACATTGTACCAAGGCCTCTACGTCTACATTACAATAGAATTTATTCTCTGATGGAGGGAGAGCGTAGGTGCTTGGAGATACCCAACACCACAGCAAATTTGCTCAAGAGGATCAAATACATATTTGGTTTTAGCTATGTTGTTCCATGATTTGATAATGTCACAAGAACAGAGCAACAATATACATCATGTTGTAACTGGAAGTGGGAAGAAGAGGCGGAAGCAGGCAGTGGAATTAAATGTAGATTATTTTGCTCCTTCAAGAAAAAGCTTCTCAGGATCAATAGCTCCCTCATAATGCATTTCCATTTCTACCACAAGTCTCCCTTTTGGGAACCACTATTAAATCGGAAAACCATAAGGATAACCTTCCTGGAACAAATCATGGGTTCGTCACCTCCAGCATCCTGAATCCAACCATAGGAGAACATTTCTTTTTGGCAAATTCAGACCATGTTGTAATTTAAAACAAAGGAAGGCCAGTTTGCCTCTTCTTCAAATACACAAAAAGGTGTGCCCACAATACAGAAGTTATATACATTGTTAACTAAAAATATCAATGGCAACAAGTGAATTCTGCATGCCATAGCATAAGACATATTGGTACAGCTGTAATTAGAACTAGTATAAGAAATATCATTTGCTATTGTTTAGAGATTAGGGCATTGTGTACCATTCCGAGTGCTGGACTGACTGTAAAGAATCAAGAGTTGAATCCCTTCCTAGCTATGGAAACCCACTGAGTGATCTTGGGATGGTTTTGCACTCTCAACCACAGAAGAAAGAGAAAGGAAATTTCATTTGAGCAAACCTTGCCAAGAACACCCCGTGATAGGCTTGCTTTAGGGCAATGGTTCTCAACATGTGGGTCCCCAGATGTTTTGGCCATCAACTCCCAGATATCCTAACAGCTGGTAAACTGGCTGGGATTTCTGGGAGTTGTAGGTCAAAACACCTGGGGACCCACAGGTTGAGAACCACTGCTTTAGGGCCACTTTAATCTCATACACCTTTACTGTTCTGACTAGATTAGTGTTTCCCAACCTTTTTTGAGCCGCGGCACACTTTTGACATTAAAAAAATCTGGGGGCACACCACCAACCAAAATGACACAAAATGACACTCTAACACAGTAAAGAACGGCTGGGGGGGATGGTGGCCTGCAGCTGCTGGGAGTGCTGAGCTGGGGGAGGGGGAGCTGCACCATGGGCTTCAGTCTCCACAGCTGCCTTGAAGCTGGAGGCCAGAGCTGGTTTGGCAGAAGACTGGAGAAGCTGTGGGAGAGCTGAAGCCGGGGGAGGGGCAGAGCCATGGCCCCCAACCCTCCCCCGGCTTCAGCCCCAGCTCCCAGTCTTGGGGGCAGTGCCAGCTCTGGCAGAGCCAGCAGCTGGCTCTCCAGCCTGTGGGAGAGCTGAGTGGGGGAGGGGGCAGAACCAGTCCGTGCCATGGCCCAGGCTTCAGCTCTCCCACAGGCCTTGAGGGGCAGTGCAAGCGAGGGGTGGGAGTCATGGCCCCCATCCCCGGTGCCGCTCTCCGCCATGACTCCCACCCCTCACTCACTGAAGCCGTGCAGAGAAGGAGCATGAGCGGTGGACAGGCTTCAGTGGGCAGGGCTCCTCCTCCGCGCGGCTTCAGCGAATGAGGGGAGGGAGAGTCATGAGTCATGCTGGGAGTTATGGCGGATTGGAGGCTGGCTGGGGAAACGGCCGAAGGAGGAGGCGCCGCCCCGGCCCCTTCTTTTTCTTCACCGCAGCCCGGCCCTTCCTCCTCCTCCCCCAAGCAGCAGGAGTTCGGCAGGAGGAGGGGGGAGGAAGGGGGGCAGAGAGCTTTTCTCGCGGCACAGCAGGAGGTCTGTCACAGAGCAACAATATACATCATGTTGTATCTGGAAGGGATCAAGTCCAGCTGTGTCTTCCAAGAACTGCTGCAGCTGATCCGCTGCTGCCCTCTCAATCACCTCACAGGAAGGCAAGTTGGAAACTGGCCGGGAAAGGGAGCACTAGACTAGATAACCTCTTTTACATTACATTTATGTGACACTTGTATCCCCAATTGCTTCTATTTTAATTTTATCCCCAATTCCTTCCATTTTTCCTGTTTCAAGGTGGCTCAAATGCTAATTACTTAATTTATCTATTGTACTGCAAATATCTTGTGTATTCAGTCCCTTTGACACGTTTCCTCTACCCAGAACTCTATTTAATTTCACCCAGTGTAATTAAGTCAATATTGCTATCACTCCTGGTTACTTTCTCACAATCATCAGCTTCTATCAGAATTCCCATTTCACCAGTAAATGTACTCTGAGAAGGACAAGGTAGCAGAGGAAGTGTGGAGTTCATAGAGATGGGAGGAAAGAAGCAAAGCAGAAAATGTTAAACAGGAATCTGGCTCAAAAGCCAGGCTCCCCATGGAATCTACCAGTCTCGGTTTCTTTATAACAAGAAGCATGAATGTTAAGCCACACACTTCTTTACACTTCTGTGTTTGTACTTCCTAGATGCTGTAGAAGAAACCAAACCTTCTGAAAGTGCCCAGCAGGAAGAAGTGAAAGACGAGAGCAAGGCGGACCAAGAAAATGCCTGAACATTCAGAAATGACTCCCTGTTGCCCTTCCCTCTCCCCACTTTCCCATAATTTCCCTCCCTTCCTTGTTCCAATCTGACCCTTCTCCTACTCACGCCTGTGAGTCTGTCTACCTTCCTTGTCCCTTCTACTCCTACTTAACCTCTTTTCTCTCTGTGTGGCAAACATTTAAAGAAAAAAAGCAGGAAAAATCCCAGTCAAACAGTGTGGCTTAAACATTTTGTTTCTTGGTGTTGTTATGGCGAGTTTTTTGGTAATGATGATCCAATCATTTTGGGAAAATTCTTGCACTGTATCAGAATTGTTTGATCTGCGCGTGCGTGTGTTTGTCTGCCCACCATGAGTGCGCTCTTTCTCTCTCTTTCTCCCGCTTCCCTTCCTCCCTTTCTCTCTGTTCCAAGTGTGTGTGCAATGTTGCGTTCATCTGAGGAGTCCAAATCTATTGAGTGAGTTAAGAAAAAACAAAACAAACCAGAACAAACCATTTTTCTTTTCTCCCTTTTTCAATGTGATGATGAAATGAACTATAGGAGACAAGACAAACGAGGCAAAGAAAAAAAGGAAAAAAAAGAGAAAAACACAGAATGAGAATACAACCCCAGTTTGTTTTAAATAAATAAATAATTAAATAAATAAATAAAGCAAATGTGCCAATTAGCGTTACTTGTGACTCCTGGCTCCTTTTTCAAATTGAAGAATGACAATAAAGGAAAATCATTATAATGATAACACTGTGATGCATTTCTGTGGCAGGTTGTGCTCCAATGAATTCCAGTGGGGTTCTGGGTAGAAATTCTCTACGATGATGATCTTTATGGCATTTTTATAAAAGAGGAAACATGTTTGTTTCACTTGATGTATTAAGTAAGAATTGCCATGTAATACACACCAACTGAACATCACATTTTTCATGCTCATTGTGAGATTAAAATATTGCACATTTGTGCAGTCATTATTTCATTAAAGCATTTATGTTCAGTTTAAGAGTGTCATTCCAAAAGCAATTGTCTTAAACTTGTTGAAGGGCTTGTCTAGACCAGTGTTTTTTAACCTTTTTTCAGCCGTGGCACATTTTTTACATTTTCAAAATCTTGGGGCACACCACCAACTGAAATGACACAAAATGACACTCAAACACAGTAATACATATAGTTAATATGTTTTAAAATGTATTTATTCCTGACTGTGAGAGCCATTCAGCAGTGGAACTCTCTGCCCTGGAGTGTGGTGGAGGCTCCTTCTTTGGGGGCTTTTAAGCAGAAGCTGTCTGTCAGGGGTGCTTTGAAGGCAATTTTCCTGCATATTGGGTGAAAGAGGCCCACAAGGTCTCCTCCAACTCTAGGATTCCATGCATCTCTGGCTATTCCAAAGGAATTCCAGCCTGTGAAGGCCAGAGAGCAGAGCTAAATTTATTTATTTATTTATTTATTTATTTGTTCCATCTTGTATTCCGCTCCTCCCTGCAGGCTCGGGGCGGATAACAGCACAATATTCGGCAGACATGCAGCATCCATGTCGCCGTACAATAAAATGAGCATAAAAACACACAATAAAACAGAATACAACAGGTCCCGAGATTAAAATTACGTACATGCCATGGCATTCCCTGAAACCAGGGTGCCAGTTAGGAAGATGAGTACATTCGGCTTACTCGCCTAGCCGAAGGCCAGCCTAAACAGGGCAGTCTTACAAGCCCTACGAAACGGAGTGAGCTCCGTGGCAGCTCGAACGTCATCCGGGAGAGAGTTCCAGAGTACCGGAGCCGCCACAGAGAAAGCCCTTTGGAATGGAATCAGGAGCAAATTCAACTCCTCGGAACGTAGTGATCTCGGGGGAATGTATGGGGCAAGGCGGTCCCTCAAGTACGCAGGCCCTAGGCCGTGTAAAGCCTTAAAGGTTAATACCAACACCTTGAAGGCAATTCGGTACTCAATAGGCAGCCAGTGCAGTTGCCGCAGGATGGGCGTGATGTGCTCCCTTACCAACGTTCCCGTCAGCAAGCCAGCGGCGGCATTCTGCACTAGCTTGAGTTTCCGAACTGTCGCCAAGGGAAGGCCAACGTAGAGGGCGTTACAGTAGTCTAATCTCGAGATGACCGTCGCTTGGATCACCATGGCCAGGTCGTTCCTGGAAAGGTAGGGTGCCAGTCGCCTAGCCTGTCGTAGGTGGAAAAATGACGCCCTGCTGGCCGCAGAGACCTGGGTCTCCATGGCCAGCAGGGGGTCCAAATAAACACCCAAGCTCTTAACAACAGGCGATGGGCTAAGCCGTTCGCCGTCCAGGGAAGGTAACCGGCACTCATCCCGCCCAGGTCGACCAGGCCACAAGATCTCCGTCTTCGACGGGTTCACCTTCAGCCGGTTAGCCTGCAGCCAACCAGTCGCGGCCTCTAGGCACTGATGGAAACAATCGGGTACGGTGTCCGGCCTGCCATCCATTCTCAGCAGAAGCTGGGTGTCATCAGCGTACTGATAACACTCCAGACCAAAGTCGCGGGCCAGCTGGGCCAGGGGCGCATGTACACGTTGAATAATAAGGGGAGAGGATGGCCCCTGGGGACCCTCCACAATCCAGTGGGGATCTCCCAGAGACCTCCCGCCCCCCCCACACGTTGTCCCGGTCCCGGAGGAAGGAGGCCACCCATTTAAGGGCGGTCCCCCCGACCCGGAGCCGGCTAAGCGGTGGGTTAACAATGCGTGATCTACAGTGTCGAAAGCTGCCGTCAGATCTAACAGGACGAGCAGTGCCGATCCACCCTGGTCCAGCTGGCGGCGAAGTTGGTCTGTAATGGCGACAAGCACGGTCTCCGTCCCGTGCCCAATACGGAAGCCGGACTGGAAGGGATCAAGTCCAGCTGTGTCTTCCAAGAACTGCTGCAGCTGATCCGCTGCTGCCCTCTCAATCACCTTGCCTAGGAAAGGCAAGTTGGAAACTGGCCGGTAATTGGAGGGAGCCGAAGGGTCTAGATTCGGCTTCTTCAGCAGCGGTCTCACCAATGCCTCTTTCAATCCCCCCGGGAAGACTCCTTGCTCAAGGGAGCTATTTATGATCGTGCCCAGGGGGCCTCGTAGCCCCTCCCGACACGCTCTAACAAGCCAGGAGGGGCACGGGTCGAGGGAGCATGTAGTTGGTCTAGCTGCAGTTAGTAACTTGTCGACAGCTGCTGCGTCCAGCAATTGGAAACGGGTGAAGGTGGGCCCGCTGAGTGGCGGCGGAGTCTCGAGTTCACTAACTGGATCAAAAGTGGCTGGGATGTCCCGGCGGAGAGTTGAAATCTTGTCGGCGAAATAGCTCTGAAAAACCTCAGCTGTTGGTGCCAAACCCTATCATTTGGGACAGTTGGGATTGTTGTCAAAGACCGAATTATCCTAAACAATTGCGCTGGGCGTGAGCTAGCCGACTCTATCAAGGAAGAATAGTAGGTCTTTTTAGCTTCCTTGATAGCTTGCTCATAAGCCTCTTTGAACTGCTTATAAGCCGATTTCGACACTTCGTCACGGAGATTCCGCCACACGTCCTCTAACTGTCTCCTCCTCCGGCTTCATCGCCCGCAACTCCTCGGTAAAACCAAGGCGAGCGATTTCTGCGGGGAGGAGAGCGCCTGAGGGGCGATCTCATCAGGGCCGTGGAAAGACTGGTGTTCCAGAATTCCATCTGCCCATCGACTGAGTCGCTGGGAAGTTCCCATTCCCTTAGAGCATTCAGGAACCTAATGGGTTCCATAAGTCTCTTCGGGCGAACCAAAATAGGTTCGGCACCCTTACCGAGAGGGAGGCCACCCCAGCCGAACTTCCAGGACTCTGTGATCCGACCATGGAACCTCCATAGTGGAGGCTAGGGTCACGCTAATTCCGGCGGCGAAGATCAAGTCCAGGGTGTGCCCGGCCTGATGCGTGGGACCGGTCTTACAAAGTGAGAGTCCTAGTGCCTCCATGGTAGACACCAGGTCCATGGCTGCCGTTGAGGGGGCATCGGCGTGGACATTGAAGTCCCCCAAGACAATAAGCAGGGAACCTCAATGTCCACGCCGTGACCACCTCCAGCAGCTTGGGTAGACTCCCTGCCGGTGCGTTGGGTGCACGGTACACCAGCAGGAAGGCCACGCTCTCACTAAGATCCCACACCAGGCCCGCACACTCCATCCCCGGAATGTTCGCCATCGGAATCGTCCTGGAATTAAAAGTGTCTCGGCTGAGGATGGCGACCCCTCCCCCCCGCCTCTCTGTCCTCATCTGATAACTGGCCACAAACCCAGGAGATGCCACCTCGTGCATAATGACCTCATCTCCCTCCTGGAGCCATGTTTCAGTCAAACAGGCTAGATCGATCTCTCTCTCCAGGAGGAAATCCCTGATGATCCCGGTCTTATTTCGCACGGACCTGGTGTTGGCCAGAACCAGAGTTGGAGGAGAGGTAGTAGGGAACCTCGCATCTGCGTGCCTAGGGATAGCCCGTAGGTCAGAAGAGGGGCGAGCCTCTCTTTGGCTCCTCCGTCTTCTCTCATCAGGCCTACGTCTACCGTCCCAGTTGCCCCTGCCCGAGATCACACATATTGCCCGCCCCCGCACCTCATCCTCCCCCGAATCCCCTAGGTGTCCGGCCTTCTGCCCTCCCTCTGAAAAGGGGGTGTGTGCCGGTGGTGACCCTCTTTCCCCGGGGACAACAGGAGGGGAGATGAAGCCCAGAAGTCAAGAGGCAGGACTGGGCTGTCTGGCTCTTCCAAAGGGATCTGAGTCTCTTATGGTCGGATATGGGAGCTGAAGAGGCAGGAGGGGAGGCCGAACACAGAGGATGAAGAAGAAGAGGAAGAAGGCAAGAGGTAGGGCAGGGGTATCTCTGAATGGGAGGGGGAGGGGGAAGGGAGGGAGACCTCACCACCTCTGAGGAGGCTAGTCATAGATGCAGAAGAAATGCCAGGAGAACGTGCTTCGGGAAGGAAGGAAGGAAGGAAGGAAGGGAGAGCTGGGCCAGGCCGCTCACTCGCTCTCTCCTCAAGGCCATGGAAGAGGCGGCCCTTGGCTGGCTGGCAGGCAGGCAGGCAGGCATGAAGGTGGGCGTGTTCGAGGCCTTTCTTGGCCCTGGAGGGGTCACTTCACCCCTCTAAGCCCCTAAGGCCACTTCCCCCCGCCCCTCTCCTACCACCCCCTCCTTCCTTCCTTCCTCTTTCGCCCATCCCTGCCACGTCAAAATGGCGGCAGCAGCATTTCCTGCGAAGGAGATGGGGTCAGAGCAACGTCCCTCCCTCCCTCCTCCGGAGAAGAGGAGGCCAATGGAAAGCCAAGGGATGGGGCCCCTGCGCTCCCAATTGGCCGCCCACGAGGTTTGTCACCAGCTACCGCTCTTGGCCCAGCCCGGCCCTTCCCGCGGGGCTCATTTCCATGCTTAAAGGGACAGAGGCCAATTTTCCACGGCACACCTGATGTTCGTTCACGGCACACTAGTGTGCCGGGCACACCGGTTGGGAAACACTGTTCTAGACTAACCAAAAAAACCTGGACTCACCTCTGATCAATTACTGCCCCCACAAAGCATTTTCTGGCTTTGATCCAACTTCTGTACAAAAAGCGCAGATTGGAGAAACACAATCAACAATACCACATACTATTAGAAGAACTTGTAGATATGAAGTCCTGTGGTGAGTATCTTGCACTGAGTCCACAGTCCCTCCGTGAAGGGAGGGAGGGAGGCGTTTGTGTCGTTTACTCACTCAAAGATCCGGGATATAGATCAACAAGAACAATATCCATGAAGTAAATCCAAGATGTGTTCGTAGGTAAGCAATGTAAGTAAAATTTTCAGGCAAAGTTCTCAATAAACTAAAGGTAAGTTAGAAAAACGGATCTAATTCTATGCGATTGTGTGGCCAATAGCAGATTATCCATGGAAGCCGCAGCTTTCTTTCGAAATGTTAGGAGGAAGGAGGCCGATCTAATATCCCTAGAAAAGGTGTTCCATAGCTGAGGGGCCACCACTGAGAAGGCCCTGAATGTTGGATTAGGACTCTAGAAGTCCCCCTCCTGTCAATCCTTGGAAACCTCCTGGGAGATCTTGGAGAAGACTCACTCTCTCAAATTTAGAAGGAGGCAATGATAAAAGTTCCTTTGAACAGACTTTGGCCACAAAACTCTCTCTGAGAGTCCTTTATATTCCTGAGTCAACTTGAAGGCACATAGTAACAACAACATTTCCAATACAGAGGGTAGTCATTATCCACTGGTGTTTGGTTCCAGAATCACCTGTGGATACCAACATCTGTGGATACTCAAGTCCCATTGTATTAAAGTGGTGTCTCTTATATAAAATGGCAAAATAAATGGCTTTTTGGAATTAATTTTGAATATTTTGAAGCCATGGACGTTTATGGACAGGTAATTCATGGTTAAAGAATCGGTGGCTATGGAGGACTGGCTGTTTGTAACTTTAAACTAATCTCAAGTGAAGAGCAAAACAGCATCCAAAACACTTACCGCTCTAGCTGACAGCCACCTGGTGTGAGTCACTGTTATCTACCATTTCCACTTTTTCTTTAGTGTTTGCTATTTTGAATACACGCAAGAACCAGCTTCTCCTTATCTGATGAGACCTGACAGGCGCAATAGCCCCCGGCATGTATAGCTGTCTGTGTCTGCTGTTCTCTTTATTAGTTGTGAAAGCAAACAGTTTAATTGTATTACTGGAAAGCCATTTTTAAGGTTCCTCCTGTAAAACATCTCTTAAGACCATCAATCCTCCAAATGGTGCCCTTTCATTGCCCTGATTGATGTTACTGGGTTGTCTGCGAGCCTTTTTAATATGCTTTCTTCTCAGTAAGGCTGGAAACAATAGTTTGGGTGATCTAAGAAATATTATTATACAAGGCCACACTTGATACAATAGGAGGTTGCCCTATAGTTGAAATGCTAAAAAAAAGGATTGTATCTTCAAGATGCCAGTGGAGTTCTGAGTTTGGACTCAGGAAATAATTTTGGAATTTATCCTCCTTCAAAGGAGTGGCAAGAGAATATTATCTAGTATGAAACCATGAGTTTTATGGCCCAATTTGCTAATAATAATAATAATAATCATTATCATCATCGTCATCTTTTGAGCACCGGGTCGCCTTCAAAGTGTTGGTTCTTACCTTTAAGGCCTTACACGGCCTGGGGCCAGCGTATCTGAGGGACCGTCTCACTCCATACTGCCCATCGAGATCACTAAGGTCTGAGGACGCTAACCTCCTGGAGATACCATCAACAAGGTTGGCACGCTTAACATCTACCCGCCGGAGGGCGTTCTCAGTCATAGCTCCTACGCTATGGAACTCCCTCCCGGCCGAAACCAGGGCCCTGAGGGACTTGCTCCTGTTTAGACGGGCTTGCAAAACCCACCTATTCAAGCAAGCTTTTGGAGAATAGGCCCGTGCATTTTATGTATGCTATTCCTGTACAGCCTAGCTGTTTTTATTTGTTTTGTTGTTTTAATTTGCTTTTGCTGTTTTTATCACTGTTTTTATTGTTGCCTTTTGGCTCCTGTGAGCCGCCGCGAGCCCCCGGGAGTCGGCGGCATAGAAGCCTCAACAAATAAATAAATATATAAATAAATAAATAAATCTTTATTTGTACCCCACCCCCCATCTCCTCAATGGGGACTCGGGGCGGCTCACAACAACCCCAGGCAGTGAAAAAGCGACCACAGAAACAACACGTTTTCTTCTTTTTCTGGTGTGTCCTTGCAGCTTCCTCACTACCTTTGCAAAGGAAGGAAAGAGGAAATGTCTTTTGTTTCATTTCACAGGGAGATCTTTGAGATAATATGAGGGATAGACACTAGCTAAGGCAGCCACCTCAGGTACTAAATTCCGGGAGGTGACATGCGATATTTTTTTTAAAATGATTTTTATTGGTTTCTTAAACATAGGGTAAAAAGGGCAAGGAAAGGAACTGGGGAGGAAAGGGGGGGAGGGGGAGTGGGGGGTAGAACATCAGGAAAGTGAGGATATACAGTAACTCCCGTCCAGTCGGCCTGCTCCATCAAACTCTAGTTACCGTTTATAACCGTACCTTGCCTGTCCGCAAGGCCCCCTTATGTTCATGCAGTGACTTTTACAGGTTTGCTTAAGAATTATCTAGTTTTTTTGGACTAAGTTCGTTTAGATATCGGCTGACTTTCCCCCAGTCCGTCATGTTCTTATTACTTTGATCCGTGGCTATACTCCTCAATGCATCGAGGTCCATAATTTCCCTAACCCCTAGCAGCCAGTTCCTTATTGATAAGGGATCCACACATTTCCAGTGTTTTGCAATTTCCATCCTGGCAGCCGTGGCCAAATAGAAAAAGATCTTGTCGTCATTCCTCTCCCATTCATTGTCCGTTAGATGGAGCAAATAAAACTCCGGTTTCATTTCCAGTTTTTTCCCTAGGATGTTTTCCACATGTATGTGGATTTTTTTCCAAAACTTCTTGAGTATCTTGCATTGCCACCAACAGTGCATGAAACTTCCTCTAGCCTCCTTGCACTTCCAACATTGGTCTTTCACAGAGGGGTAGCACCGGGAGGTGACATGCGATATTGAAGGGAAAAACTATGTGTACATCTACATGAAACTAGAGAAAGGTTGTCTACAACTGTGCCCTCTAACTAGCCTGTTGCCCCCAGGCACTGTGGGGAGAGCTAGGGCAGAAGAACAATTGCATTGCCATCACTTTTTACGCCCAAAATACTGGCTGACGGCCATCTTATCCTTCATTTCAAGCAGTGAAACACCGTGGACTACTCCTAGGCTAAGAGTGGCGTTTTTGGAAGTTCATAGGTTGGCTTGTAAAAGTAATAAACAAGCTTGGGTTAAATCAGGTATCTCCAGATGGATCTCATATATGGAATGGGATTTCTGAATGGGATGCTAGTTAAAATGGAAGATTCCAGAATTAAAGTAAAGATACAGTATAGAAATATTTTTAAAGTAATATCAAAGATCCATCCCTTTACAGGAATGGTTCTCAACCTGTGGGTCCCCAGGCATTTTGGCCTATAACTCCCAGAAATCCCAGCATGTTTACCAGCTTTTATTATTTCTGGGAGTTGAAGGCCAAAACATCTGGGGATCCACAGGAACCACTGCTTTACAGGATGTGTGCTGACTCAGTATAGTAACACAGATGACACATAGACATATTGTATATTGACTATGAAAATCCTCTTGACTTGAGAAATGGATATGCTTTTCTTGCTCCTAAATGATATTCAGAATATTATATGTTTGTATCATTATTTCTAATGTAGAAATATTATGTTTAAGAGTTATCATTGTAGTTTTATAAATTTAGTCTGAGTGGTGTTTTATACAAAAATTCTATTGTTAGCTAATAAAACTAGTTTTAGAAACAGAGCAAGAAAATGGAAGATTGACTGGCAAAACAAATCCTCATAAACACGCTTTACATTAAAGACCCTAATCAATAGTGTCATTTACAGAATGACATATGTGCACCTTATATCAGGTTCAAGAAACATTCTTAGCTTTGAGGAATGCTGTGGGCCACTGAGATCATGTGGGCTTCTGGTAACGAAGATTAATGGCTCTAGAATGGCTCTAGAGCTGTTTCTTCAGAAATTCATTCAAACATCTTCATGCAAAACAGGTAAAAAGACCAATAGTCAAACTCAGAAACAAACAATAATACAATAGTTCCCAGACTTTGGTCCTCTGGTAGTTTTGAACTTTAGTTCCCAGAAATCTCAGCCAGCTTACCAGCTGTCAGGAACTGTGGGAGCTGAAGTCCAAAACACCTGGAGTACCAAAGGCTGGGAAACCATTACAATCAAAACTCACATTCTCTAGATGAAGTCTCCTACCCTTCATCTAGTATATAATTATGGGCATGACTGCATGGGCCAAATAAAGTAGACTCAACTTTCAGCTGGTGCAAGGTGTCCATATGATGTATGGTTGGATTCACAGCTGAAGTGCTGCAGACAGCTGTTAAACTGGCAGAAGGGAAATGGAATTTACTATGGAGATTCCAGGAAACTCTGAGTTATCCTGGTCTTTTGGAGGTGTGAACTTTTGAATGAGGCTGAATCTGGCATGAAACAGTTTCCATGTAAACAGCTCCCTCAGAAGCATGCTGGGGATGTTACTTCTGGTGAAGCCACAATAGGATGCTAGCCATGTCAGCAGGCAAGGTGACATTGCCAGCAAATCTCTGTGAGAGTTGCTTGTGGCTGGCGACACAACTATGGTGGCAGCAGCCCTAAGTGGCCTTGGCTCTTCCATCCATCTAGGCACCATAAGGGCTTCAGGGATCCTCAAGGACTACATCAGACCAGCTGGAATATCTGGTTATTTTATCATTTCAGGAGTGAACCAAACAGTTGTATTGCATTAAAAACAAACAAACAACACAAAGTTAGCAGACTTGGTATTCTATTAAATGTCCTTTGACCAGTAGCTGGCCACTTGGAATGCCTCTGATGTTGCCATAAGAAGGTTCTCCATTGTGCATGTAGCAGGGCTCAGGTTGCATTGCAGTAGGTGGTCTGTGGTTTGCTCTACTCCACACTCGCATGTTGTGGATTCCACCTTGTAGCCGCATTTCTTAAGGTTGGCTCTGCATCTCGTGGTGCCAGAATACAGTCTGTTCAGCGCCTTCCAAGTCACCCAGTTTTTTGTGTGCCCAGGAGGGAGTCTCTCATTTGGCATCAGCCATTGATTGAGGTTCTGGGTTTTAGCCTGCCACTTTTGGACTCTCGCTTGCTGAGGTGTTCCAGCAAGTGTCTCTGTAGATCTTAGAAAACTCTTTCTTGATCTAAGTCATTGGCATGCTGGCTGATACCCAAATAGGGGATGGGCCGGAGATGTCACTGCCTTGGTCCTTTCACTATTGGTTGCTACTTCCCGATGGATGTCAGGTGGTGCAATGCCAGCTAAACAGTGTAATTTCTCCAGTGGTGTAGGGTGCAGACACCCTGTGATAATGCAGCATGTCTCATTAAGAGCCACATCCATTGTTTTAGCATGGTGAGATGTGTTCCACGCTGGGCATGCATACTCAGCAGCAGAGTAGCATAGCGCAAGGGCAGATATCTTCACTGTATCTGGTTGTGATACCCAGGTTGTGACAATCAGCTTTCGTATGATATTGTTTCTAGCGCCCACTTTTTGCTTAATATTCAGGCAGTGCTTCTTGTAGGTCAGAGCACGGTCCAGGGTAACTCCCAGGTATTTGGGTGTGCTGCAATGCTCCACTGGGCTTCTTTCCCAGGTAATCCTCAGAGCTCAGGATACTTGTCTGTTCTTAAGATGAAAAGCACATGTTTGTGTTTTAGATGGGTAAGGAATCAGCTGCTTTTCCTTGTAATAGGCAGTAAGATCACCTAGAGCTTTGGAGAGCTTCTGTTAAATCATCTCAAAACTCTCTGCTTGAGCAGTAATGGCACGATTGTCAGCATAGATGAAACTCTCTGTCCCTTCTGGCAATGGCTAGTCATTTGTGTAAATGTTGAACATTGAAGGAGCAAGCACACATCCCTGAGGCTGGCTGTTCTTCTCCATCTGTTTCTTTGGCCCTGGAACTCAACAATAAACTCCTGTTTTGTAGTAGATTTCCTATGAGGCGGGTGAGGTGGTAATCCTTTGTGATATTATACATTTTCCTAGGAGAAGGCGATGGTTTATCTGGTTAAGTGTAGACACAGGGCCCTTCTACACATACATTATAACTTTGGTTAAAAGGCAAGAGGAAGAAGGAGTAACTGGTTAAGGGTTGGAAAACACGTGTTTAAAAAGTGCTCTTTAACCCAATTCCTCCTGAGAAACATGCATCGTCCCATGCCTGTGTATCTCTGCAGTCACGGAAAAGACGTGTTCCCTCCTCTAGCTCTTCTGGGGAGGGGGGAGTGAGGGGAAAAGCCTTCAGGTCTCAAATGGGGCTTTCTTCTGGTAGGCACAGGGGAAAATGGAGAGCAAGGAGGGGAGGCTGGCAGTGCCTTTGCCCACCCCTCCAAAGGCATGGGGTTTAGGCCAGCTGTGTGGCCTCCATCCAAGAGGAAGTGGGATTTAAAATCCCAATTCCTCTTGAATTTTTGGCCTGCTTGGAAAGGACCACAGTCTCAATCAGCCCTCCCCTGATTCAGATGTTGCATTGAGACAGAGCGGAGTGATACTCCCTTGCTGCAAATTTATTTATGGTTATTCCCAAAAACTTTCCCAGCAAAAACACTTGGGGAAATGGTGACTTGTGACAATATGGAAGTCATCTGATGGTGCAAAGATATAGCCACTTTGCATTGTAATATTGGTGAGCATGAAACATGTCCTAATTGCCAGTTCATGGATGTGATTTAGAACAATGCTGTTATCAGTGATGGTAGCTGTTGGGAATATTGAGGGATTGTGAGCTATTGAAAGGTTTTGCCCATTATGGGCCAATTATAGGGAGGTGACAGATCAGCAGCAGGATGCGCATGGCATTGTGATGGACCAAAGTTGATGGTCCAGTTTTAATACCAATGTGCCCTCCTCATGTGATAAAGTCCCCTACAAACAATTGAAATAACTAGAAAAATCAATTAACATGGCCCCTCGTTGCATTATCAAGATGCGGTATCACATAATTTGCTATTTGTATGGCCATCGCCGTTTTCACTGTATTTGTGCAGGTGAAATTATGACCAATTAGCATAAGTTGTCTTCGTCCTCCACATATCCATCTTTATATATATATATATATATATATATATGTGTGTGTGTGTGTGTGTGTGTGTGTGTGTGTTCATTGAAAAAAGGACTTTCATGTGTGTGTGTAACAAGTCCTTCCTAATTGAAAACAGTAAGAACTTTCTGCATGCTAAGTATGTGCTATTTGCATTGAGTTTTGCTCATTTTTCTCAACTGACACATTTAACAGTAATAATTCTGCATCTCTCCCCTTCTTTCCCTTTTCTACAGTCTCCCAAGCATTCAGACATAGCCAATACAAAAAAAATCTCAGCATGTACTTTAAAAATCTAATTAATCATCAAGTTCTGACATTAGTTGTCTTATATACGGTATTGCAATAAACAGTCCCCAGGGTTCTTCTGTACAGTTTACCATAACTTACATTATCTTTCTTGGGGAATATTTCCAGAGAGCACTGCAAGTAAGCAACACCAAGATTTATATTTTGAGACGCACATGAGAAGATTGTATTAACTTGGAGACAACAGTTCCATCTAGTGGAAGATGAGCACATAACTGTATGCAGCGCCTGTGAGATTTAAAGTGAACTGGGTTGATTCAAGACTGAGATATCCAGGAAACATTCTGAAATAGGGTTTCTATGAAGTGGCCTAGTACTCTCCAGGAGAATCATTTTAAATTTTGATCCAGAGATCCAGATATCGTGGAAGCATAGAATCAAAGAGTTGGAAAAAACCACAAGGCCATTCAGTCCAACCCCCCTGTCATGCAGAAAAAGTACCATCAAAGCATCCCCATGAAATGGTCATCCACCCTCTGTTTAAAAGCTTCCAAAGAGGAAGCCTCCACCACACCCTGAGGCAGAAAACTCCACATCATGTCAGCAAGAACTGTTCTGTCCTTCCACAGTCACTGCACAAGGCAAACGTTGTGGTGTGTGTACATGCCATTGAATCACAGTGAATTTTTTTACCAGTGTTCTCTAATCCAAATGCTTCGAGGGAGAGAAGCAGGACTGACAACTGCAACCAAACAACACTAGAGTGTGGCCAATATGGCCAAGGTTATCATTGTGGAAGAACACACAACTAAGTGGTTATCTATATGGAAATCTACATCTGGGACTGATCCGAAGCATTGTCTTGTAGTGCCTGACAGCTGTGACAAGCTGGATGAGAGCTAGTAAACTTAATACAGACAATACAGAGGTCCTTCTGGTCAGTCGCAAGGCTGATCGGTGTATAAGGTGGCAACCTGTGCTCAACGGAGTTACATCCCCCCTGAGGACACAGGTCCGCAGTCTGAGGGTCCTCCTGGACTCAGTGCTGTCACCTGAAGCCCAGGTGTTGGCAGTGGTTGGGACGGCCTTTGCACAATTAAAACTTGTGCACCAGCTGGGATCATACCTCAAAAAGCCAGACTTGGCCATAGTGGTCCATGCCTTAGTTATATCTCGTATGGCTTATTGCAATGCACTCTATGTGGGGCTGCCCTTGGAGACAGACCAAAAGCTTCAATTAATGCAAAGATCTGCATCCAGACTGCTTACAAGGGCATGCTGAAGGGAACATACGACTCCCCTCTTAAAGCAGCTACATTTGCTTCCGGGCCCAATTCAAAGTGCAGGTTACTACCTACAAAGCTCTATAAGCCGTAGGTCCTGCCTATTTATGTGATTGCATCTGTCTCTATGAACCTGTGCAGACCTTAACTTCAGCTGGGGAGGCTCTCCTCTCCATCCAACTCTCCTCACAAGCATTGGTGGCGACGAGGGAGAGGGCCTTCTTGCTATTGGCCACTCGACTCTGGTATGCTTTCCCCAAGGAAATAAGACAGGCACCTACTCTTTTAACATTCAAAAATTAATTAAAAACCTGGCTTTTTAAGCAAAGATAATGGCTAGAGTATTACTAAATTATTGGTCAGGACTTGAATTACTATTAGGACATAAAGCTGGATATTCTGACAATAGAAATTGACTGGTTTAAATAATGTTTATATTTTACATTGTTTGGGGGCAAATAGCTTTTAAATAGCTTTTAAATTGTTATTTATTATTGTTTTTATTAGTAATTTTAATGTTATGTAGTGATAATTGCTTACTGTTGTTTGTTTATATTATTTTCTGTATCTGTAAAAACATCCGTCCCATAGGATCATAGAGTTAGAAAAGACCTCAAGGTCCATACAGTCCAACCCCCTGCCAAGAAGTAGGAAAATCATGTTCAAAGCACCCTCAACAGATGGCTATCCAGCCTCTGTTTAAAAGTTTCCATTGAAGGAGCCTCCGCCACACTTCACAGTAGAGAGTGCCACTGCTGAACAGCTCTCACAGTCAGAAATTTCTTTCTCATGTTCAAGTGGAATCTCCTTTTCTGTAGTTTGAAACCATTGTTCCGCATTCTAGTCTCCAGGGCAGCAGAAAACAAGCTTGCTCCCTCCCCTCTGTGACTTCCCCTCGCATATTTATACATGGCCATCATGTCTCCTCTCAGCCTTCTCTTCTTCAGACGAAACATGCCCAGCTCTTTAAGCCACTCCTCATAGGGCTTGTTTTCCAGACCCTTGATCATTTTAGTCACCCTCCTCTGGACACATTCCAGCTTGTCAATATCTCTCTTTGCTTTTGGTGCCTAGAATTGGACACGGCATTCAAGGTGTGATCTAATCAAGGCAGAATAGAGGGGTAGCATTACTTCTTTGGATCTGGACACTATACTCCTGTTTATGCAGGTCAAAATCCCATTGGCTTTTTTTATCTGCAGCATGAAATTGTTGGCTCATGTTTAACTTGTTGTCCACAAGGACTCCAAGATCTTTTTCACATGTAATTCTGTTGAGGCAGTAGTCCCCCATTCTGTATTTTTGCATTTCATTTTTTCTGCCTAAGTGGAGTATCTTGCATTTGTCACTGTTGAACTTCATATTGTTAGTTTTGGCCCATCTCTCTAATCTGTTAAGATCGTTTTGAATTCTGCTCCTGTCCTGTGGAGTATTGGCTCTCCCTCCCAATTTGGTGTCATCTGCAAACTTGATGATCATGCCTTCTGACCCTTCATCTAAGTCATTAATAAAGATGTTGAACAGGACCGGGCCCAGAACGGAACCCTGCAGCACTCTGCTCATCACAAAGGAAGCATTGGTGAGCACCCTCTGGGTTCAGGCATGTAGCCAGGGGGGGGCTAAGGGGGCTTCAGCCCCCCCCCCCCCAATTCTCAGGGTGGTCCACGAAAAGGCCTTACTGGTACATTATTTAAACTGTTATGTTTATTCATATCATGATCTGATCACCATGCTCATTATATTCCACATTAATGGGGTTATTGGGATACAAAAGGTTTGCTAGGGTAGACCCTCTTCCACCCAGTCTCAGCCCCCCCCCCCACCAAACTCAGCCCCCCCCCCTGAAACAAAATCCTGGCTACGGCCCTGTCTAGGTTCATTCATTTAACCAATTACAGATCCACCTAACCGTAGTTTTGCCCAGGCCACATTTGACTAGTTTGTTTGCCAGAAGGTCATGGAGGACTTTCTTGAAGGCCTTACTGAAATCCAGGTACGCTACATCCACGGCATCCCGCACATCTACCCAGCTTGTAACTCTATCAAAAAATATCAGATTAGTATTTCATGACTTGTTTTTGATAAATCCATGTTGACTATTAGTGATGACCGCATTTGTTTTCTAAGGGTTTGCAGATCACTTCCTTAACCATCTTTTCCAGAATCTTGCATTGTATCGACGTGAGGTTGACTGGAGGGTAATTGTTTGGGTCGTCTTTTTTTCCCCTTCTTAAAGATTGATTGGGACCACATTTGTCCTCCTCCAATCTGCTGGGACTTCTCCCATTCCCTAAGAACTCTCAAAGATGGTTGCCAGAAATGACTTCCACTAGTTCCTTCAATACACTTGGATGTAGTTGATCTGGCCCTGGGGACTTGAATTCATTTAGAGCGGACCCGAATCACTTTGGGGAGGGGGGCAGGGTATAAATAAAGTTTATAATAATAATATTATTATTTAGCTGTGGTGCTTTATGGAACAGTCTATATTATATATACACTTCGACATTAACAAGATAATGTATTTTTACAGCACAACAATAAATAACTAGCCTGGATACCATTCTGGGAGAAAAGCAGGATATGAGATGAATGAATGCACAAATGAATAAAGTCCTTGTAGGCAGGCTCATGCAGAATTAAAACTCAATAAATATTGTGGAAATTTTCTTATGTGTGCAAATTGCCACCTTAAATAACTTAAAGACTGCATGTATGTATGTGCTTTCTACTTATGGCAAACCCATGAATTTCATAGGAACACACAGTAGTGTTTTTCCCAGTTCCTTCCTCTGAAACACAGCCTACAGAGCCCAGTATTCATTAGCATTCTCCCATCCAAGTGCAGACCCGCGGTGCCCGGGACAGGTGGAGAGGGAGACCGGCTTGTCGACTCCTGCTGGCCCCTTGGGCGGACGGCAGCTATGCCCGCCGAGCCTCCCAGTCTCGGACAGCCAAGTGGAGGAGGAAGAGAGGCGTGCCGGAACCTCGAGGGGCTCCCCACAAGTGGCGAACCCAGAGAACGGCCTGGAGAGCGCCCGGGGTACTCAGAGGGCGCCCCCCTGCCGTGGTGGAGCCCGTGGGGGGCACTGGGGTGTCGGCCCCCCGGCCCCGATGGGAGGGGCGCTGGTTGGCGAATCCAACATGGCGCCGAGTACGCCCGGCTCGGTGTCTTCAGCTCCGCCCCCTCTGTCTGTCCTGAGGGCCTTGACCACGGCCCCCGCGGCCGCCACGTTGGAACGGCCGCTGGGGCCCGACCTTTCGTCGATGACCTCGGACTCTCCTAGGCCGTGCCTCCCGGGGCCCTTGATGGAGGGGCTCTCTGTCTCTGGGGTCCTGGCAAGGGTCCCTGGGGAGCGGCCCCGGCGGTGAGCCGGCCGCCTACAGGGGCCCTCCATGGTTGCGACCGTTCTGCAACCCGCCCCGCCACTGGCAGGCGGCGAGAGGAAGGGCTGTAGCTCGGGCCGGGGTGGACCAAGGCCTGAGGGGACAGTTTCGGTGAACAACCCGGGGAGTTTGCGTCTGCGGATGGGGGATCCCGACCCTGGAGACGCCTCGCAGGGAAAGCCACGGGGCCACCGGAGGAGACGCCGGAGGAGGCCAAGGAGTGGCAGACCCAGAACCTTTTGGAACTCGAGGGCCGAATGGCGTGGGCCCTCTCGAACCAACCTGAAGCCAGGAATAGACTCCTCTTGTTCGATCTTTACCAACAGACATTTGGACAAAGGGAGCTTAGCCACCCGCCATTCCTGTGGCCAACTGTGTGGGTTCTCTTCGAGACCCCCCCTGCTCCCCTCCTTTGACGGCACGGTTGCGCTGCCCAGATCTTCCTGGTCACCCCTTATCGTGCCTTGACTCTATTCTGTTCCCTCTCTCGCCCCTCCCTCTTTCTTTTGATGTTGTGTTGTCTGTCTGTCGCTTATTGTACTGTTATCCTGACTGTAAACCGCTCCGAGCCTACGGGGAGTGGCGGTGATATAAGTTGGAATAAATAAATAAATAAATAAATAAAATAATAGGGATTGACCATTCTTAGCTTCCCAAATCAGATGGAAGCTGATGGTCTTAGGTATTTACGGCTCATTTTAGGCAACCTATAATTAAATTCCTATTAAAAATGGTCTCTTAGCCGTTTTCCTACTACACAATTTTTGAATAAACTCTTGTTGAAGAGTTCATTCCTTCCTTCCCCTCCTTCTATCCATCTTTCATCTAGGGCTTATGATAGTATTAAAGGTTCTATGATTTGCCTCTGTAAAAAAATATTTATGAAAGCATCGCAGTTCTTGTCAAAGCCCAGCTTTCCAGAGGATTATATAAATTTCTTAAACACCATACCTCACAAAAGGACTTTCAGACTGACAGCACAGCTATAGAAAGTGTCATGGAAATTCTAAGCTAGGATCACTGCTTTGAATGGTGTCTGAGGACTTCCTTGATATTAGTTTCTTTCCCGGTCTCACAATTCTGTATCTGTTAAGTTCCTTCGCCATTTTTGTGCTTTTCTGAAGGGCATCTTGAATTTTTAAAATCAATCCTACAGTACTTCAAAGTTGTCCATGAGTCACGTTTGCCACTGAACTCATTAGTGTGTTCATTTGTAGGAGATTCACCCTGTCACAACTCTTGCAAGACATTTACCTGATTGCAATGTAGCCATAACAAAAGCAATAAAGTATATCAAAACACAAATGAAATAAATAAAGGGCATTTGATAAAACTGCTATTTCAATAAGCCCACATTATCAACAACAGCACCCAAACAACAACAACAACAATAATGAAACCCTTTCCCTACTTAGCACATATATATTTACATTTATTTATTTACTTACTTTGCTCCTATACCGCAATTTCCCAGCCCTTGGGTGACTCAATGCCATGAACAATAGCAAAATTCAATACTAAACATCACAAAACATACATACAAAGGCAAATAAGCAATACAATGACAATCAATTAAACATTATTAAAAACAAATCGATTGCGTCTCATAGTTAAAACAAGATCCGGAAAATCCAATTGTCCATATTCCAATGTTCATTAGCTGCTTATTCAAATGCCTGATCAAACAACCAGGTCTTCACTTTCCTTCAAAATGCCAACAGAGAGGGAGCAGCTCTAATTTCTGTAGGAAGAGTGTTCCACAGCCGAGGGGCCACCACTGAGAAGGCCCTGTCTCTCATACCCGCCAAACGTACTTGAGAAGCAGGCGGGACCAAGAGCAGGGCCTCCCCAGATGATCTTAACATCTTAGCTGGTTCATAGAAGGAGACACGTTCAGACAGGTAGGTTGGGCCAGAACCATTTAGGGCTTTATAGGCTAATGCCAGCACTTTGAATTTAAATGAGCAACCACAGCAGACACCACAACAAATGATCACTGGCTCTCAATGCATGTATAGAATAAAAATATTTTCCTTCCTTCCTCTATTTAAAACTTTTGTGAACAAGGAATCCCATAATTAGGTTATCTCTAAGACAAAATTAGCATTTAGAGTCCAAAAATTGATGATTGTTTTGTTCCCCAGGGCAGTCATTGGGGAGCAGACAGCCTCTAAAACAGGGGTGGGCAATTATTTTTTCCAAGGGGCCACATGAGAACCAAAAAATATTATGGAGGGCCGCACCTAAAGGCGGAACTACATGCTAATCTACATAATTTATTTATTTATTCACTTACTATATTTACTATATAGTACACATCATTAATATTAACATATTAATATATCAAGAACTATTCATATATTGTTAGTATTAATATCATAATTATTATATTATAGTATATATATAGACATTATAATATATTGAAATAATATAATATAACATTATATTATTTATTATATTATTTATTATTATTATAAAATTATTATACAATAATAAAAACCACTAAAATAAAATAATGCTTCCTTGTGGTCCCCTTCTCTGGAGAGTTTTATGCAGAGGCCAGGCAGGGAAGGCAAGCCAGGGGCCCTTAGGAGGGCCGCATCCGGGTCCCGGGCCATAGTTTGCCCACCCCTGCTCTAAAAAGTAGTGGTTGGAGGGGAGCTCTCTACTGAGATATAACATTGAGTGTCTCCAGGTCAGAGCTCGGAAAACGTACAGTATTTGTTTGGATGACAGTCTTCAGCATTCCAATGTCAGCGGACTGGGTGTTTTAGCTCCAAAAAAGCTTTAGAGGTTTTTCACACTTCCAAAAGATGGTTAAAAAACTTACAAAGGAAGCCTTACAATATTTGGACCTGATCGTTGGAGAAACATGTATCTGAGATGAAATGATGGCTCCATGTCTGAGGAGGGGCTTCACAAACTACCCTTTGATGGCTCCTCTCATCAAACCTGGGGTCTCAGAAAGGTTTGTTCTTACCCAGGACTATGCGGCAAAGATATTGCAGCTAGGGGAGAATTCTGATGCCTCCTTGAATAGAGTTCAGGATGTGTAAAATGTGCCTGGCATGCTTGCCAGAACACAGAGCATGTGAGAGGGGAACCTGGAGGCTATTTATGACCATCCCATCCCTCCACATGCCTTATTACAACTCCAAATTCGTACCCACCCTCCCATCCTCTGTGCAATATTGGTTTAACTGGCTGCCTTGAAGAGCTGGGTAGGAATAATTTTAGATCAAATAAATTGCCTTTACTTAATTCAAGCCTTGTTGTCTGACTCGTTATTTCGTACTCGGCCATTAATTGGTGGCAGTGGCAAGTGCCAGCAGTGCTCTGAACAATTCTGGGTGGTTGAAGAGTGCCATTTTATTTTGAAATGTTCCATTTTAATATTATGTTGGAGAATAAGTTAAATTAGCAGATGGGTTCAGGTTTTCTGTGCACTAGGAGAGAACTGGAGGGAAAAAATCTGCAGGAAAGTGCTATAAGGCATCCCTGCTAAGGTCTTGGCACACCGGGCAGTTGCCTTTCAGGGGGCCTGTTATTGGCATAAGCCCTGCATAGACTTAGCGGTTGTTGCAGCCATATCTTTTAAAATATGTGTTTTACATTCCCAAGCAGGAAAATAAACAAATCTGAATTATGCTGAAAATGAACCTTATATTAGGATGGAAAAGTTTATTAGTATGCAGCTCCGGTATGTATATCAGCCTCTTTCTTTCTGTATATGCTTATATGAAGCCTTGCCTACAAAGTCAGAGGGCTCACTGATCCATCTATATAGTTATTAAGTAGCAGCGGCATGGGTGGTTTGCCATCTTCGCCTCTGTGGTCCTTGTTGGAAGAGAGGCCATTAATAAGGCTTTTGAGCCTGTCACTTCGCACTGCATCCTTTAAAAGCTATGCCCCTCTGGACCCATTAGAGGGAGGAACTCTGTCTGCTGAAACACGAGCATACAAGTGCTGCCTACTTCTTTGTCATAAAGCTACTGCTGCTGTTCTTATTCACTGACTCTATCAAAATAAAACAATAAAGGGGTTGGAAAGGTGGGCAAGGGCAGCTGGAGTGCTGCATGTTGGAGAATGTTGCTTCAAATCATGGGTGTTGTTGACATTTTTTTGTAGAAAAGATCTTGGCACACATTTTACAGATGAAAACTGAGACATGTGTGGTTAAGCAATGCTAAGTGTGCGCAAGGTGGCAAATGTTATAAATAAGGAACAGGGTGGGTTGGAAAAACCTGCAGTAGTTTGCTTTGCTTTAGCCTACTGGGAAGAATGAAATTATGTTCTAGAGCAGGGGTGCCGATTAGGTAGATCGCGATCTACTGGTAGATCTCGTAGGGCGTCCTGGTAGATCGCAGGCAGGGTGGGAGGAAGGCTCAGTCCCGCCCCGCAGGCTCCCGACACCGCCCAGGTGCAGAAAGAAGTTGGACTGGATGGCCATTGGAGGTCTCCTCCTATTCTAGGAACCCATTGTTATTATTATTATCAGGGGCTGAATGGCCACCTGTGAGGAATGCTTTCATTGTGTTTTTCCTTATGGCAGAAGGAGGTTGGACTGGATGGCCCTTGGAGGTCTCCTTCTACTCTAGGAACCTATTGTTGTTGTTGTTACTATTATTATTATTAGTAGTAGTAGTAGTAGCAAAGGCTGAATGAATATTATCATCATCATTATTATGAATAAATTCAGGGGCTTATTATACTCACATTTAGTTGAATTCAGTCTTAAAATGTATTATATGTCTCTCACTGAAATAAATTTCCAAATATTTTTGCTTTATGGCTCTCTGAGTAGTGGGGAGGTAGATCATTTTGACTTGGTTGTTTTCCATAAACACTAGTAGAACTTCATGCTGAAAAAGTGTTCAACAGAGCACCCCTGTTCTCTGGAGTCACTAGGGGCCCTTTTGCAGTTTTGCCCTATAACCAAGAATATAAAGGCAGAAAATCCCACAATATCTGGTTTGAACTGGGTTATCTGAGTCCACACTGCCATATCTTCCAGATCAAAGCAGATAATGTGGGATTTTATTCAGCTGTGTGGAAGGGGCCTAGGAAATAGAGCAAGGGATTCAAATGGCAGAAATGGTTTTTGAAGACCTTAAATGGGATAGAAATCAGCAATCTCACCCAAAATATTATTAAATGGTTCAATGTTGTTCCTAGCCCACATCCACCAACTCCAGGGCATTAGGCAAAAATTCAACGTGCTTGCCAAAAACTCAGGGGCAACTTAGTTGTCCAAAACTGCTCAATAAACTGGATTAGATTAATTTTACACCACTCCTCCTATTTCTCCCCCCTTTTTTTCTATCCTTCCTTCTAATACAACAATGAACTATATTTGCGGACCCCCTCTCAGTCTCTCAGTCTGGCCCTCTCTCGACCATGTGGTCAGACATGTGTTCCCTTCCCTCACTCACAACCCCAGTTGCACTATCAGCGTAACACTAGCAGCACTGGGACCCAGCTATCATAGTATCACCAAATCATGCACTTTCCCAAGATATATTTGGAAGATAGGGTCCACTTGTAGTTATGGCTGGTTTGGGTCTATTTTTAAGAGAGATAGAGAGGGGAAGAAGAAGAGGAGGAGGAGGAGGAGGAGGAGGAGGAAAATGATGATAGATTTTGTACACACTGACAGGTTTTACCCTAGTAGTAGGAGGCACTGGCAGAACCTCATAGTGTGAGAACAGTATGCACTACTTCAGAATTCAAGAAAGTTGTGTTTTTGAATAATTTCTTACTTCCACTCCCTACAAGTGAGATACATCTGGCTGAGCCCATTATTTGCAGTCTTAATTTCTGTTGTTATAGGTCTTTTAAAGACATGCACAGTGAGCATTCAGCAACCCCCATTGGTACCCTGACATGGTACTAACCATGTTTGATTGCCATCTGGCAGGTTGCCTGAGTAGCTGAGGTTCCAATTAAGCACCTGGAAAGTGTCTTCCCATATACAGAGCTTTGTGTTTGTGTTTGTGTGTGTGTGAGGGAAGATGCATTCATTTTGTTTTCATTCTAATTCAAACTTACAGAATTTTGTACTTTCAGACCTATAAATAAACTCAGTTTTTCTGTAAAATTCACAATGAAGCTCTCCATTTAAAAACTGCTGCAGAAATATATATGGGAATGCCAGTAGGAAATGTTAATATTGATAAAAATAACATTACAATGCATTGTATTAGAATAACTGTTCATAAAAAAATATTTGTACAAGGTGGGCCAAAGTCACAAAGGTATTTAATGTTTTAATAACTTTTTTGAGGGAGGGGGGAATGAAAAGGTTTTGCATGTAATGTGATGTAATTTTATTTCCCATACGTACTACATATGGTGCAATGATACTGTTGATGAAAAAAGGTTACTAAATAATAAAACTCCTTTGTGACTTTAGGCCCACCCTGTATAAGCCAGTGCGGTATCTTAAATGGATTTGTGCTTTTGGAAATGCACACAAAAATAAGTATGCATCTTCGAACAAATGTGTTTTAAAGCTTCGAGTTCAGAATGATGGAAACATGAGTTTGGAAAAATATGAAACAGACTGAAAAGAAGATTTGTTGATCCTTATTGTTCTCACACTCATTTTGTGGAGCCAAAAATCCAGAAACAAGTCCTGAGCAGAAATACTGGATTGCTGTGAGTTTTCTGGGCTGTATGGCCATGTTCCAGGACTGCTGTATAGACATGTTCTGGAAAATGGCCACACAGCCCGGAAAACTCACTGCAACCCAGTGATTCCAGTAATGAAAGCCTTCGACAACAAATAGAAGTATTCACAAAAATCATCTAGAGTGACACCCTGGACATTGGACAATAATGCTGCCTTCTCAGGGAGCATACAACTCCCCTGTTGTGCCAGCTCCACTGGCTACCAGTTTGCTACCAGGCACAATTCAAAGTGCTGGTTTTGGCCTTTAAAGCTCTAAACGGTTCTGGCCCAATTTACTTGTCCGAACGCATCTCTCCCTATGAACCATCAAGATGCTTAAGATCATCCGGAGAGGCCCTGCTCTCGGTCCCGCCTGCTTCGCAGGTGTGCCTGGAGGGGACGAGAGACAGGGCCTTTTCAGTGGTGGCTCCTCGGCTTTGGAACTCCCTTCCTAGTGACATCGGATTGCCCCCCCCCTCCTGACATTTCGTAAGAAAGTTAAAACTTGGCTTTTCGAGCAAGCATTCGCAGACGAACTTTAATTGAGATCAAAGATTAGTATGATGACAAAGCGGAAACCGATTTTAAGATTGTAGAGCTGAGATTTGTATTTTGTAGTTTTTAACTGTTAATTTTATATGTTTTATATGACTGTTTTTATCTTGTGATGTATTGTATATGGGCACTTGTTGCCGCTTGTTTACCGCCTCAAGTCGCCTTCGGGCTGAGAGAGGCGGTATAGAAGCATGGCAAATAAATTCCCAAGGTCTTTCAGTGGCAGGCCTTTGTTTACCTATAGAAAACTTCTCAATTTCAAAACCTTACCTCCAGGAGGAAACTCAACACAGGAGTGGAGAGTAATGTACAAATCAATAACTATCCTCCTGCCAATGCTGTTCTTTTTAAAGGAATGGACATGTAACTTCCAAGGGAAGGCTACCATAAAATTGACTGGAGGTCTATCAAATTCTTAAGGAGACCAATTCTCCTTGGGCAAAGATAAGAGAAACCATGGATTTACAGTAGTACTAGAAAATTCACCAGCTTATTATTTTAACTATGACCCATCAAGGCAGTTAAATAGTACATTATTATAGTGCAATACATTAGCAAAGTAGATGAGCTGAAGTTTATTTTTGTAATCGTACAGTTGAAGCTTACTGGTTCTTTTTTTTTTTGCATATTTGACATTTACACTATTGCTTCATTAATGTCAATGGAATGTTGCCATTCTCAACACTGCCTCATTTACACTATCTTTATTATGCATTTTTGACATTTAATATCTGTGAGAAATGAGGAAATAAGTTAATTGGTAGAATGGCATTACTGAAAAATTAAGAATATGTGGCAGAATATATCTATTCATATTCTTTGGAAATGTGATGAGACTGACTTTCAGCCCTGAAGCAGTAATTAGACAATTAGCATGGCCAATCAGGCTGGAATGAAAAGGAAAGTCCTCCCACTTCGTGCACTAATTCTTTTTTTCCTGGGAAGGGCTAGGTTTTTTTGTGCAAACTGCTACAAAGATGGAGGAATCCCGAAACAAAGTACTTTCAGTGTATGACGTGCCATAGTGGAAATTGGAGAATGCTCCTATGTCTTTCATAGCTGTGCACAAGAAAGTATTCCAGCATGTTTTTATCTGATCAGGCTACTAAGTAACAAACAATAGTTAACCAACTTCCCTGTTCCATACAACCATTAACTCTGGCAACCTTTGGGGAGAGGGGAGGTTTCTCAATGGACTACAAGAGCAAGAAGCTTGTCCCCTCCACTTTACCAAAAAGAGGCATACACACATGTCAACTGCACTTATGTGTCCACATGTCACAAATAGATGCTGACCACAGTATTATGTAATGTATGCAAACAAGAGACTGCTATAAATGTTATTTAGAAACCTAAATAGGTGGGAATGGTTTTCTCTTACATAGACTGTGGTCAACGTATCATCTGACTGAGTACATTTAATGAGAGCTTGCCTTTCCATGGCTTGCCTCTTTGACTAGATTTGACCTTTAAGTATCTTCAATAATGTTGCAATATGCAATCGCAAATGTCAATACAGTTTGATCATTTCTTATGTTGAATTTAGAAGTTCCAAATACTCCAAAATGCAAAAGGCTCACATAGGTGGCTGAGAGAGTGACGCCTTTGCTTTCTGATGGCTCAGTGTACATAAACATTGTTTCATGCCGAAGATTTTTGGAAATATCGTGTATAAGGTGCATAAGATGTATAAATGAATGCCATGCTTAGACTTCCCATCTCCATGATATCCCATTATGCATATGTGTGTGTTCATGTAAATACAGGTGTTCTAATATCTCACCCAAAATTCAAAAATAAAAACACTCCTGGTCCCAACCATTTTGGATAAGGGATACTTGGCCTGTGCTCACTCTGAAAGTTACACTCGATGCACCTGAAGAATTATCTGTAAATAAACACTAATCCCATCAGAAAACATTTTGTGTGGTAAAGGTTTTTCGTGCTGCTGTTTTGAACTATTTCATCTTCCATTGCTATTTGCCCTCATGTAACAACTCCCATGTGTCATCTCCCCCTATTATTTATGGTGACTTACCTGATTTTACTTACTACATTATTGAAATAGACATAGGCTGACATTTTGCATCAGGAGACATAGCTATGGAGATGTAGCTATGGGTATACCTATACCTCCAGATGTACTCTCACAAGTCTAAGCAGTTTTTAAGCAGTTTAGCCCTCCAAACATGGACATTTCCGTGATTCTGGAGAACAGAAGGTTGGCTGAGGACACGTCTAGTTCTTTACCTGTAGCTGGACTTGCTACAACTGGCCTTTCACAATGCTTTCAGTTAAAGAAAAAGAACTGGACACATTCCGACACATCCTACTTGCTTTGCAGCAACACAGAGGCCCCATCTAAATTGACTATTTAATGTACTGTAGTTTCAAAATGGTATTGAAGAAAGTGGTATTGTTGTATGGAAGATTACACATGGTGATTCCACAGACCACAGAGGATTGATGTGTATTAAGGTCTTTCTGTGGTGCACCTTTGTTGGACTTTGTTGTTTAGCCACCAGTTTCCAACTAGCATCCAACTACATTAAATGGTCAGTGTAGATGGCGATAGAAACAACTGTATTGTGCTCCACTATTTGAACCATATGTTTTGAAGTAACTTTCAACCTCATCACATTACCAAAAATCCCTGTCGTAGGACACTTCCTTGATGCAACCAGCATGGAGTTCACCGGATCTCATCCCACAATGCACATCTACTTCTGGTGGGGCTCTGTGCCAGCTGCATCAAGGAAGCATGGTAGGAGGGGGAAACTAATATAATTATATTATATAATTAGCAAAAGATAATATAATTCAAGAGAAGGGCAGTATCTCAGTCATACTTTGTATGTGTAATTTCTCAGCTCCAGTCATTTATCAATTATCCGGACTCTGCACCCGATAATTTCAAACTGTGCCTAGAAGCCATGACTGGTTGGCTTCATGCCAGTCAGTTGAGGGTGAACCCTTCAAAGATGGAGATTCTGTGGCTGGGTTGCCTGGGTGGGGGCGAGCTCTGGCTGCCTACTCTGGACGGCGAGGCACTACGCCCGTCATCATTAGTAAAAAGCCTAGGGGGTCCAATTAGACCTTCTGCTGATGATGGAGGCCCAGGTCTCCACCGTGAGCAGATTTGCATTCTACCATCTGCGACAGGCTAGGCGGCTGGCACCCTACCTCTCCAGGAGCAACCTTGCAATGGTCATCCAGGTGACTGTCATCTCAAGACTGGACTACTGTAACGCCCTTTACATTGGCCTTCCTTTGGCAGTAATCCGGAAATTTAAGCTAGTGCAAAATGCTGCAGCTCGACTTCTGGCTGGCGTGTCAAATCGAAGTCATATCACCCTGATTCTGCAGCAATTGCACTGGCTTCCAATCGAGTACTGGATTGGTTTTGACCTTTAAGGCCTTGTATGGTCTGGGGCCTGTGTACTTGAGGGCCCGTCTTCTCTCATATGTTCCCAAGAGATCACTCTGGTCGGAGGACCAAAACCTGCTAAAAGTGCCCTCCCTTCGGCATTATCATTTGTCAGCCACTAGGCAAAGAGCCTTTTCGGTCGTGATGCTGAACATGTGGAATTCACTGCCGGCCGAAGTCCGCTCAATTAGAGAGTTACCTGCCTTCCAGAAGGCCTGCAAGACAACTCTCTTCCGGCAAGCTTTCAACCCTTAGCCAGAAATGCTAGCTGTTGTTATTTGTTTTACTGCTCTTGTTATCTTATTGCTATGGTTTCATTGCCACTTTATTGCTATTTTATATAATGTACCGCTTTTATATGTTGTGAACCGCCCTGAGCCTGTCGGGAAGGGTGGTATACAAATCAAAATAATAAATAAATAAAATAAATACATTTGCAACTCCAAGAAGTGGGGAAACCTGCTGTCCAAAACACTGAAGAACCGCTGCCCATCTATGCAGACAGTACTGAATTGGATGGTCCAGTGTTCCAAGCATGAAGAAGCTTATGTTGCCTGTCTGCATTAATGCAAAAATTTGAATGCCTGGTCAGCTAAGGATCTTAACAGTTATTTTTAAAATAGGTATTTCCAGAACCCCAAATTATGTCCAAAAGTTCAGAAAAATAGATTTGCCAAGTTCTGGTGTGTGAGTTTAGTATTCCCTTCTTGGTTAGAGAGCTCACATCTTGATATTGGAGAAACCCTATCATGATTTTCATTAAGTGAATAAAGTGACTTCATACTCATGAAAAGATTCATATTCTGAAAAGTCCCTCATGTAATCTATTTTTCCCTCATGAGGAAAGACTTGTGACGGTAAAGGAATGATCACTCTGTTTTTACAAGTTGCTTTCAGTTTTGACTTGGTCTCTGCACCTGCGCTTGATCTACAGATGCAGTTTTCTTCCTTTTCTAAAATCCACAGAGGGATTTTAAAAAGCTATATTGTCAGCCAGTGAGCTGAAGGTATTAATCTTGCTTCCCCTACACATAACCGCCCTGGGAGGAGAATGTTTATAGAAGTGTTTCCTCTTGAATGTACACCATATTCATAAAATTCACTATTGACATGCCCAGAATCATCCTAATTACCAGGTATTCAACACCGCCCACATGCTCCTCCAACGCAGTTCTGCATAATGTGTCAGGGAATGAGTCTGCAGGTTTTCATTTTGTTGCCACTGAGCACAGATAATCAAGCATTCACAGCCTCTGTTTTTTTTAAACAGGTGCAGATGTGTAAACTGGAGGTGGATTCACAACAGAAACAGTGAGGGGAGTAGGACTGCGGTCATGAACTGTGTCCTCAAATGCTTCATCCAAACAGATCTCGGGAAATTAGCAACGTACAAATTCCCCTCCAATCAAATCATAATTGGGTCATCAATTGTGAAAAGTACTGTGGAACATGTTTAAATTAGCTACACTTTTTATATGGTTCTAGAAGCAACTCTCAGTGCTTTGCACAATTGTTTTGTGATTCTTAAAAGCTAGTATGGTATAGTGGTTTGTGTGCTGAACTATGGGTGCATCTACACTGTGGAATTAATGTGGTGTAATTAATTCAACACCATTTTAACTGTAAAGGTTTAATACTATGGAAACCTGGAGTTCACCAGCACTCTTTGATAAAGAAAGCTAAAGACCATGCAAAACTACAACTCCGATTACCCTATAGCATGGAGCCATGACAGTCAAAATAGTGTCATGTTGCATTAATACTTTAGTGTAGATCCACTCCATGTGTCTGGGGAATAGGTTTGATTTTTTTACTCAGGGTGATGTCCAACGTCTCCCATCCATGCACTGAACAAAACTAAACTTGCTTAGTAGGGGTGGATATCTCCAATTTAAATACTTTGAGACCCGTTAATAATTCATATTTGAAATTATTTTGACCCTTATCGAACCTCGGCGTCCAACCCGGAAGTGAAGTTTCAAAACCGAACCCGAGATTGCCATTTTTTGTAAAGGGCACGTTACTAGATCGTTTTCCCCCTCCTCAGTTCTCAACTCGCAGAGGCAGCTGGAGGGCAGCAGCACCCTCCTTTCTCCTCTTGCCAGCTGAGAGCTGAGGCGGGGATGCCCCCTGCGCCTTTCCCAGCTAAGATCTAAACCACGGGGATGCCTTGGCTGCCCTCCATTCCCAGCTAAGATCTAAACCACGTCAAGGCTTGATGCAGTTTAGATCTTAGCTGGGGGGGAGGGAAGGAGGTTTGCCCTCCATTCTTCCCCTCCCAGCTGGCAGGGCATCCCCTTGTAACGTTTTTTGAATAATTTCTATAATGACCACACCCCTTTAAAATCAATTTTTAAATAGATCAACCACCCCCTACCTTCAGAGGCAGCCCACATTAAAAAAAATATAATATGGGCTGCCTCTCTCACTTCACATTTACATTACCTAGAGACATTGTGAGAACCACAGTGTTATGGTTGTTTTTGTTATGGATGCCTTCAATCCATGATACCCCCCTTCCTTTCCCCGCGACTTCAGAGTTAAATTTAGTCTGCGATGCAAAGTATACACACAACAAAAGTATAAAGTATACACACAACAAAAGAAAATGAAATGTCTGTTTATATATCTGGTTCACAAGGCCTTGCATTGGTGTTTTGCGGGGAAGGAAAACCATTCTGTCCTTCAAACAGATTGGTGATAGGTGCCAAAGTTCTATATTAGTTTTGTTGGGTTATTTATTTATCTATTGCACTTAAATACTGCTTTCCCCACCCCTAGGGAGACTCAAAGTAGTTCACAATATAGTAATGGCAAAATTCAATGCCTCACATACTTAAAAATAAATCACATACTGTATCTAAAATACATATAACTATATAATAAGAGCAATTAAACTATAAAACATCAGACATGGACATAAACATAAAACAATGGACATAGCACCAATCCCAAGGCTGTCATTTAACCACTTCAACATTGCTATCACTCCCCAAATGCTTGCTTGAATAGCCAAGTTTTCAGTTGTTTTCTAAATGCCAAGAGGGAGGGGGCTGATCAAATCTCACTGGGGAGGGAGATCCACAGCCAAAGGGCCACCACCAAGAAGTCCCTGTCTCTCATTCCCACCAATTGCACCTGCGAGGGCAGCGGGACCAAGAGCAGGACCTCCTCAGCCAATCTTAATGCTCTAACTGGCTCATAAAGAGAGATGCATTAGGATAGCTAGCACTTTGAATTGTGCTTGGTAGCAGACTGGCAGTCAATGGAGCAGACACAAAAGGGGAGTTGTATGGTCCCTGTACGCCACTCCAGTTAGACACCTGGCTGCTGCCCATTGGACTATTTGGAGCTTCCGAACAGTCTTCAAAGGCAATCCCACATAGGATGCATTGCAGTAGTCTATTCGAGATGTAACAAGAGTGTGGACCACTGTGGCCAGGGCTGACTTCCCAAGGTACGGGTGCAGCTGGTGCACAAGTTTTAACTGTGCGAAAACTCCCCTGGCCACCTCCGAAACTTGAGGTTCCAGGCTCAGCGATGACTCCAGGAGAACTCCCAATATGCAAACCTGTGTCTTCATGGGGAGTGTAACCCTGTCCAGCACAGGGTGTAACCCTATACCCTGTTAGGTCTTGTGACTGACCAGGAGTACCTCTTTCATTAGTCCATTGGTTTGGAAGGAAAGCTAGGCTAGACAACATGAGAAATTGAGATGTGCTTCAGAAAAGTCACAAATATATCTCCATAGTTTTGATGGATACAAACTAGCATTTAAAACTTTGGACTACAGGTGAAAGGTTGGTTAGTCCAGAGGTAGAGAAAATTGAGATAATGAAGACAAACAGTGCTTGCAAATGTAAATTTTCCACCAGAATCCTCTTAAAATGTGGACAATGAGAAATTCAGTTTAGCATGGGATCATCTGGGATTGTAAATGCTCCATCTTCCTCCAGATTGTAATCTAATCAAAGCTTTCCAGTATTGCCTCTTTGCCAGAAGCTGTCTCCCATAATCTTTTCCAGGCTGCTAAGAGAGCAATGTTTGTGTGTGTGTGTGTGTGTGTGTAAGCTAGCAAGCTGATTTTCTGTGCACACTTGCTTTCACTCCATTCTAGGGTTGTGCAGGTGCACACAGTAGCAACAGTTTGGCAACATAGACCTTTCACAGTCTTGCAATTTTATTCATTTCATCTGAAAGCAACTTGGTCCCATTAGGCACCTGTTTGCACTTTGTCTGTATTGTTTGCCATTTATGAAGCTCTTCAATATATGTTGTTTTCCAGTGCAACTGTTGTATATTCTGGAAATGTCTGTGTGTTCAACAAAATCCCCTTTTTAGAGAGCTTAAAATGCACTCTTGGCCAAGAGCCCTGAGATGCATGTCCTCAGATCATGAGAGAGGCCACACCTCACAACAGTATCATTAACTTGAAGTAAATCTCCAGCATTTTCTTTTTCTAATGCTCTTCTCTCTCTCCCCATCAACCTCAGTGCCTCTTGAAATGCATTTCCATTTGTCTGCCTTGTATTAATCTCCCTTCAAATGCCTCATCCCAGTGATCATTAGGGTCATAAAGTGCCTGCCCTCCCTCATATTCTTCCCTCCGGCAGTTTTCTTAGCATGTCTTGCTTTGTTAACTCTATCACTCTTCTGCAATCTGAGAATGTTACTTTGACCCAGTGGTCTGTGCTTGAGTGATCCAAAGCACCAGAAAGTGAGGCTGGGAGTAAATGCAGAGCTCCCAGGACTTGACCTATGCTTAATGGCAATTTCAAATATTAGCATTCCACTCATTTTCAGCTGTTCATATTTTCAGGGGCAATGAGGATCAGGTCTGGTTTTGAGAACTGCAGGTCTCCCTGGGATGAGTGCCTGTTCCTCTAGTTTTCACACTTATCCACGTTAAGCTGGAATCCAGATTCCAGTCTCAGGATACACTTGTGGAATTGCAGTTTGACACCACTTTAAGTGCCATGCCCCGAATGCTATGGAATCATGGAAGTTGTTATTTGGTCAAGCACTAGTTCTCTTTGATAGAAAAGGCTAAAATTACAACTCCCATAATTTCATAGCATTGAGCCATGGCAGTTACCACCTCATTAGATGGCCGGTGGCAGAAAGAGATGGCGGTCATGCCTCACATCACCCGCCTCGCCAGAAGGGCGATCACATGGGTTGAAGCATGGAGCATGTATGGTGCATGCAGCTTCTCTCCATAGATTGGGTAACATGGAAGCCTCCCATGTTGCCAGGGTGGTGGCAGCATTCCAGTTCCATCCCTCTGCACCCACAGAGCCGACATGACATTGTTTGATGGGAGCTGCCCTGCTCCATGGGTGAATGAGATCAAAAGTGGTGTCAAACTGCATTAATTCTTTAATGTAGATGTATCCTCAGCCTTCTTTGCGTACAGGTTTCAGGGCTGGTTTTCACATTAAGAAAAAAAATGTGAAGCAGCTGTATGAGATGTTGGCAGTAGATGCTGAAGGCAGAAAATAGCAAAAGTCGGAGGACAGAACTGTGTGAGCCAGTTGGCTTGCTTACATCCTCTAAACTAGCCTGGGAGAATGGCATCCCGTTAGCAGTGCTGCTGAAGGAGGATTCCACTGGCTTTTCTACATTGATGTCAAAAAGGATTATGGATATTGTAGTACATACAACTAGCTTCTCCAAGCTCTGGAATGTTCTGTTTAACCTCTCCCATTATTGGAAGAAGATTGAATTTACTGAAATGCCAATAGGCATCTGTACCTGGAAGAGAAGGCATCACCTATTTTGCTTCAGTCCCCCCTCCCCCACAAAAAGAGAGAACAGTGTGCTCCCATGTAGCAATAGAGACCTTGGTAAGAGATCTGGATTGTAAATCAAGATTGATAGGGCATTAGTAAAATAAAATCACCTAGGTAACCTAAGTGAGTTCAAATCTGTGGCCAGATGAACTGCCTCCCAGAGTACAGAAGGAACTTGCTCATGTGACATCAGAACCACTTGCTATCGTTTTTGAGAAATCTTGAGCAGGTAAGGTGCAAGAAAACTGGAGAAAGACAAAAAATTCCTCTAGTAAAAAAAAGGCAAAAAAAGAAGATCCAGAAAACTTCATACCTAAATCAACATAACTTTAATACTAATGGGAACACTGAATGGATGGTACAGATGGGGAAAGGTTGTGGGATGGCTGGCCATCCCTGAAGATTAATCCTATGTTTTAAATAACTGTTTACTGGGGAGTTGTCCTTCTCCTCTTAGGGCGCTTGTGCGCGCTTTGTGCTGGTCTGTGACCGTAATAAAGTTTTGATTGATAATCCTATTGGGAGATAATGGAGTAAGATGTTTTACCCACTCTTCCTGCTGCTTTCCCCTTCTTCCCTCCTACCTGTTTGATGAAGTCCTTAGTCTCCAGGGCAGCAGAAAACAAACCTGCTCCCCTGTCCTTATGTCATTCTTTCAAATATTTAAACATGGTATTTAGCAGCTCCATTTGCAAACAATTAGAGGAGCATGGATCGGACCTTGGAAAATATCTGAATGGCACTTTGACCCCTAGAATCCCCTTCCAGTACGGCCAGTAGCCATAACAGCTGATAGATTCTTCATATTTTAGTTCCAAGCTTTGATATTGATGATTCTCAGTTTCGCTCCCTCTCTACCCAAACCAAAGGAAATAGACAGGACAAGAAATGAAGACTTAGCTCCTCCTTTTCACGTTTATTTCGTTTTTGTTTTTTTGTGGGTTTTTTTAGACCACAGAAGAGCAGAGCATTCATAGATGTAAATAAACAGAGACACAGAAACAGAAGTTAAATACATTGAGAAAAGAAAAAAAAAGAAAAGAAAAAAGCTTTTGTCATTTTTTTCTTTTACACACACACACTGCGCTTTTAAAATGTTCTTCCACAGAGCTAGTTTTTGAAAAATCGACAGAAAAAAATAAAAATAAAAATAGAATGGCCGCGTTCTCATTTCGTTAAAGAGAAGTTCAGATCATGTCTACGGTGCTGGGGAAAAATATATATAAAGATATAGATATATATATTTATATTTATATGTATATAACACTGTTAATGAGGAGAATCCTAACTGCCCAGCAGTGCAGCAAGAAGAGACTGGAGATCCTCCCAAAGGCCTGGAGGAATAAAATCGACTGCCGCTGGTGAAATCGAAAGGGTCAAGAGTTGCTGGAGATGAGTTTGCCCTCCTCTCCCTGTTCTTGTCAACATAACCCTTTCCTTGTTAACAGGAGCTCACTGCAAGCCACAAAGCTTATGACTTTTATTATACAGATAGTTTTAAAAGCACATTGAGTAAGTCTGTTGGGTTTCATGTGTCATGGGGGAAGCTGGAGAAGATGAGTGTGGCAAAGGGGTGGGGTGCTGACATTTGGAGAACAGCAGAAGAGTGGCGGCATTTCAGTGTGCCTGTATATAAGTGCTTGTCTCTCTATGACCAGGACTGGGAGCAAACGACATTTTGGAGAAAGTAAACATTCCCATTTGAAACAGCTTTTCAATAAAAGCTTATAGTTAGATGGTTGTGCTCCTTGCATATAGTTACGTTTCATGTAGAGTTTGATCCAGAATAAATCTGTTTCACTTAAGTCCTGTTGAAACATTTTGGCTTCATTAATCATAATTTAAGTCCCACCGATTTCAATTTCAACAGCTACTATGTGGAACTGGCTTAATCTGGCTCTAACCACTCAAATCTATTGAGATATCAGAAATTACGGAAGCAACCAAGACAGAGAATGTGTTTATATAGGAAACCATTGGTTATCACACAAGTCAGTTTCACAAAAGACATTTGACAAAATGACTGCTTGCATTTCTTTCATCTCTTGGATGATGTTCTCATACTGAATTGTATTTCTAATTCATTTGTTTACATTATTAATTATACCCCCCAAGAGTTGTTCCCAGTTAACTTCATGACAGCAATGTACACAATATGGTAAGATGGCAATAGTTCTGTGCATTTAGTAATACCTCTACATTTAAAGGAATTATTATTTTGAATTCAAGTTTACCATTTATTTACCATCCTAAACATGGGGACAGGGGGTTAATCAGAATAAACATTGATTCTTCAGTACCACTTATGAAGTTTCTCTCTGTGATGCCTGAGGGACTTCATTTTAGGAAAGTTGTAGTATCACATTATTTAAAGTAACTACTGGGTTCCATATTGTCACCGCTTTCTTGGTCTACATGAGAAACTGGTTTAGTTGACAACTTGGCCTAGGATTGGCTGATGCCATTTCTAATCCAATACCTTCCTGCTCTATCACCTCCTACTATTACATCTTCAAGACTGGAGGTAGAGTGGTAGATGCCTTTCACTAGTTCTGGTTTATTTGCTAAGATGAGCACCCACAGCAATAACGAAGCATTGAAAGATTAGCACACATTCCATTTTGATGACCGTGTATCCCTGGTAAGTGTAGGTTCTTATAGAGACTACAGCCCTGCTAGTATCAATATATCTGCCTTGCAGGAGGGTGAAGTGTGTCTCGATGAAGCCTGCAAAAAGAAGCCATCTTACACATCTCTATAAAAAAACAGCAGCACTGTACATCCATATCCTCTTCCTCTTACCTATTGATCCACTTATACATGTGCACGCAAGGATTACAGTCTTGCATAGTTTTTTAAATTGCTGCACAACAGACCAACTCTTTGTCACCAACAAAGTGTGTCCCAACAAGCAAATCCATTCACTATTTTGGAAAGTTGTGGGAAAGAATCCATATTTGGCGTGAATCTGAATCAGAGTTGAAATATTTCTTCTCAAATGAGAGTAAAAGCATCTGTCTGTCACAGCCTGCCTGGAGCTTCATGGGATTTATGCTCAAATGATATCTAGTTATTTGTTGCAATGTTATGATAACACCAATTGTTGCTCATCCGATACAGAGATGACGAAGGGCACTGTTTACAAATGTATAGGAGGAGTAATTTCCTCTTCATTCAGTTGGGTTCTTTCATGAAAAAGTGGGATGAAATTACAGTACATGTTGTATGGAGGTCTCCTTTGGTGTGGCTGAAAGCAAAGGTAGCTTGGACTATCTCTGTCCTCTTTATGACATGTCCATCCCTTGAAAAAAAAACTCTGGTGTGGCTTCAAAATAGGCAGGCTTTTGAAGTGACTTAGAAGTATGATGATGGTGATATTTGTTTTGCTAACTATAGGCATACAGTGTTAACTCCATTGATTTTTTTGTGTCCAAAATCCCATTGTTTTTACTGGCTTCAGGACTGTATCCCTGTCGTTTGAAGAAGCTATCATTGAATGGACCAAACAATACGCAATCTCATTTGGAGGATCAATGTCTATTTTCCGATCTAAGAACCTCAAGGCTGTAAGGTAGAAAATAATCAAGCTGTCAAGGTATACAGTGACTCACACACTTGTCTTCTTGGTAATTTGCAGGCATTTGTAGCTATCCCGTTTTCCAAAGAGCAAGTCACATACAAGGCAAAGCACTTTGATCATGTGTTCCAAGAAGGTGCTTCCATGCTTCCTGGGTAGTGTGAAAGAGGTGTGCTTCCCCATCCCCTCAAGCTCCAGTCATTTGGGGAAAGAAAGTTAGCGATCTGACAAGAAGTCATCTTGGTGTCTAAGTGTTTCTTCTGCTGCATGGACGTTAGTGGACATTGCATGTCACTCCCATATATTTACAAACTTTTAGAAGAAATACAATCTTTTTTTTGTATTTTTGTTTTTATAACACTAAATGTTAAACTTCCATCAATCAAACACAATTACACCTACAGTCTGGAGAAACTGGTGTCCCCTTCTGATTCACCACTCTGGCATGGCGATAGGCTGTAGCATTTTAGGGCCCTGGGTGGGAAAGGGAAGCAGGAAAACAGGGAGAGCGTGAGGGGAAAGAGTGGAAACAGAATATGAACACCTTCACATGAATGCACCATCGTAGTTACTCTTTTACCTCCCAGGAAGACCGACTGGTCTCAGTGGCAAGCAAAAATAAAATGTTCAGGGACCAATGAGAACCGAGGGTGTGTTACAGCACCTCTCAGGAAGCACAAAGACAACATCTGACTCTCTGGATGGTGACAGCAAATTAAAGAATTATTATTCCTTCAAACCAAATGCCACCCACAAGTCTCTTATTAAATGGAGATTGCAAAAACTTTACAAAATTGTGACTCGCATGCAATTTTTTTCTTTAAAGTGCCTCAGTATACTTCCCCATGATATAGAGGAGAAGCTTGGGCATCAAATAGATAAAGGCATTGATCAAGGTCCCATAAAGAGTCAGTGGCAGAGTATCAAGGGAACTCGGGTTCACACTCATCTGCTCCAACCATGACATTTTGTCCTGTTTCCTCGTTCAGCCCATCTCATCCTGTCTAAGGAAAACCCTGTTGGTTTTTATTTTTATTTTTTTGTTATTTTACAAGTATACTTTAAAAAACATAAGATTTTAGTCATTTTTTCCTAAAAAAAATTGTTGCCATTAGCACAGTGTTTTTCAGCAACCCTACAATAACAAAGCAGTGCATTCAGCCAACATTTGTGAATGACCCTACCACAACAAAGCAAAGAGCAGATATGACATGGACAAGGAGCAGTGTTAGTGATGGGAAATGGAATATGCAGGGGAGGTGAACAGAATTTAGCTTGGTTCCCAAAGTATCAGAAGAGCTATTGGATTGTGTGGTCACATCCTAAAAGTCCTAGTTAAGGTATAGGAGATATCAACATGGCCTGTGGGAATCAAGCCACTTCTAGATAGCAGTCTTGTTTGCTCGGCCTTTGTTTTCATTCACCACATCGAATAATTTCCACATTCGATGGCTACTTCCAGATAATATTTAACATATATGGATGTAGTTGCTTTTGTAGTATACTCCTTGCCAAGCTAGCAATACAAATACTAGATTCACCACAATACATTCTTCTCAGTTCCTAACCTCTTTTTTATTTTGTTCATAGAAGAAACTTCTATTCATTACTGTTTTCCTCTCAATCACTTCTAGATACTCCAATATCTTCCTTAATATTATAGCAGAGGGAATGTTTGTTTGACAAACTTACTTCCCAGCATCCTCTACTTCAGGTTTGAATGGGATTGTAGGATTTACTCCAAGGAGGATTTGGGACCTTGATGGAGGCTCGAGTCAACTTATTTGTCCTAAGCATGATCTCAGGGCTAACGTGTTCTTTAAAAATAAATACCAGTCATGTGTATTTACAATCCACTGCTATTCAGCAGTAAATTCCAATGGCCTCAGGTGGGGTTGCTCTCCTCAATGAGTATAGGGTCAGAGCCATAAACCTGAGGGAAAATGGTGATAATGTTATTTGCACAAACCAATTTGGTTTGGGAAAATTGCCAGGAGGTGAATTTTCCCTTCAGCTTTAGATGGCCATAATAGCCAAGTAAAAGAGCAATTGAAAATATACTGTCATGAAACATGCTAATAGCAAAACTAAGACGTTCTTTAGAAGACCATTTTGCTAGGACAAAGCGGAGAGGGGAGAGAATCGATGATCTTGTGAATTATGTCCAAGGAATGTGAAAACAGAACTTGCAACCACTGATCAGGGGCCAAGCCTCAATGGCAAATGCACACACACACACACACACACACACACACACCCTTATAGAACTCTCACTGACTGCTTGATTAACATTTCTCCAATTCAAATCCATTGCTATTGTCAAAATTGTAGGCTTTGTAATATAATTTGTGTTGTAAGGCGTTAATTGTATTTGATGGGGATGTAAAGAGGGAGCATTGCAGGACAGCTCCACATTCCCTCACTGCTTTCTCTTTGAAAAATCTTAATCACAGCTGCATTTCCTTCTGTACGGTTCCATATCTGTGCCTGCCTCCATGAACATCCATATGTCTGGGAGGATACCATTCCACCCATTTCGTTAAGCACAGGTTGGCAAGAAAAGAAAAGAAAACCTCAACTCCTGCCACTTGCTGCTGTATAATAAATGTTTGGATTATATATTTCAATATAGATTGGATTACTGCAATGCATTGTACATCGGCCTCCCTCTGTCGGTGACTCGGAAGATTCGGTTTGTGCAAAATGCAGCGGCCAGACTTCTCTCAGGAACATCCATGAGATCCCACATAACACCGACCCTTCAGCGCCTACACTGGCTGCCAGTTGAACATCGGATCGCTTACAAAGTACTGGTACTGACATTTAAAGCTTTGCATGGACAGGGACCTCTCTACCTTAGGGACTGCCTTCTCCCTTACCAGCACCAACGGTCTCGTACACCAGCACAAGGCAGCATTTTAGATTGGTTTTTAATGAAAGTGGGTGATTATGGCCAATGTTTTTATGGGCTGAACATTGTTTTAATCCAGAGTGAATGTGTATGGTGCTAATGTAGTTGTATTTTAATGTATTTTTAATGTATTTTAATTGTTGAAGTGTTTTGGGGTTTATATTGTTATTATGTGGGCATCGAATTGTGCCGTACTGTAAGCCGCTCTGAGTCCCCCCTTGGGGGTTGAGAAGAGCGGGGTAAAATCCCGAAATAAATCCCACTCAAGAAAATCTTTTCTACACACCAGGTCCCAGAGATGTGTGATTGGAGTCCACAAGGCGTAGGGCTTTTTCAACCTCTGCCCCAATCCTGTGGAACTCACTGCCACCACACATCAGAGCCATAACAGACATTCACTTCTTTATGCAAGCTCTCAAAACCTGGCTTTTTAGAAATGCTTTTAACCTGTAAATTTTAACTGCTATTGTATTGTTTATTGTTGCTGTGCTGTCTCTCAGAGCACCTCGGTGGAGGGCGACTAATCAAGTAATGATGATGATGATGATGATGATGAATATAATAGCATTCTATCAGAAGTCATGACCAGTGAACAAATCTGGAGAATTTACAATTGAAGCCAAGTTACCAGTATTTTTTTTAAAAAAAAACTCTCTAAAATCAAGATGGTAAATAAAGAGAAACACTCAAACAACAGGGGAAATTCCAGACAGGAAACAATCAGGGCCAATTAACACCTCCCAATAAAGGATTCCCTCAGGCATGAAGCAGTCAGACTTTGAAGCTGCAAGGCCAGGCAATGTTAACCAAGGTGGCCAATTGCAACATTCACACCTGCCTCAAACAGACAAGAGTTCTTTCTCCCACCCTTTAAGTGTAGTTTTTATGTTTATTTTTTAAGTGGGGCATATTTGCTGATGTGGTCCTTTGGTTTTCTCCTCTTTGAATTTTTAAACTTAGAGTTATAGAATTAGAATGCATCACTGTGGCAGAGTAGCTGAGAAAAACTCTATAAACAATTTTTTTAAAGGGAAGGAGACATATTGTTCCGAAGTGTCTTTCAATATAAAAATAACCCACTTAATAGTGGGAATAAAATAATGCAGCTGGTGCTGGGACCATAGAATGTCAGTTGGATTTTTTCTCTCTCAACCCAATAACTCCAGAACTAGAGCAACAAATACTGCAACCTCCCAGCACCTTTGGCCCATCTGATGCAGGCTCTTTATATTTTGAACAGCAGTTTCTGTTCGTTCAAGGTGCCTACATGCACATGTTTGAATGTGGTGGTGATTCTGGGAGAATATATTGTAAATATAGTTTCAGTTAGACCATTGTGGCAAAGTTGAGATGAATGTTATTTCATCTCTCGACTATTCTTATTCTCTCTCTCTCTCTCTCTCTCTCTCTCTCTCTCTCTCTCTCTCACACACACACACACACACACACACACACACACACCTCTTCATTTCTCTGTTCCACTTCCTGCCTTTATGGTTACGATCTGCCCAGGAGTAACTTGTCAGTCTTGGAAAGATGGTACTAAGAACCTTGGCTGCCTGCTTAATTGACTGCCAGAGTCTGCCCCAAATTGCAGACCTCAGCAACAATAAATCGCTAAAGCAGCAGGGAGAGATGCAACCGGGCACTTGATCAAGGTGAGAGCCGTCTTGCTGGGCCAGCACAAAGCTACAGGGAGCCATTTGCAAGGGGTTGGGAATCCTTAGACCAAAGGGAAGACTCTGGCGCACGTAAACACACACCCACACACTCACAAACTCAATTGCATTTGTACTTCCAGGCCTTTATCCTAAAATACAGACTACATTACAGATTAACACCAACCAGTTGCCACATTTAATAGGAATTAGAAGGCTTTGGAGTGGAGAGATTATTTTCAGTGGGATAAAAGTCACTGATGAATCTCCATGCCATTTCTCTTTCACGCTTTCTGAACCCTTTTCTCTTCACTTTAAAGATGAAGAACCAACAGTTCCTCTAAAAGAAAACTATTAATCCCAACAATCTAGGTCTTCTTTTTGGAACCCACGCAAATCATGGCTAGGTAGGAAGGCAACTGGATTGCTCTTGTGTATCTGACATTGATGGATAGGAGTTGGGTCTTAGTATATTAACTTTGGGTTCGAGAAACTGAAAGTAAAGGAAACTTTGACAGTGACATGAGATGGGAATGTATTTGGAAAAAAAAACCTGTTTTCTTTTCTCACGTCAACATTAAAACAGGAGTGCAATCAATTTCTAAAAATATAGCCAGGGCACACTTTTATAAAACTAATTAATTCAGCTTGTTCCTGTTTGGGATGCTCAACAGAGCAAGTAAATTTATTTATAGTTTAACATGTGCTCAGATTTGGGAAGTCAGTCAAGTGTGAGTCCATTGTGAGGAGGGGGGACGGACGGACCCCAGAGTTACTGAAACATTAGAGTTTAGGTCACATAGGTGCATAGACCTCTCTTAATGATCTGGCTTGAAATGTGTTATCTTTACCCAATCTCCATCTGCCCTGATAAGAAGTGTCCAATCAATCTCTGGCACTTGGATTGCTTACGTGAGAACAATGCCATGAGAAGAAGGAAAGTAATTAAATGCAGACTCATAATTTAACTGGAGATTCTCTTCTTTTCGTAAATGGTCCTCTGCTCAGCTTTCAGAGATGGTTAAGTTTCAAATTAGGAAACTGAGTGATGTAAAGGGTATAAAACCAAAGTGATGGCTTAGAAGAATATTGTTATTATCTTGGAAGAATTGTGTTTTAGTCAGAAGTTGGGAAAATTACATTTGAGTCTGTAGTTTTTATTTATCCCTGGCATTGCTGGCTGGAGAGTGTGTAGGATACCACCTTAAAATGTAAATTTGATTTTTACTATAGCCATGAGAAAATTTGTCTTATTTTCACAAGAAGTCCATGAATTACCAAGTGATTAGTATAGTCTGCCATCTTGTGATTTTAGAGGGATTTTCACCTTTTCCTCAGTAGTGGAACTACGTCTTTCTGGAAGATTGGTTAGGTTGAGGAAACAGAAGGGTTTCTAGTCACAAAATTAGTAGCATTAGAATATCTTCGGTACTTTTTTAAAAAATGGAGAAACCCCCATCCCATTCTCCTTGCACAAGAGCACATCTTAGTGCATCCTTTTGGTGCAATCTTGCTTTCTGCAATTGGTATTATTCTAAAAGAAACTTATGGGCGTATGAAACTGTCAGTGATGCTTCAGCCCTTCCCATTTGAGCTCAGACACAGAAAAGATGGCCACAATTTCATACCCTCCATATATCACAAATCACATGCCTATGGCACTTCACAGATGAAATCCAGGACATACATAGCCAAGCAACATTGGAGTGTAATCGAGATGACAAAAGTGAGAAAGAACACACACAAGGTAGACTGCAGTAGTTTGCCTTTACATGAGCTTACAGGGAAGGGTAAGCATTTGCCTCTCCTCTCCACAATAGTGTCAACTGAATGCAAACTACTATTGCATCTTAAATTCAGTGGGCAACACCTGAAGTAAGCCAGGATGAGGAGGGAAAGCGGCAAGAAACAGAAACTGGAACAGATGAAACAGTGAAATGAAGGTGATTAATCAGGGCTGTCCCTGCCAAACTGGGTGGGTTTGAAAGTATGCAAATGCAGGTAAAACATTACTAAATAGTTTAATTATCATGACCGATATGAAGAAATAGAGCCGCAACAGATTTCTCTACATTGAAGACCAGTGTTATGTAAATAATGGCACCACTATTCCACACTCTACAGCCTTCAGGAACTATTTACTTTGCTTCATGATAAAACCCCATGGCTGTATTCCCTGCTAACACTTTCCATTATATCCTTGTTCCGAAACACTCAGGTTACTCCATAATCTTCTGGACCTTTCACTGATCTTATTTAACATTTATGTTCCTCACTATAATTCTGGGGCAATTATGATTCCTTACATATAGACTGCTTCACCTTGGCTAAACCACTCCTGCAAATCTTGCAAACCAACAGTAGTACAGTGAGCTCTTCTGCTACAATATATTTACCAAGCTTTTTTAAGACTTAAGGTACAATTATTCTAATCTGTTTAAATCCCACTCATTCCAGATCCCTATGTTTACAGAGTTTCCTATAATTTAGCAGCCTCCTTGAGGTTCATCAATTTGTTACCCTGGCTACAGATACTCCAGCTTGGATGAGGACAAACCGAAGAGCAGTTGAGTCAACACATATATACTTCATTTGAACACTACCCAAATGAGCTAACCTAGTGATGGGAGGCAAGAAAAGGCTAAGGGGAAATGCATTGTTCATTTCTCTATCACTCTGAATTCACATCCAAGCCAACGTTCAACCTCATGTACAATGCAAGTTATTATCTACAGGTTTGATGAGCTTATGTACACAGGGATTGTTCCCTTTGCATGCTTTTGAAAGAGAGAGAGAGAGGAGAGAAGGAGAGAGCCACACAGACATACACACATGTGCACACACACTGACACACATGTAAAAGAGAGAGAGATTGAGAGAGAGAAAGGGAGAGAGGTGAGCTAGGCTGGCAAGAACAAGAGGATAAGTGAGTAAAACTGGCATGTTTTAGCATAATCAAAGCATCATGGGCTAAGAGTGCACAGGGATATAGGGGGCAGCCTAAGAGGATAGGCAGCAAAGTGAGGGCTGCATGGGATTTCCTAATGGGACACCAGTATGCTAGAGAAATCTGCATCATTGTTTGCCAGATATTTGAAAGCAAAAAAAAGCTAAGTATTAGTTTAAGAAATGAATAAGCCAATTGAGGGGTTGTGGCTATCAATTCCAAAGCAAAGGCCATCTCTTTCCATGAGGGAGGGAAGATAGGAGGGAGGGAGGCTGGAGGAAGAAAGGGAGAAAATGATATGAGGGATCGGAGAGAATAAACATTAATTTCACTGTTGATATTTCTTTTTGTTTTCTTTCCCCAGCATCTCGGCATCCTTGGCAGGATCCAGCCTCAACAGAGTGATCCGTCCCATCTCTCATACTCCTGGATGGTCAGTGACTTGACAGTTAGTTATAATAAATGTTACTGATTCTTCTTCATTGAAAAATTCCCCCTCCGTTGCGGTACACACAAAAGTTGTGAAAGAAGCTGTCCTTTCCCTCCCCCTCTTTCTCTTGCTCTGTCTCCTGTATGACATTTTTGTTTGTTTTGCTTTGTGTGTTGTTCTTGTTGTTGTTGCTGGGTTTTTTAAATTTTTCCCCCTTGTTTTAAAATTCGGATGTTATTAACATTTGCTGAGTAGGCAGAGCAGGGATGCTGCCAACAGCCACAGTGGAACGGCCATACACATTGATCCTTTGCCTGCTATCCCTGTACCAGGTCCTAGAAGATGAGAGAGAAAGAGGAGACAAAAACAAAACAAAGCATTTAATTAGATGTACAATCCAGAATGCACAGCAAAAACCATACTCATCACTGTATGAAGTCCCTACATATTGTTGATGACTGCAGTTATGATGGGGTGGGCAACCCGTTTTCCTGTCAAGGGCCTCATATCCTTAGGAGTAATCTTTGGAAGGTGCATATCATTGGCTCGTTTGGCCCAAAATTGCAGAAGGGGAGTGTTTCAGAGTCAACATTAGTAGAGCCACTGTCTTTCTCTTTTTTCTGCCATTCTCTTTTATCTTCATGCCACTTCATTTTGACTAATTACAAATGGACAAACAAAATAGGCTTACCTGGAGTCCATTAACACTGCAGTATTATCACACCATGATTCCATTTTTAACTGGTATGTGATCCTGAGATTTGTAGTCTGGGGAAATGCTAGAGCACTGGTTCTCAACCTGTGGGTCCCCAGGTGTTTTGGCCTACAACTTCCAGAAATCCCAGCCAGTTTACCAGCTATTAGAGTTTCTGGGAGTTGAAGACCAAAACATCTCGGGACCCACAGGTTGCAAACCACTGCTCTAGAGCATACTGGCTAGGAATCTGAAATTCTGACGATCCAAGGATTCCACAGGACAGAATGATGGCAGTTAAAGTGGAACAAGAGTATTATACCTCTGTAGTATAAATAGCCCCCTTATCACAGAAAGCCTTCATCTGAGTGCCAGATGAAATTAGTTTAAGTGTTTAATCTAAGGAATGAAGGTTATCCACCTCTAGATCAGTGTTTTGGGAAAAGATAGGTATTATTCCCTTTACCTGTCATTTATACAACAACAACCCTATACAAACACTTATTAGATCACAGTTTAGCAAAGGCATATAGTGCATTCAGAAAAGCTTCACAAAAGAGTCTGGAGCAACAAGCACCTGAGGCAAAGCATCAAAATCAGTGTGTACAGAGCTATCGTACTGTCTAGTCTCTTTTATGGGTCTGAAACATGGGTCACCTATTGCCAACACCTACAACTCCTTGAACGCTTTCATCAGCGCTGTCTTCACACAATTCCAAATGTACACTGGACTATGTGACAAAAGTTGCTGTCCTTGACCAAGCAGGGATCACCAGCATTGAGGCCATGCTATTGAGAACACAGCTGCACTGGGCAGGGCACGTCTCTAGGATGGAGGACCACCACCTCCCAAACTCACCATGGCGCAGCGCAAGAGAGGCGCCCCCCAAAAGAGATATAAGGACTCCCTGAAACAACATCTCAGGCTCGGCCAGATTGATCACCAACAATGGTCCACCCTGGCCTCACATCGGGAGGCGTGGAGATGCACTATATCCACAATGCTGCGGCCTCTTTCGAGAAGACATGCCAAATGGGTCTTGAAGAGAAACGACAGCGCAGAAAGAACCGCAACTTGGAAACAAGGAGACTTTCTGCTGTGCTTTCTGCAACCGAACTTCCCTATCTCAGATTGGCCTTTTTAGTCATCAACGGGCTTGTAAAAAGCATGGGATGAGTCCTTCCTAACAATCTTCGTTTGCGAAGTAATGCTGAGAGAGAGACAAACACTTGTAGAATATAATCATGACACAAAGGTGGCCCACTTGCTTAAGTTTCTAGGACAAGGAGAAGGCAAATGTGACTTGTGTGGACCAATTGTTTAAACCCATATAGCAAAGTAATAGAAAAAGCCAAGCTGTCTACATGGACAACGGGAGATGTGATCTGTTTCGACAGTGGGGCTAGCCATTCCATGCAGGAGAAACAATTGATGGGAATAGAAAGTGGTAAAATAGATTGCATCACTTCAGACTGCAGGAGGGGAATGGGATTTTTGAGAAGTCTTTTGTGCAGGAAAGGTTCCTGCAAGTAAGCACATTCTAGCTTAGTATGTAAGTGCTGTAGTATTGCAAGTTGCCTGGGGCAGTCTTTCTGTTATTTTCTATCCCTCTCCCTTTCATAATAAACATTGTAGAAAGTGACTGTTCTTGTTATTAAGAATGCAGTTCATTCTACTACTCAAGACACTGCCGTTCACAGGAAAAGCTTTGGTTTCTGCTTGTTGTCCTGGAGGGATGGTCTGAATGTGAGCTTTGACTGAGTTTTCTTTCTCTGCCTTCCTCCCCATCCCCTGTTGAGCCAGTGTCACCCACCTGTTTGCTCCCTCCCTCTCCCGTGTTGTGGCCCTTGAATGCCAGAACTCATTCCAATTCTGCACATTGACAAATGCCTGCTTGCAGCCAGACGTTGCCTCCTTGGGGGCTGATTCATCACAGCACTCAAATCAATAAAACATGGAACCAATCAGCAAACGCCCTTCCGTCTCAAGGGAGGTTGCATAATTATTTATTTGGCAATCGGGAAGGGGAACGATTTCAATGTAACATTTATGGACCTACATCGCAAGGCCTGCAGGGAGGAGCAACAGGAATGCCAGCCAAGCTTTGATTTTCACACGGGTGGAGAATGAAAGCCACTCGCTGCCGCAGCAACAAATAATACAGGGCTGCAACAGGAATATTAAGTGCTCACACGATGGACGGCCTTTCATTCAGCCACCTGTTTACTGCTCTCCTGCCTGGAATAATCTCTAGATAGAGATTCTATATAAGTGTTCCCTGTGGTGGTGACACTCTACAACACACAATATGTTCCTGCGATTTAGCCAACATTATATCTTGTGTATACAATTTGAATCTCAGTAAGATCTTGAAAACTCCTGTGCACTGCAGTATATCTCTATTTGGTAATGAAATGTGAATACAAACAGGTGCTATATGAATAGGTCTTTTAATTTTTTTAAAAAAATATGTATATATTTTATACCACCCCTCATTAAGAGCTTCCAGGACAATGAGCAAAGTTCAAAGAACTAAAACAATATGTACCCACCTTGCACTAAACTAGGCATTAAAAGCAACCAATGCATGAGAAGGAATGGTTCTTTTATTTATTTATTTATTTATACATCAAACTTGTATACCGCCACTCCCCGTAGGCTCGGAGCGGTTTACATTAGTTTGAATGCCCAGTGGCAACACCAAACAGGACAAGATACAGTAGACATGGAAAAGAACACAAGGATAGGGGGAGGGACGGAGGGAGGGGGAGGTAGATTACTAATATTTAAAGGTAGATTACTAATATTGTCCTGTTGATAAATCAACCTAGGTTTTTGGGGGTTGGCTTTTTACTAAAATTTCTAGATTTATACATGAGTATATAGGGTAAGTAATCTGATTGCTGATAATCTGATAGGGGCATAAACACAAATCTGATAGGGGCATAACACCGGGAATGTGGCACAGCTGGCTGGATGTCAGCTGCATAAGATCTCTACTGACCAGAAGGTCATGAGTTCGAGGCCTGCCCGGGTCGGGGTGAGCTCTCAACCAATTGTGTAGCTCGGTGTCGACCTTTGCAACCCGAAAGACAGTTGCATCTGTCAAGTAGGAAATTTAGGTACCACTTGAGTGAGGAGGCTAAATTTAACTGATTTACGAGACCATAAAAATATCCAGGAAATACACACAAAAGGAGTGAAGGAATGCGACAGCTCCTCCTGGTGACCAGAAAAGCTGGAGTGTTAAATTGCCTCTGTGTCTGTCTTATATTATATTTATATATTATTTATTCGATTTGTACACTGCCACTCCCAGAGGCTCAGGGCGGTTTACAGAATTTCAGCACAGTAATAAAACAATACACATTAAAATATCAGTAAGACTCGAAGGCTTGTCTAAAAAGGAAGGTCTTACAAGCTTTGCAAAAAGTTACCAAATTTCACACAGCCCGAGTCTCAGGAGGCAAATCATTCCACAGAACTAGGGCGATGATAGAGAAGGCCCTTCGTTGGGTTGCCGTCAGGTATAAGATTTCACGCCAGAAATATCTTAGAGATTCTGATCTTCTGATTGCAGTGATCTCAAGGGACTATATGGGGACAGGCGATCCCTCAAGTACACTGGCCCCAGACCATGTAAGGCCTTAAAAGTTGTATGTTGTATGTCAAATGGAATATAAATGATGTAAATGATGTAAATAAATAAATAAAATTGTTTGTGCCTCATTTAGGTTCTAGTATTTAAACATACAGATTCTGTGCCAACCCCTCTTATAAATCTGAACCTGTATATATTGTACTCCCTTTAGGCAACAAGAAAGCTTGCTATTTGAAAAAAAAGTGTGGCACATGTTACAATTGAACTTCTACACCAGTGATTTTCAACCAGTGTGCCGTGAGAGATCATCAGGTGTGCCGCGGGAAATTACAGTGTAGAGAGAGAGTCTAGCAGAAAACTTCAGGCAGCGGAAATTAGGCTTTCCTGGCCGAAGCAGCAATGCCAGCCAGCCTGGCTACAGTCGAGGAGAGCCCCCGGCGTCCAGAACTTTCCTCCTTCCCTCCTCTCTCACTCCTTCCCTTCCTTCCTTCCCTCCCTCTGTGTGTCAAGGGCTACCTGGCCGGGCTGTGGCTCCTCCTGCTTCCTGGCTCCTGGGTGCTCTTCTACCCTCCTCTCCTTTGGCAGCAAGGAGGAGGGGAGGGAGGAGGAGTCCGCAGGAGCTGCCCCCGTCCAACCCTGCTCCCAGAGGCTCGAGGCGAGGCTTTCTGCCCTATAGCCCCTCCGCGCCGGGGAAAGGGAGCAACCCTTCATCTCCTGGCCTCTCCTGGCTGGGCTCCGGGTTCGCTGCATAGCAGAGCAGAGCAGAGGCCAGGATGCACAGCTCCACAGTCCAGCTTGATTCCTTTCCAATCTGGCCCCAAGGCAAGAGCAGGGAAGGGGGGAGGCACTCCTGGGGGGCTGAACCCCTTCGGGAAGGAGAGCTGGGGGTGGTGACGCCTGCGAGCCTCCGCCACAGTTTGTTCCGAGGCTTGGAGCCACCCCGTGTGCTCAATTCCTATTTGTCCTGCTCAGCCGAGCCCGTGGTGGGCCTCCTGCGCGTGGGCCTCCCGGGGAGGGGGTTTGGCGGAAGCAGTGGTGTCACGAGGGGAGAGGGTGACAGTTAGTAAAATGACAGTTAGAGTGTCATTTTGTGTCATTTTGGTTGGTGGTGTGCCCCAGGATTTCGTAAATGTGAAAAATGTGCCGCGGCCCAAAAAAGGTTGAAAATCACTGTTCTACACAGTAAATATAAAACTTCTTTGAAGGGTTTTGAACAGAGGCTGGATGACCATCTGCAGGGGATGCTTTGAATGTGATTTTCCTGCTTCTTGGCAGGGGGTTGGACTGGATGGCCCACGTGATCTCTTTCAACTCTATGATTCTATGAACAGTTTAGATATTTTTATGTCAGATATTTGGCCCCATTCACTTGTTCTACCTCATACTTTGAAATACATTTTTAAATGACTGTTTTGGGTCACAGAGATATAGTAACAAGGTCTCCCAAGTTGTAGTCTTTTCTCAAAGTCATTTAGTGAGTTCATGTAGCAGAAATGGAAATGCCAATGAGTGCACAGTTCATCTCCCGCCTCACATGATAAGGTGTGCATGAAGTGGAACAAGTGAATTCAGAGTATTGATTTTGCCATATCATTTTCATGTTGGTAGTTGTTTGATGCTAGCAGTTTTATAAGCAGAGGGAATTTAGTAGCCACTGCACAGGGCACACCTGAAATCAAAACTTTTCTCCCGAAGTGCTGCTATTTCATGAAGGGGCAGCTTTGCACAAATGGATCCCTTGAGGCCAGGAGATAGAAAAGTAGAGAACATTGCATGCTGTAATAGAAGCCATATGGCATTAATATTTTTTTAGTAGTAAGAGGGGCATCGTGTTCCATTTGCAATTGTAATGTTTTGTAATGTTGTTGCTTTTTCAGTGGAAACAAAACATTCTTTCTTACTTTTAAGCTTGAAAATTATTTGGAGGCATTAAAATTGGGATGTTTCTAATAAATGGTTAGGCGTAAACAAGTCGCTTTAAAAAAGAACTAAAAGATTAATGAAGAAGTTGCAAGAAATGCCATGATTAATAAATAGTTGTTCTGATTGGGTCACACTAAAAGTAAATTACTTTTGGATATATTGCAAGAAGTTACGAAGTTGATTACTTTTTCAAACTATCTTTACAAGCTTGGTAGTAAAGTCAGTGTTTTCCAGACTTGAGCTTCTTAGAAATAGATATATGAACAGCTGCTGCTTAACAGCTTCTGGTAGCACAGTTTTGGGCAACTATATTGTAACTCTTTCAAGTTTAATCAAGCATTTCAATAGATTCTTGCTAGGTTCAAGCTCCTAAGAAGAAGCATAAATATTGACATCTGACATGCAAAACTAAAATAATATGCAATAAGTTGCATGGCATCCTTAAAATAATTGTAGGAAAACCACAAAGAGGGCTATTTTAGTATTGAGAAATCATAAAATTGGCCAGCAACATTGAAAATGAAATATATACTGTATATAATTGCAGTTTTTCAATATTCCTTATTTTCCTAATATTATCAATTTATTCACTATTCAATTATGGTTTTGGAAGGTATGATTACTCTCCCCCCCCCCATTTTTTACAACTACTGCAAAAAATTCAAGTTACCTAAATAAAGTTCTTACATTTCAATTGGTAATATGTAGTAATATGTAGTAACACTTTGGGGTCCCTTTCGACTATATGGGTCTTAGATGCAAGGTACATTGAGATAGTAGATTAGCTACCTTCTGGTTGCTGAGATAAATCCTAACTCTGAATGGAAAAGCAAAATACATAGAAAAAGATCTGAGCTCCTGAGAAAATGATTATTACTAGTAAATTTTATATGCTATCATCTGTTTTAATTATTCTTTTGGTATTAATGTGTATTTGTTTTGGGATTTGGGGTTTTTTTTCTGTGTCAGGAGTGTGTTGAGAAACTGGTGTGTTGAGAAATTGCTTCTGGTGTGAGAAAGGACGTTACCCAGGGGATGCCCAGATGTTTTATCATCCTATGGGAGGTTTCACTCATGTCCCTGCATGAGAATCTGGAGCTGATAGACAGCAGCTCATCCCGCTCCCCAGATTCGAACCACTAACTTTTCGGTCAGCAGTCCTGCTGGCACAAGGGTTTCACCCATTGCACCACTGGTTGTATGACATTGAATGTCTGCTGATTCTGTTGTTCACTGCCCATAGTCCCTTCAAGGAGAGAGGATGGTAAATAAATAACTTGTTGTTGTTATTTGTTTTATGTCTCTGGGGAACTTAAAATGAAATTTAAATATATCAAAAAATAAAACAGTAAAAATAATATAAACAAGCAATCACTCTTTGCAGGATTTCAGCTAACTCATTGGACTGGATTAACCCCTTTGGTGGAGATAAAGTGGGGTACAAATAAATATATGCATTTTTGGTCATGTCAGAAGCTACTTGAGAAACTGCAAGTCGCTTCTGTTGTGAGAGAATTGGCCGTCTGCAAGGCCATTGCCCAGGGGACGTCCGGATGTTTTGATGTTTTATCATCCTTGTGGGAGGCTTCTCTCATGTCCCCACATGAAGAGCTGGAGCTGATAGAGGGAGCTCATCCACGCTTTCCCCCCTTGTTGTTGGGGAGAGGCTTGCATAACCTAATGAAGTTGTGAGCTATGCTGGCGGTGGCATAATAGCCACCGGTAGGGCCTCCCATGCCAGACAGGTCACAACCGAAAGGTCTGACAAAGAGCGTCAATGGGCAGCATGGGCTCTCTAGCCTTTTGGCAACCATCCTAAGAGAAGGAAAACTCTAAATTCAAATCCAGGCAGATGGTGCTTGTCTAACCCTGTAAGGTCAACCATCTAGAGAAGGAAACTCAAACCAAACCTACGACCTGAGGACCTCGCTGCCACTGTCCTAAGCTTGCTAGGCTCCGGCAGATGAACCTTTGATTTAAAGGGTGAGGCCAGTTCTGTGCACGCTGCGCACCACCAGAAAAATCCATTGCACAGGCTCGAAGGACACATCCAACCTCCAAAAAAGCATCAACACGCTTGTAGAAAGCATGGCATGAGTCCTTCCTAAGTATCTTTGTTCGCGAAGTAATGCCAGAGAGAGACTTGCATTCCACTATGGATTGCACATCAATGAAACATATTTATATCAAACTAGTAAAGTCTCATTTAAAATGTTTAATGGGACATATATAATGGAACCAGCTGATTATACTCTGAGCAGAAAGTATGCTTATCTTTTGGCAATCTAAATGATCAGCTTACTAAAATTATAGTAAAGAAAAAGTCATTGAAATAAACTACTTTATGATTTAAATAATTGTTCATTACTATAATATACCTTGCCTTTAAATTATCTGAATGTTTGATAATGTCTGCTCTTTAAATTCTGTAATCATGAAAATCTACACACATACACACACAAAATCTATATAAATTTCCCAATATAGTAAGATATTCCTTTTGCATTATATTAATGGGAGGTTTCTCTCTTGTATACTGTTAGGGTTCACTATAAAAAGGAATGGGTTGTGTGTGTGAGAAAGGAAGAATTTATGCAGCCAATGTTGTGGACTTTGGTGCCACCTGCTGGTTAGCTGTTCCCATTGCAGCAAGAGGATAAATAAAAGCCTTTAAGCATAAGCAACATTAAAAAATGTATGATGACTATGGATGTCTGATGCTACAGGGCAGCTTCTATCTGGACTAGTTCTCCTCCAAGAACAGAAGAGGATGGGTGTCTTTTAGTGGCAGTGGAGCAATACAGCTTCCCTAAGCTTTTCTCTAGACTTTACAGGAACTATCCAAGGTACTGACTCTGTTTGCGACTAGGATTGCCATAGGATTCATATTAGAACTCCTGTAGAAGGAAAGAGCAAACAAAACCTGACAGGTTGTGAGAATCTCATTAGTGCCATATACAAGCTTAAGTCCACCTTACTTTTTTGTGTATTTTGTCGCTGAAGAGGTGTGTTTAACCTGCAGGATGTCATAAGGAAGAGGGAGCAGGCTTGTTTTGCGTGACCCTAGAGACTAGGATGTGGAGCAATGGGTTCAAATTATAGGAAAGGAGATTCCACCTGAACATTAGGAAGAACTTCCTGATCATAAAAGCTGTCCAAGAGTGGAACTCGCTGCTTCCTAGTGTGGAGGAAGCCCCTTCCTTGGAAGCTTTTAAACAGAAGCTAGATGGCCATCTGTTGGAGGTGCTTTTCCTGCATGGCAAGGGGTTTGAATTGATGGCCCACGTAGTCTTTTCCACCTTCTATTATCTACCATCCTGTCTAGTTACTAAAATCTGTCCCTTCTATGTTTACAGTTTTGTTGCAATAGTACCCCCAACCCCCCTCCCACAAAATGCAAAACAGCCCCCTCCCCAGCTAATAGGCCTGTTTTCGAACGTCGGATACATCTTAAATTCGGATGTAATTCAGATGTTCTTGACTTTTGAAGCGATTATAAAGAGAGTTAAGGAAACAGGAAGTGGATTTGCCATTTCGAAGTCTTCGTTGCCATATTCGGATATGGCTCATATGTTATTTCCACCCTTCTCTATTTTTGTCCCATTGCATTTAAAATGGTTTAAATGTTTATTAATGTGTTAAATGTGTTCAGTATTTTGCACCAGTGCAGCTAGTTTTGTCTGTAGTAATGGTCAAAAATGGAGGGAAAGAGAATCCCCCAAGTTTTGACTGTCCTTTCTGCAGGTTTCCGCACATTGTGCAATTGCGGACGCCATTAACGAAGCCATTCCGAATTTTGGAAGTACAACCAAATCAGTTTCTAAAAAACTGCTGAAAACTTTGGAAGTCTATCAGATACAAGGCGCCAGCGCTCCCTACATCCGAAGTGAGTTTTGAAGCCATTTTTTCAGTGATAAAACAGGCCTAATAGATAATTCAGATTATAAGGAATGAAGTGTAGTGGATCTTGGTAGAAGACTTTATTGCTCTGTGTTTGGCATGCTGGACTAGAAGAGAGGCCTGTTAAGTTCAATATTCTGCTTATGCATGGGAGAGCCCAAAGCCGACGGCAGGCTCATAGTCAGAGTCTACATTTAGTAGCACTCTCCTTTTATGCTCTCTTGCAATTAGTAGGCAGAGGCATGTTCCCCCTGATCTTGAAGGCAACATATGCACACCTCACCCGCAAATATTACATGGAAGTTGCAAGAAATGAAGCATGCAACAAATAGTGTGCCAATGTGAGAAGTCAAAGTGCACATAAATAAGGAAAATGCTGAAACATATTTTGGTCAGTGGTGGAAAAGTTTGCAAGTTATGTACGTTTTGTAAATAAATGCACAAATTTAGAAAAGGTGCATTAAAACTGCACATATGTCAGTGCGAGTGGGGAAAAAGTTAAATTCTCACACTGTGATATAAAACAAGGATAATGAGAAAAAAGTGAGATTCAAATATTTTCACATCTTTACTCTTATTTTCCAGGTTGTAAAATCAATACATTGAAAATAAAATACATAGCCCATTGGCTAGAGGACTGAGTGGCAACCTGTGTTATCTCCTCTCCAAGTAGAAAAGTCGTCTTCAACTGAGGAGTAATCTTTCAGGGGTATTTACCACCACATATTTTCTGGTACAAAAATAGGATCCCTGTCCCCATCAGATGGGTGAAAGGGCAGCAACACACAATGCCCAACCATCCTTTCCCCCATCATAAGGGGGGAAAGTGGTGGAGGAAGTGCCTTTTGGTGGGGTCTGCCATGCATTGTGTGATGGCGCATAACAGGCCCTCTCATTGCCATGAAACAAAGTGGCAAAATGAGGCAAAAATACTCCTTGTGAATATTGGGGGCATGGAAGGAGAGACTCAAGGATTCAGATGCATAACTTCAGGCTATCACAGTTCAATTTTGGATGGCTTCGGTTTTGCCCAGAATCCTGTTAATGACATGCACTTTACACATGTGTACCATCTTTTATGTGCAAAGAGTTATTCAATAGCTTACAACAGTGGTTCTCAACCTGGGGGTCCCCAGGTGTTTTGGCCTACAAATCCCAGAAACCCCAGCCAGTTTACCAGATGTTAAGAATTCTGGGACTTGAAGGCCAAAACATCTGGAGACCCCCAGGTTGAGAACCACTGGCTTACAATGATTCTAGACCTGTGGGCCCCCAGATGTTTTGGCCTTCAACTCCCAGAAATCCTAACATCTGGTAAACTGGCTGGGATTTCTGGGAGTTGTAGGCCAAAACACCTGAGGACCCACAGGTTGAGAACCACTGGTTAGGAGCTGTTTAAGCATTATTGCATAATGCCTTCCCCTGCCTGCACCACAAACTTGCTGCCCAAGGCAGATGTGGGCTCCCCTCGATCATTTAGTAACAGGGACGGTATGGGATGCCCAGGAACGAATTGATTGCAGCTGGGGGGGAAAGTACAGTCATCACCCTTCCAGGTATCTGATTTTGTAGGAGATACAGATGAGAGACACCTCCGATTTGCTCACAGCTGCAGAGGTATAACTGGACAGCTCCTCGGCACTCTATAGCCTTCACTTGCCACTACCTCACTGAGGATAGTGCATCCATCCATCTAGAGCTGCAGAGGCTTACTTCATGCAATGTGGTATCTTGGCCCATATTCACACAAAAATGTGTTTCACTCACCTCTGTAGAATACTGCTTTACAGGGTTCCTGGAAGGACAATGGAGTCAGCACACAAACAGCACATCATGAAGGGGAAGCCTTGCTCTGGTAGTTTGGATATGGTTAAAGGCTCATTTACATATGAATACCAATAGCAGTGGTATTTATTAATGAACGCATCAATCCTCTCCCCGTGAAGACAATTTGCAAGTATGAGAGCATACTGCCATGACCATGTAAAGCATGAATGTGGGAAGCTTGAGGGCAGCAGTTCTGGTCATCACCTTCTCAGATCTCCAGCCAGTCACATTCTACCCATCCCTAGCCAATAAATAGCCCTGAAATTGTGCACAAGTGCTGAGATGCTACTTTCCAGAAGGGTGTTGTGCAAAGAGGTCTTGAATGCCCCCTTCTACAACAGTTATAAAAGGCCATTTGCTTCCATAAATCCTTGAAAATGAAAAATTCCTTGAAAATGATTAACAATTAAGCATGTACATCTTATTTATATGTATTTATAGTAGGGCCGTGATAATGGTTCTCTAAAGTATTTCAAGTATGGCATTCAGAAGGGGTCTATCAAGCTATTTTTTCTGGTCTCCTTGTCCAATCACTAGCTAGCAACCTTTATTCCTTTCCTGTATAGAAATTAATGTGTTAATTTTTCTCACATTTTCCAACATGTTTTGAATGTTGTCTTTATGACTCCCCACATTCTGTAGACATTTGGCACACATTTCACTGACTAGAGTGTTAACACACAAACTAGTTCGGTTTTTCCATGCACATTTTTGAAATGTGTTCAAATCCTTTTGGGAGTGTATGTGTGAGATGCTTCACAAACCTGGAAGTGTATAGATTTTTGACCACAACACTTCACAGAGTCCTGTGACATATGAACTGGATAGTCTCTTTAAAAAGCAAACTCAATAAATTACTCATGACTCCCTAATTCTTCATTCCCCACTTTTAAAAATACAAAGACCTTTCTTATGCTATATTGTTGAGCCAATGTAATTTTAATCTGTCCTTTTTGTACTTTTATTGCATGGTTAGCTTGTTCCTGCCACCTAGTGGCACAATAGTGATGATATTGAAGATTAGTTAGAACACACTCCATGTTGCCACAAGGTGGCACATGGAAGGAACTCCAGATCATTTATGGACTATTGTACAAATACTGTAGTTTCACAAGGTAAAAGATCTAGTGGTCTCTTCTCTGATCTAGATGTTCCTGGATAATCACCAATCCAACCAAATTTTTGTATTAGAGATGTAACGAATACTTGCACAAGATGCAGCAAGGAAACCTGTTAAAGATTTCCAAATGCATATAAACAAAAGCAAACATCAACTGTCATGAGGTTTCTTACATGTTTTGGACATTTATTTGCATTGAAAATATAGTTTTCTGTAGAAGCCTATGCAATTCTCTGGGACTCAAAATATCATACAGTGTGGATGGAATTTATGGAATTTTGTCCTTGTGTGGGAGAATCTAATAAGGAAAGATTTACACCTCTGCTTTGTAGTTGTATCAAAGTTATGGGTTTTTAAAAATTCCACAAATGCCTCTTTTCTTCTTGTGCTGAAAGGCATCTCATTCACATAAGTAAAGACCATGCATTTATTATATTGGGGTTAAAGTTTGGAGTGGGCAATTATCTGAACCTAAGTGTGCACGTTAACTTTCCAAGAGACCCCCCCTTTCTCCTGCAATGCCATCTATGGCCTATGGGGAACAATTTAACCATGCTCTTATCCTCAGCTTATTGTAGACCAAATATTGCCTTTTTAAACAACAGGGAGTGATCTATGAGCCACTTCCTGTTCACCTATTGTTTTAAATAAAACTCTGGGCTTAAAATGGCCCAGGTGGAACGAAAAAAGGGGCAAATATGCCCTCATTTCACCTATAAGTTGTTTGGGGCACTTGGGGGGAAATTTTGATTCCCGGGGAACCCTGCAACCACAAAATGTTCTGGGGATCCTCAGACAGCCTGTAGGCCATACTTTGCCCACTTTACTGTTGTAGACATAAATGTACAAAGATCTTGGTAAAATACCATATTTACCTGAGTGTGATGTGCCATCAAACATAATGCACACCTCAATTTTTGAGGTGCACATTACCAAAAAAGATATTTGCTGCTGAATGTAAATGCACAGGTGAAGGGGATTTACTTCCCCTTGCTTGTCAGCCCTTCCAATGCTTGTCCGATGGAGGGAGGTGGCAGAAAGGCTGGTGGCAGGCATGTAGCCGGGGGGGGGGCGCTTAAGGGGCTTCAGTCCCCCCTGAAATTCTCAGGGTGGTCCACGAGAAGGCCTTACTGGTACATTATTTAAACTGTTATGTTTATTCATATCATGATCTGATCACCATGCTCATTATATCCCACATTCATGGGGTTATTGGGATAACAATACAAAAGGTTTACTAGGGTAGACCCTCTTCCACCCAGTCTCAGCCCCCCCCCCCCCGAATCAAAATCCTGGCTACGGCCCTGGCTGATGGGAAACCAAGCCACTTCACCATTGTTCCCAGCTGGCCTAATTCATAAGGTCTTCAAAATCTTCCCCTCAGTTTTGAAGGCATCATGAATGAGGCCATCAAATATAATGCACACCTTGTTTTAGGCTATGTAAATAAGTTTTAAATGATGCATGTTAGACTTTCGTAAATACGGTAAATGATGTGAATTTGTGACACTGAGAAGCTGAAAGTACACACAAGCATGATTGCTTTATTTCACATTTTACATGTTTCCTTTGTGTTTGAAAAAAGTTATTTCTAGGTTGCTTATGAAAATATTGGGAAATTTGTGAAGTTCATATAAAGATTCTTATCCAACTAGATCGATCCAACTAGATCGATCCCAGTATGGTTTCAGGCCTGGCCACAGGACTGAGATGGCATTGGTCACCTTGGTGGATGATCTACATAGAGAACTGGACTGAAGGAGTGTGTCCCTTCTGGTTCTCTCAGATCTCTCAGTGGCTTTCAATATCATCAACTATGGTATCCTTCTGGAACGCCTTGCGGGAATGGGACTTGGAGGTACTGTGCTACAGTGGTTCCAGATCTTCCTAGAGGGTTAGGTCCAGAAGGTGGTGCTGACAGGCCTTTGACCTGTGAGGTCGCACAGGGTTCAATTCTGTCCCCCCTGTTGTTTAACATCTACATGAAACCATTGGGAAAGATCATCTGGGGTTTTGGAGTTCAGTGACATCTGGACATCTCCTCATGTGGAAGGCTTGACAGTTGTAAAATGCAATCTATGCACATAGTCACTGTAGGATTGGCTGTCAAATCTGGGCTGCAAAGAAAAGATTTTCCATTCTTCTTTCCCAGCCCATGATACCCACGCAAGTCATGTTAGCAGAGTCACTTCATTTGCACCTCCAGCTAAAATGAAGTGAAGTCAAGGAAATATGAACAAGGAACCAGCAAACTCATGTCTGAGTCTTTCTTTTCTAAGAAAACTCTAGGAAATTCATGTCCCCATAAGTCAACAGATGACTTGAGGGCGCGCACGCGCGCACACACACACACACACACACACAGAACATTGTGAATGAAAGCAACAGGCCCTAGTTCTTCCCTGAGATGGAATATTATGGATGTACACTCCATTCACTATCTACTGAGCCCTCGCCCAGTAATTTCTCTCAGCAGCGAACTTCAATGGGGAAATGGGAGGCGGAGAATGAAAGCTCTATCTGTGCTGATAAGAAAATGGAGAACACCTGAGGTATTTGAACTTGGGCTCTTATGCTGTTGGAGACAAACTACTCTGCACCAAAAGGCACATGACTTCAACTGTGTGAGGAAATGCTTATAATAATAGCTTGTGATGCTTGTAGGTCAAAGCAAAAGCAGGGGAGGAAACACAAGGTCTCAAGGTAAACCAACATGGAGGCCAAGGGATATATTTAGTCACATTCCTCCTCCCCGAATGACTTAGAGCGCCTGGGGTTTTACACATCCAAGCTCCTCAGCAGGAAGTCATTTTTCTAGTCTGTTGACTTTCTTTGTCCGAGTTTCTGAAGATGAAATCTTTATTATCAGGGAGGCTTAAAAGGGAGGAATACTGTTAATTCCATTTTCAAGGTCATACTTTGAAAGTTATTAATTTTTCTCTTCCAAGGCTCTGTGCACAGTTTCAAGGCTTTGGGGATTTGCGGCTGGTACTTACTAGGCTACATTTAGGGATTTTTCCATCATGTCTCTTTGGTATATGAAAAGGGTCCCTGATTGTGTTGCTAGAAGAGACAAGTTTATAACATACAACTCATACCTCATTCTGACTGTAAGTTAACAATAAATTTTGTTCCATGAACAGTAATTTTCACAGGACTCCTGCCAGCTCCTTTTAAATTGGGGTAATGGCTGAGGTCATGCTGTTCTTTTGTGCAAACAATAAATGGCCTTCTTCAGGTTAGAAGCATAACAACATCATGCCATTCTACCAATGTTGATGGATGATGCTAAATAACTACTGCTTCTACTGCAGGAATTTAAAGGCATATCAGTAATCATTTGCAAAAACAATGGGACAGAAATACAAAATAAGATATACATATATCTCAGCATTGGGGTAAAACAGTGTTTCTGACCAGACACATCATATGTTGGAGATGTTCCAGTCTACACTGCTGAGGTCAATGGGAGCTCCGGTTCAGCAACACTGTCAAAGGACAACACTGGATGCAAATATTTGCAATAAACATACTACTGACTTCTCAAAGTGGGGAAGGCAATTTATTTCTGTTGGAGAGGCAGAGCTTTTTAAATAACATTATCACCCTACAACATTCCAGATAGTAATCTCTGCTATGCTTGTGTTTTAGAGTAAGGCCATTGTCTTGACAGGCCCAGGCCATTGTTTTGACAAAATAATCATTGTGATTTTCAAGCAGTTAAGTGTAGGAATTTTGTTTCAAGCATATTTAGGCCATTTTCCTGTTGGTAGCTTATGCCTTCTGTCCCACTTTCTCCCATGACTTTTTGGTCCCCTGAATAAGATGAGAATAGAGTTTGGTGTATAGTTTGGTGACTATTGTTATCTATTTCTAGTTGAAGAAGATAGCTCCTGTGGAATCCAAAGAAGTGGAAATGTGAAGCAAACAAGTCTTACAGGTGTCTTTATTATAACTGTTCTCTTATGATATATTTCATGGAATATATATATTATATATTATATTATATATTATTTGCAATCCAATTGGTTCGACAGTTATTCAATAATAAATACAAATGTTGGGTTACATCAGTGGTTCTCAACCTGTGGGTCCCCAGATGTTTTGGCCTTCAACTCCCAGAAATCCTAACAGCTGGTAAAATGGCTGGGCTTTCTGGGAGTTATAAGCCAAAACACCTGGGGATCCACAGGTTGAGAACCAGTGTGTTCCATGATTGTACATTTCCATCATCTGTCGATTAGTGTTATGCCATCCTGACTATGATGTCAATGGGTAAACAAACACTCATATGAACTCTGCTCTTTAGGTATTATTTCTATAACTGTTGGGAGAGCTCATCCTTCCAGATCTTGATAGACTATAACTTCCAGAACGTATTACCATTGGGCTTTGGCAACTAGAGCTGATGGGAATTGTAATCCTACAAGATCTGCAGATCACTTTGCCATTTCTAATGAGGAGAGTCATGATATTCCTTCATTTCTGAAAGCAATTGACACTCTAGACTTGGGAAGATCTATTCATGCACTTTTTATTCATTCTCTGTGTGATATTTCTTTTATGAAAAGTAATGATTACAATATTTTACCCTGCTTTCCTGTTTCATCAACAAGAACCCTAAGAATATGAATAACCAAATTAAAGTAAAAGCATTTCTACCCCCCCTCTCTGTGTGTATGTATATATATACACACACAAGTCAAAATCCAAATCAAAATAATAATGAAATGAAATCTCACAACCTCTGAGGATGCCTGCCATAGATGCAGGTGAAACGTCAGGAGAGAATGCTTCTAGAACATGGCCATATAGCCCAAAAAACCTACAACAAACTAGTGGTTCCGGCCATGAAAGCCTTCGACAATAGAATGAAATTGTGTTTACCTAGTATCTAAATGCCATCAGAGAAGGAAACAGGTTAACCTCCTGAATCATAATATTTCATTTTTAAAAATCCCTTTCTGTATATCAATTTATTTCATGTCAGGAGCAACTTGAGAAACTGCAAGTTACTTCTGGTGTGAGAGAATTGGCCGTCTGCTAGGACTTTGCCCAGGGTGTTTTGATGATTTACCATCCTTGTGCGACACTTCTCTCATGTCCCCGCATGGGGAGCTGGAGGTGACAGAGGGAGCTCATCCGCACTCTCCCCAGATTCGAACCTCCAACCTGTCAGTCTTCAGTCCTGCCGGCACAAGGGTTTAACCCATTGCACCACCAGAGGCTTCTTGTAAATCAATTAATCATACCTCTATTAATTGAGAACGTTTTCAGTGGCGGCGCTGGTTTTGTGGAACTCGCTGCCACTGGAGACACGAGCCTTGCAGGACCTAATGGCGTTCCATAGGTCCTGCAAGACCTGGCTGTTTAGACAGGCGTTTGATGTCTGATAGCGCGTAATTAACGCTTGCCACCCTGCCATACCACTACCGCATGAACCAGCTATGTCTGGCTATGATTTGATGTGACTGTTCTAAGATGTAATTTTATGTGTTTTAATCTATGTTTTAACCGTGTGCCTTATATGCTGTTTTATATGTTTTTATGCTGTAAACTACCCTGAGCCTCGGGAAGGGCGGTTTATCAAATCGAAATAAATAATAATAATAATAATAAATAATTCTGATACATGGAGCAGGACCTCCATGTAGAACATGAACTGGTAGCAAGTGTAGGTGAATGGTTCTCAATTTTGAAATCACATTTTGCCACACAAAAAAACAACATTTGAATGTGATTTTGGTGTTTCTCTTCAAAACCTTTATATTGGGTCTATGCATTTTATCCCACCTGCTACACCCACCATCTTACAAGGAGGAAGCTTCAGACCACCATGCAGTGATTTTAAAAGTTTTAATGGAGAGTCTTAAGCGCATTCCACTGAAACATGTTTAAACATTTCCCCTCGAACAGAAAATGTGCCTTGTCCTGGTTCCTTATCACAAGTCTACGTATGTCCAATTGCAAAGAGCTGTACTCTTCCTGTTAGGGAGAAGAAATTGGGAAGACCACTTGTGTGCACCATATCTTATCCTGTATATTCAAACTGAGAAGGGAAGAGTGGACATCCATAATTGTGTTGGGCATTGGTACTTCCGATGTGCTTCTCTGGCCTTTTTATCTGTTTGGCCTTGATCTTCTTGCTCTTTATCAGATTTTATTCCTATCAGAATACTCATGCATCTCTATTATCCGTAACCTCACTGTGGGGGAAACACCCATAGGAACTCACAGTTTTATGGCACACTAAGCACACTTAAGTAGTAAACAGCTGGAGACTTCATTGATCCATTAAAGCCTTCAGCACCTTGGAAAGGGTACACTGTGTTCCTGCTAATTAGTTACCTAATGGGCCACACAACGAGACGGACAAGAACATGTCTGCCCCCTCTACTCCTTTTGTGATCACTGTTGTATCTCCCTATTATAGTGTGTTCTGGTTACTTGACCGGTTGTGTCATTCTGTAAGGTTTTGCTGAAGAAATTTGTCTTGGTGCTGCTTCTCTCTTACATTAAGCTCTCGTGGCAGTGTTCAAGGAGCATGACAGAAATCTGAGAATGATAAAATTTCTCCACTCTGCAAGAACAACTTGCTCCTTGGTGAGTCTCTGAGTGGGAGAACATTTTCAACAGCTTTGAGACTACTTTAACTTTTCTCAAGGGCAAAGCAGAGGATGGTACGACTTTAGAATAAATGATTGCACACTCCAATGCTTCCTCACCACTGTAGCTTTGGTCAGCTTTACCACAGCTTTACTTAACATTCTCTACTCAGGTACTGTATTAAAAAGCTTCAGAAAATAAAGGTGGAGGTAGTAGCGTGGTAGACCTTCTACGTCACCATTTTTGTGAAAAGTTATTCTTTGGCCCCTTCTACACTGCCATATAAAATTCATATTATCTGCTTTGAACTGGATTATATGGCATGTTATCCTGTTTAAAGCAGAGAATGTGGATTATTTGATTTGATAATCTGAATTATATGGCAGTGTAGAAAAGCCCTTTGACTAACCTCTATTCAGAGAGGCTCTCCACAAGATTTGAAGTCCTGATTTTAAAGAGTGTTATAGAAAGCCTCAATGAAATATGATAAATGGCACTCTTCCTATGCACAGGGATTTAGCACTGCAATGTTGCTTCCACACATTATGCTATAGAAAATAGCAGCCTTCTTGATATGGAGTAAAACCTACCTTATGTGCTGTCACTGTTATCATTACTCACTAGTGACAGAGGGAAACAAATACTGAGCAGGATAACAGAAGGTAAGATAGACTATATGTTTCAGAGGAATTGGAAGGATTCTGAACTACCATTTTGGCAGCAGCTCTATTTCTTATATGTTGTGATGTTATTTTCTATGTACTGGTTTCTTATGGGCAAATATACCTTACATTTCTACATCTTAAGTAAAAATAATAATTGTGTCTTTAATGGATTGCCATGAGTTTTCTGGGCTGTATGGCCATGTTCCAAAAGCATTCTCTCCTGCTTCCGGAACATGACCATACAGCCCAGAAAACTCACAGCAACTCAGTGATTCTGGCCATGAAAGCCTTCAACAACACGTCTTTTATAATATAGATACACATTAGTATGTCAACCTTATGTATAAATTGAGAGCAGGGTTTTTTTTGAAGGGGGGGGGGATATGATTTTGATATGAGCCATGGAAAAGGCGGGGGTCATTTTGTGGAGAGGGGAAAGCACCAATGCTACCTTGAGGCCAAGCATTCAAAATGGCTGGAAGCAGCATCAAAGCAGATAAAGTTGACGGGGCCATGCTTCCTTTAGGTTACCCTGGCACAGACTAAGATCTTGCCTTTTGTCACTCCATTCAGAGAAGGGAAAGCTCCTTTTTGCTCAGAGCTAACTTAACAGTACTCACACTGACTCAATCCAGGTTTTTAGATTGATTTTTGACTAACATTTCTAGACCTACACAGGGTAACCGTGGGGACGGATTGTTTCATATAACAAGCAAAAGCTGCTGATATTTCTTTTTAATATATATTTATATATTTTTGTTTTTGTTTTATTTATTTTATTTTACTTTATTTTGTGTTTTATATTATTATTTTCACCCTCCCCCTTCTTTTATCTAAGTCTTGCTGTGTTTAAAATAATTCTATAAAAATATTTATTTAAATAAGTAATTTATTTTGTTTAAATAAATAATGTTATTTATTATTTTATAAATAATATAATATAATAATATAATATGATATAATATGTTATATTACATTATAATAATATAATATAACATAATGTCAATATATTGTATTATGTTATAGTATAATATGTAATGTAATACTACTAATAATAGTATGATTACGGTATGGTGTGTTGTATATGCATTTGGTAGTGGTGGTGTGTAATGTAACACAGTATAATACTGCCAATGATAATGTGATATAATAATTATATCGTAATATTATAATTTGTATATTTGTATTACATGCAATATTGCTAACAATATTGCAATATGTTGTAGTGCAATATGATGTGTAGTGCTGATGTTGTGCTATGACAGTAATGTTATTTGTTGTTTTTTCAGCTTGCTGTAAGCCACTCTGGCAATATTGTTATATGTACATTGTAAGCCACTCT